>JAJUPC010000025.1:1800000-1982500 GCA_023614405.1 Avena insularis | reverse complement strand
TCGGAGAACAGTTGCAAAAAGGATTTATCCAACCAAGTTCTTCGTCTTTGGGTGCACCAGTTCTGTTTGTTGAAAAGAAAGATAGAAGTCAAAGACTATGCATAGATCATCGTTCACTCAATGAGGTGACTATAAAGAACAAGTATCCCTTACCTAGAATAAATGATCTATTTGATCAGCTAGAAGGAGCCCGTGTGTTCTCAAAAATTGATCTCCGATCAGGCTACTTTCAGCTAAAGATTAGAGAGCAAGACATACCTAAGACTGCTTTTACCACTAGGTATGGATTGTATGAGTATACTGTGATGCCATTTGGATTAACAAATGCACCAGCTTATTTCATGAACAAGATGAATAAGGTGTTCATGGAGTTTCTTGACAAATTTGTTGTCATATTCATCGATGACATATTGATCTATTCTAAGAGCGACAAAGAACATGAAGAACATTTGCGTTTGATTCTTGAGAAGCTCAGAGAGCACAAGTTATATGCCAAGTTCAGAAAATATGAGTTTTGGTTGAATGAAGTTGGTTTTCTCGGACATGTTGTGTCCAGAAATGGTATAGCTGTCGATCCCGCAAAGGTGTCAGCTATAACTGAGTGGGAATCTCCCAAGTCAGTTAAAGAAGTCCGTAGTTTCCTAAGCTTGGTTGGGTACTATAGGAGATTCATTGAGAATTTCTTGAAAGTAGCAAAGCCAATGACAGAGCTGCTTAAGAAAGAGAAAAAGTTTGATTGGACTGAAGGTTGTGAAGCCAGTTTCCAAGAATTACAGAAGAGACTAGTGTCAACACCAGTCTTATATCTTCCAGATATAGAGAAGGAATTTCAAGTCTATTGTGATGCATCTCACCAAGGATTGGGTGGAGTATTGATGCAAGAAGGGAAAGTTGTGGATTATGCCTCGAGACAACTCAAGATCATGAAGTGAATTATCCTACTCATGACTTAGAGTTAGCCTCTGTTGTCCATGCACTCAAAACATGGAGACACTATCTTTTGGGAAAGCATTGTGAGGTGTTCACGGATCATAAGAGTTTGATATATATTTTCACCCAGAAGGAACTCAATATGAGACAAAGAAGGTGGCTAGAACTCATCAAGGACTATGACTTGAGTTTGCAATACCATCCCGGTAAAGTGAATGTCGTAGCTGATGCATTAAGCCGCGAGGTCTATGTGAATGGCCTTACCAAGGGAGAATTGCTTGATGATCTGTGTGCCCAATTCAAAGATCTAAGATTGGAGATAGTGCCTAAAGGATATCTCATGTCAATGGAAGTGCAACTAACACTGTTGGATAAGATCAAAGAAGCCCAAAAGTTAGACAAGGAAATAGAGGAGATTAAAGGTAAAATTAGAAAATGAAAGGCGAAAGGATTCCATGAGGATGAACAAGGAACTTTATGGTATGGAAAGTGTATCTGCATTCCACAAGATTCTGACCTTCGGAAGTTGATTTTAAAATAAGCACACAATTCACCATATTCCATTCATCCGGGTAACAGCAAGATGTACATGGATGTGAAGGAAAGATTTTGGTGGAACAATCTCAAGAAATAAATTGTGGAACACATTGCTTTGTGTGATGTGTGTAGTCGAGTGAAGGCGGAACATCAGAAACCGGCAAGGTTATTGCAACCACTACCTATATCTGATTGGAAGTGGGATAAGTGCCGGGGGTGATCCCCGGGTACCCCAAAGACGCCCCAAAGCAGCCAGGAACAGTCAAAAAAAGGCAACGACAGAAGACAAGTGCAGCAGATCCGGCCTCGGCTGGCTGGAAGCCCGCGCCCATCCGGCCCACCGGCCGCCTCTCCCGTGTCACCCGCTGCGCGCGCGCCTCTTGGCCAGCTCGACCCCCTAGTCGGTCATCCAGCCAGGTGCAACCGGATCGACCGCTGCACCGAGGCAACTGCTACCCCTTCGATCAGTACTAAATAAAGCCACCAGACAAGGAGAAGACAAGGAGTACCAAAACCGTGCTACTTTATCAGATGACATAGCCAATAGTGTATCACTAGTGTAGCACTATGCACTATACTTGCATTACCTCATTCAAGACATATGCACTAGTAAACACTATGTATGACATATAGCAAATAGTATAGTACTATACATGACACTTTGTAATATTAGATGACACATGCAATAGTATAATTAGGCTAAGTGGATCCATATTTGTCCCTTGGTCTTCTAATATAAGGCACCAAGGGGGACTTATTTTTGAGGCTCACACACACGACAAGCTCACTCACACTCATTTGAAGCCATTTTCACTCCTTGCTAGCTCACGCCACACGCACAGACAACACACATCGATCAACTTCTAGCTAGCTTGCTTGCTCTCATACGAGCACACATATACTTTGAGATACAGCTATAGAAGCAATATTATAGACCGAATATAACCACATATACTGTGCGACATGTAGGAGTAGGAGTTTTACCTCACCACGAGGGCTTTTGTGAGACCCTGGCGCATGGCTCAATAGGATTGATAGGAAACCCATACCAACAAGTTGCAACTTATTTTCCGGAAGCTCATTCGAAAAGAACTCTAAGGTTAAGCGTGCTTGGCCTAGAGCAATTTTAGGATGGGTGACCAACCGGGAAGTGGGTACCAGGTGCGTACGAGTGAGGACAAAGTGCGCAGAAAAGACTAGTGTTGGTCTGTGGGGTTAGTCTAGAGATCCTATTGAGCTGCTAGAAGTGACAGCCGTCGGTCCGGAGAGACCGGGGGTGTTACAAGTTGGTATCAGAGCCGACCCTCGCGGTTAAACGGGCGTGTGCGGGTCAGTGGCGGACATGTGGCGCATGGCGCGTGTGGCCAGAGTGGACACGGCATGACACATGTGCCGGCACTGGACGCATAGACGTGTGCCAAGAGGGGACGTTCCTGACTTGTGGTTGATCGACGAGGACGTCGATCTTCTAAGGGTGGGTGTATGTGAGACCCTGGCGCATGGCTCAATAGGATTGATAGGAAACTCATACCAACAAGTTACAACTTCTTTTCCGGAAGCTCATTCGAAAAGAACTCTAAGGTTAAGCGTGCTTGGCCTAGAGCAATTCTAGGATGGGTGACCGACCGAGAAGTGGGTACCGGGTGCACACGAGTGAGGACAAAGTGCGCAGAAAAGACTAGTATTGGTCTGTGGGGTTAGTCTAGAGATCCTATTGAGCTACCAGAAGTGACAGCCGTCGGTCCGGAGAGACCGGGGGTGTTACAAGTTGGTATCAGAGCCGACCCTCGCGGTTAAACGGGCGTGTGCGGGTCAGTGGCGGACATGTGGCGCATGGCGCATGTGGCCCAGAGTGGACACGGCATGGCACATGTGTCGCGACCGACGCCTGACGTGTGCCAAGAGGGGACGTTCCTGACTTGTGGTTGATCGACGAGTACGTCGATCTTCTAAGGGTGGGTGTATGTGAGACCCTGACGCATGGCTCAATAGGATTGATAGGAAACCCATACCAACAAGTTGCAACTTCTTTTTCGGAAGCTAATTCAAAAAGAACTCTAAGGTTAAGCGTGCTTGGCCTGGAGCAATTCTAGGATGGGTGGCCGACCGGAAAGTGGGTACCGGGTGCGCACGAGTGAGGATAAAGTGCGCAGAAAAGACTAGTGTTGGTCTGTGGGGTTAGTCTAGAGATCCTATTGAGTTGCCAGAAGTGACAGTCGTCGGTCCGGAGAGACCGGAGATGTTACAGCTCTGAACCTGAAATGCTTCTTGTGTCTCGCCCCACTCGTTTGTACCCAATCCCGCATGCAAACACCGTCGCAGTCATCGTGCTCGCTTCCACACCTCTATCTAGCCTTCTTAGGCAATGTCATTTCCATACCGACGACATTTGACGTCCACCATGAGACGAGATATGGTCGTGACCGGAGTTCCGTTCCGCACGGAACCGACTTTTTTTTGTCACCGTCGTCACCAGCCCCGTTCCAAAAAAAATCCTCGGAGGCTCGTCTGTCTCGCCGTGGCCGTTCACGTCGTCGCCGTTCGTGTCGTCGCCGACCTCACCCTTCACGTCGTCGTCGTGCCATCGTCGACCGCTGCCGCGTCACCGTCACTCGCGTCATCCGGCCGCGCCGTCCTCGCCGGCGTTGTCGTCGCCCGCGTGGCCCTCAGCAGCGCCTCGTACCGGCGCGCCCGTCTTCAATCTCTTCGGCAAAGCTTTGCGCGCCGGCACCGCTCGCCCGCAGCTGAGTCTTCCCTCGCGCCCGCCTGCGCCTCTGTCGCTCGCCACCGCGAGCTCCCCGGCGAGCCGCAGTACCGCCGCGCACTCCTGAGCCCGCGCCTGCGTGCGCCGCTGCGCCCTGCCACCTCTCTCTGCGCCAAGCCAGCCCGCTGTGTGCCCGCGCGAGCTAGCCACGGCAAACAACACGCATCAGCTGGCAGCAGCAGCGCTCGTGCGCGCGAGCAAGCGGCAGCAGAGCGGCGAGCGGCCAAGGCAGAGCTGCAGCGCGCGCGTAGGCTAAACATGCACGCAAGCAGCTCATGCATTCGTACGTGCGCGTTCCGGCCACAAAATTCATGCAAGTGTCGGTCCGGCTGTTCTTCCTTGCCTGCAAGCATGCACCTCCATCGGGCTCGTTCGCGCGCTCGCCCGCGCGGCTTCGCCCCGCGGCCGGCCGCGCTTGCCCGCCGCTCCATCCATTTTCCTGCGCGTCTCCGCCTGGCCGCCCGGCCGGCTGCGCCGCGTGCGTCCGCTCGCCCTTGACGGCTCCGCGCTGCGCCGCTCTGGCCTCGCGCATCCCGCTCGCCGGCCCCGTGCTGCGCGGTTTTGGCTGCGCGCCCGCGTGCGCCTTCCGTCCGACCGGATGCGTCCTGGCCGACTCCGCCCACAACTCCCGCCGCCGCGCCTCGCTGCGCTGCCGACTCCCCCTGTTCGCACGCCCGCAGCTGCGCCGCCACCCTCCGCACTGGGGCCCCGCACTCCGGCAGTCGTCCGCATGCCGCCGCCGCGCCGGCCAGTTGCGCCCCGTCTCCTCCTATCGCGCGGCCCAGTGAAGGAGACGAGCCGGCTAGAGCAGGAAAGGGAGAAAGAAAAAAGAAAGGGAAAAAGAAAGAAGGTGGGGTCGGCCTGGTGTGGGGTGGTGCGTGGCCTGTTAGAAAATGAGGAAAGGTAAAAGGAAGAAAGAGAGAAGAGTGGCCATGCCGGCTGGGTGTGGTGGCGATGTTGACCGGCTGGGAAAAAAGAGAAAGGCCGGCTGAGGCCAGCCGGCTAGAAAGAAAAAAAAAAGGTAGTGGAGAAAGGAGCCGATTGAAAAGAAAGAAAAGAGAAGATGCGACAGAGAAGTTGCTGGTTGAAAAAAAAATGATGACAATCCGGCTAGGAAAATCTGGTTGTAGCCTGTTAAAAAAAGAGAGAAGCCGGCTGTTTGTAGTTGGATTGAAAGGAAAAAATAAGAGAGAAAAAAGTAACGAAAGACCGGATGAGAAAAAATCGGTTGGAAAAAGTAAGGCAAGAAAAAAAGTGGCCGGCTAGAGGAAATCCGACTAGAAAAAAGAAAAAAATTTAGATCCATTTGTGTTTTACCCGGCTGTTTGGTTCGTCAGACCGGATAGGCCTATCCGACTAGAGCCTAGTCCAGCTGGTTCCGTTGGTCTGTCCGATTCGTACGGTTTGGTTCCGTTTCGACTATGTCGGACCGATTTAGCATGACTTCGCCAATTTGGCTGCCGGTTCGGCCTACTGGGCCCGAATACGGCTGCACCGCGTTTGGTTGCCTGGCCGGCTGGAGCCGGCCATCCGGCTGGAATGCCAGTTGGGCTGTTTCAACACCTACGACGCGTGTAGAATCGCGTCTTTGACCCTACTGCACCGACTACAGTAATGTGAGTGTTTTTTAGGCGTCGGTAACCTCTACCCGGGGGCTTGCCAGATGTTGTCCTGTTTCCTGTCTTCAGTTTTCCGGCGCCGGTAACCCCTACCCGGGGGCTTGCCGGTTGGCCCGCCCTGCTAATTTTGTAAGCCGACTGAGTAGTGTGCGACGATGCCAGAGGCCCACTCTTTGTCTCAGCTACAGACCGCACCCCGGCTGTCCGGCTAGCAAGAGAAAAAGCCCGAGGACATCCCACATGAATAACGGTGGAAGATGCGACAGATCGAACATTTCGGCCATGTTCCAAGTTGGTATTTTCCGTCTACTAAGCCTCTAGTACCATGCGGAAATGTATTGTTAGCTCCCTTCGGTTCTGGCTCCAGACCGCAACCCGGCTGTCTGACAAGGTGCAGCGTAAACAGCATTGCGCACGAGAAAGTGACTAAGTGTTCAGAAAAGCACGAGCTAGTTTTTGAAAATAAAAACCATCATTCAGTTGAAATCATGTGTATTGTATGTCAATGTACTGACAAAAATTTATTTCTATGTGTTTGCTTTGTCCGACTGCACCGAGTCGGATCTCAAGTACAGGTGAAGATTCCAAGCACCTGTCTCCGTCAGCTACTCCGAATCTCGGCGCTGGAGTTGTGTGGCTTCCCGGGTTGGAGGCGTCCAACCGGACGCCATTCAAGAACTTCATATACAACGACAACGTCAAGTTTTTTGTGCTCATGCTAATTTCCCCCTCCAGGTGAAATCAGCGTGCACTCGGGGGCTAGTGTCGGGGGATGGTCCCCGGGTACCCCCAAAGACGCCCCAAAAGCGCTCCGGTATAGTCAAAAAAGGCAACGATAGAAGACAAGTGCAGCAGATTCGTCCTTGGTCGGTTGGAGGCTTCTAGTCGGCCTGCCCGCGCCCATCCGGCCCATCGGCCGCCTCTCCCGCGTCACCCGCTGCGCGCGCCTCTCGGCCGTCTCGATCGCCCCAGTCGGTCATTCGGCCGGGTGCAGCCGGATCGACCGCTGCACCCGAGGCAACTACTACCCCTTCAATCAGTACCATATAAAGCCACCAGACAAGGACACGACAAGGAGTACCAAGACCATGCTACTTTATCAGATGGCATAGCCAATAGTGTATCACAATCAGATGATGCATGTAATATTGTAGCACTATGCACTGTACTTGCATTATCTCATGCAAGACATATGCACTAGTAAACACTATGTATGACATGTAGCAAATAGTATAGTACTATGCATGACACTTTGTACTATTAGATGACACATGCAATAGTGTAGTTAGGCTAAGTGGGCCCACCTTTGTCCCTTGGGCTTCCAATATAAGGCACCAAGGGGGGACTGATTTCTGAGGCTCTCACATGACAAGCTCACTCACACTCTCATTTGGAGCCATTCTCACTCCCTGCTAGCTAACGCCACACACAAACAACACACATCGATGAGCTTCTAGCTAGCTAGCTTGCTCTCATACGGGCACACATACACTTTGAGATACAGCTCTAGGAGCAACTTTGTAGCCCGAATATACCCACATATACTGTTAGACATGCAGGAGTAGGAGTTTTACCTCACCACGAGGGCTCTGAACCTGGGTACTTCTTGTGTATCGCCGCACTGCTTGTACCCAATTACGCATGCGGACACCGTCGCAGTCGCCCTGCTCGCTCCCACACCTCTATCTAGCCTCCTTAGGTAATGTCGTTTCCATACCGACGACAATAAGATTGGTGTGGACTTTATCACCAGACTGTCGAGGAGCAGATATGGGTACGATTCTATATGGGTTGTTGTGGATCGCCTAACTAAAGTGGCTCATTTCATACCCGTGAAGACTACCTATACAAGTGCTAAATTGGATAAGATCTATATGAACAGGATTGTGTGTCTGTATGGTGTACCTAAGAGTATTGTGTCTGATAGAGGAACTCGGTTCACTTCACATTTTTGGCAACAACTACATGAATTATTGGGAACAAGGCTAGAATTCAGCATAACTTTTCATCCTCAGACTGATGGACAGACAGAAAGGACCAATCAGATTTTGGAAGATATGTTGAGAGCTTGTGCGCTAGATTATGGAGCTAGTTGGGATGAAAGTCTGCCATATGCAAAATTCTCTTACAATAACAGCTATCAATCAAGCATAGAGATGGCTCCGTTTAAATTCCTTTATGGAAGGAAATGTACTACGCCATTACTATGGAGTGGATTAGGAGAAAGGAATTTATTCGGACCAGAACTAATCAAGGAAGCTGAGGAGAAAGTCAGATGGTAAAGGACAGATTGAAGATAGCCCAATCCCGACAGAAGAGCTATGTAGACCCAAAGCGTAGGGAAGTCACCTATGATGTAAGTGATAGAGCATATCTTAGAGTCTCACTACTTCGTGGTGTGAAGAGATTTAGAGTCAAAGGAAAATTGGCACCTCGATATGTTGGACCATTCAAGATTTTGAGCCGCAAAGGAGAAGTGGCTTATGAGATAGAATTGCCTGAATCACTGTCTGCACTTCACAATGTGTTTCATGTGAGTTAGTTGAAGAAGTGTCATCCGGAGATGGAAGAAACTTCATTGAAGGACACTATATCATTGGAAGAGGTTCAGTTGGAGAGTGATCTCACTTACGAGGAGAGACCTATCAAGATTCTCGATACAACAGAAAGAGTTACTCGCACTAAGACTATCAAATTCTGCAAAGTATAGTGGAATCATCATACCGAGGAAGAAGCAACTTCCGAATCTCGAGGGCGAGATTCATCTTAAGGGGGTTAGATTTGTAACATCCCAAATTTCATCAAATTCAAAGACATGCTATTGCATTCATATCATCATGGCATATTCATCTTGCACAAAAAAATTCAAAGCAAAAACCCAAATAGAACCATATTTAAACCCCTCTTATTATATATATATGGGGTATGGTTTTATTTTATTTTATGACCTCAAAATGGTTTTTGAGTGCTTAGATGTGTTTGACACACTTTCGGACACTAGAATAGCCACACAAATTTTGGTGAAGATTTGAATTCATTTGGATTTGAATAAGCCATTCAAATGTCATTTCGAAAATCAAATCAGAAAAAGAAAAGACAAAAGAGAAAAAAATAAAACGAGCGGCACCCTTCTGGCCATTCTCCCTAGCAGCCCATTAAGCCCACCCGGGGGAACCTCCCTCTCTATCTATTTTGCACCCGCGCGCGTACCCTCTCTCTGGCAACCAGGCCCTACTGCCACCTCACCTTCTTCCACAAATCCCGCGCCCGCGACCAGCTCTCCTCTGCCGTTTCTTCACCGCGATCACTACTGCAATTCCTCCTGTTAATTGCCATTGATTACGTGCGTAAACCTCGCTCCTACTCCAGCTACTTATCCCCCACCCCCTCACGACCATTTCCCCTCACTCAGCCAGCACAGAGCACCACCAAGCTACCCTAAATTTATCTCGCACCACCGCTACTCCAACGAGCTTCAACAACAAATTCCGGTGAGAATCGTGTTCACCTCTGCCTCTAATGCATACGAGCACGTTCGCCTGCTTCTTACGCATATGCTCATACCTTCTGTTTGTCCAATCTTTCCCCAGGTCTCTGTCCCCGTCAACCTCTGCAAGCACCCGAGACGTCGTTTAACTCCGACGAGTAATTCCGGTAAAACCTGCACGCCCCTTGACCTCTAATTCATGCTACTGTGTTCAACGTGACCTTGCGCACTTGCTAATTCCCACCGTTTGCCTTATTGTGCCCTAGGTCATCGTCTTCGTCTCCGTTCGTGAGCAACCGGCACCAGTACGAACTCCGACGAGCATCTGAGCCCGTGTCCGAGAGCCCCTGTCCAAGCCACGACCACGTTGAGCTTCACCGTCTTCTCGTGAGCGTGGTAAGCATCAGCACACCCCTCCTACCCCTCTAGCTTCGCCGGCGCATCGCTGCCAGTGCTGTCACCGCCGCCAGAGCCATTCGTGCCGCTGGTTTCTGGTCGATAAGATCTGGTCCTTTGGATCTCGATCTAGTGGTCAGGATTAGCATTACAACGAAGGGGTAAGTTTAGATCTGAGCCGCTGGATTCCCTTTAGATCTAACGGTGTGGAATCGTGATCC
Organism: Avena insularis; assembly: GCA_023614405.1. Classification (NCBI taxonomy): domain Eukaryota; kingdom Viridiplantae; phylum Streptophyta; class Magnoliopsida; order Poales; family Poaceae; genus Avena; species Avena insularis. Next base: position 1,972,546 of record JAJUPC010000025.1, on the reverse strand, counting down.
AGCGCGAACTGGTACGCGCCAATCAGACGCTGTCGCGTGTCCCTGGTTTGTTTTAAAATATGAATTTTGTTCTATTAGTTATTCAAACTTGTAAATTCAATAACTTTTGTTCTGTTTATCCAAAAATTACAAGTTTTATATCAATGGATTCAGAAAAATGATCCCTTTGCATATATGGCCTTGATTTGGCCATTTTCTTCTGTAAAATTAGGATTTTATGCAGAAGAATTTGTAGGCTTATTTTGACTATATAAATTGTTTAGAAAATTATTTTAAAGTAAATTTTGGTTTATTTAGACATTAGAATGTATGCTTTGTTTTCAGTACTGTTTAGTTGTATTTGAAAAGTGTGAAAAACCATCATATTGCATTTTGCATGCATTCATAATTATTTTTGTTTATATATTGATTGTGAATATTGTTGTATGAATTTGTGTGTAGATTTTGTGGATTGTGGAGAGTGTGATTGTGAGGATTGTACCTATTCCCCAAAATACCAAGGCAAGTGATGATTCATATTTTTGTCCTATTATTTTAGCTATGCGCTAGTGATATTTTGAGTAGGATTTGCATGGTGATTTTCTAAGTATATGCTATGCTATGGTAAATCCTATAGATATTGTCTTAGTAGTTTTTCCCTAAGTTAAGAGACATTTTATGCTAGTATGCTTAGCCTAGCTAGTAGAATTAAAGGGTGGATTATTCATGCTATGATATTATGCAAGGTCTATGACTATGTTTTTGATTAATAAAACAACTATGCGAATGAATCACCTGGGTGGAATGAAAAGATTGGTTTGCGTTGAGTGGTTGCACAAGGCCCATGTCTATGGTTTACCTTGTGTATCACACTTGTGGATGGCCACCCAGGAACAAAGAGATTTGAGATGTTTAGTGTTGAGAAGCTTCTATTGCAACCACATTGCATATGGGCTCTGCCTTGACCAACTAGGTTGCAAGAACTCAACTGGATGGACAGTTGGTGGTAGGGTTGATAGGATGGAACGCGTCCATGGTGGTCTGAGGGAATTCTTCTGAAAAGTCTCGTCTCGATGCATGTCGAGTCTTATGGGGAAAGTGCACCACCTCTTAGAGGATAAAACCTAAATACTTAGTCGTGTCCCCGGTAACGGACAATTTGAGCATCAAAGACATTGATGCAATCAAGGATCTCCTCATCCCAATTTCTCTAAGCTAAAACTTGTAGTTGAACAAGGGTAAAGGTTCACCAATGTCTATTGGTGGTTCCTTGGGTGTTTTTGTCAAACAAAAACTTAGTATTTTCAAACTAATAAGACAAACCTTATTTTGAGAAAAGCCAACCTGAACTACACTTAGAAAAATTCATATAGTTATTAGATGTTACTATACTACTATGGTACCACTTGCCAATACAATTCCAAAAGTATTGACCCTTTGTGGCTGTAACTTATTATGTTGCAGGTTACTCTGATGGTGACTAGGGTTATGAGTATACACTCAACATGTTTGCATGTGGCACATGAAGATGAAGACTTTTATATATTTACTTTATGTTGTGAACTCTATGTATTAGCCTTGGCTAATGAGTTGTAAGAACTATGTTTTCTCTGGAATGACGATGTAATAAATACCTTTGTATCTGTGTACTTCATCTTAAACTATGGATGCTAGCATTTCGATGCAGGGACTACCATTGCAATCACAGGGATCTCTACCTTATTTGGTGAGATCTTACATGAACGTCACCATAGCTTTCTTTGGCTCCGGAGTTGCTTCTCCGGTCAGTGCAGATCCGACAAGCCCGAGGCCTGCAATCGCAGATCTGTGGACTACAGATCATGGATACCCGGCCGGTGGTTGATTGGTGAGCAGGTACGTAGTAGCTGCTATAACCGCAACATGTGGCGTTTTGGGCATCATGTTGCCTTGCAAATCCACCGACATGAATGACAGATCGAGGGCCTTGGTGGCCTCATGTCTTGCATCTGGGCCCATGCGCTCGAGCCGATAGCACCTTTTGTGGGCGACATGGCTGCTATTGTCGTTGGAGGAGGACCCACCAATGGAGGAGACTACAGCTCGTCTCGCGCTCGACTTGTCGGCTGCCTTCTTGCGCTGCTCCAATTGCGTGATACGTCATAAATGTATCTATAATTTTTGATGCTCCATGCTTGTTTTGTACCAACTATCTTATGTTTTTTCTACACTTTGAGGCATTTTTTTACATTTTTTGGAACTAACCTATTAACAATATTCCATAGTGCCAGTTCCTATTTTCTGCTGTTTTTGGTTTCAGAAAAGATAGTAAAGAAATATTCTCGGAATTGGACGAAACCAAAGCCCAAGTTCCTATTTTCCAGACACTACACAGAGTCCGAAGGAGAGACGAAGAAGCGCCACGAGGCAGCCGCACCAGGGGGCCACATAGGCCCACCCTAGGCCACGCCGCCCTATGGTGTGGGCCCCTCGGGCGTCAACCGACCTTGCCCCTTTGCCTATATAAACCCCCCGAGGAGAAAACCCTAAGTACCCAATCAGAAATCCACGAAAAAGTCCATAGCCACCGCCACCATTATCCCTAGATCGGGAGGGATCTGAAGCTCTTCCCGGCACCCTACCGGAGAGGGGAGATCATCCTAGAGGCCTTCTTCATCACCATGCCAGCCTCCGGAGTGATGTGTGAGTAGTTCAACCTTGGACTATGGGTCCATAGCAGTAGCTAGATGGTTGTTTCTCCTCTTTGTGCTATCATGTTTAGATCTTGTGAGCTGCCTATCATGATCAAGATCATCTATTTGTAATCATACACGTTGTGTTTGTTGGGATCCGATGGATATTGAGTACTATGTCAAGATTGATTATTGATTCTATCATGTCTATGTTATTTGTGATCTTGCATGCTCTCTGTTGCTAGTAGTTACTCTGGCCAAGTATTTGCTTGTGACTCCAAGAGGGAGTATTTATGCTCGATAGTAGGTTCATGCCTCTAGTAATCTGGGGGAGTGACAGAAACTTCTAAGGTTGTAGATGTGTTGTTGCTACTAGGGAGAAAACAACAATCCTTTGTCCAAGGGCAATTGTATTGTTTACTTTACACACTTTGCTTAATGCAATTATCTGTTGCTTGCAACTTAATACCCGAGGGTTGTTTGGATGATATCCCAGAGGTGGATTATTAGTCATAGTGCAGTTGGATTACGGTCTATGTATTATGTTGTAATGACCAAACGAATCTCATAGTGATCATCATGCCATGTACATGCATTGTTATGCATTCTCTATCTGTCAATTGCCCAACTGTAATTTGTTCACCCAACATGTTATGGAGAAACACCTCTAGTGAACTATGGACCCCGGTCCATTTCTTCCCACTGATATTCAATCTACTATATCCTGTTTACTTTCTGCAATTACTACAAGCAATTACTTTCTTCCACACTATATCATTAATCCTTTGTTTTCAGCAAACCGGTGAGCTTGACAACCTCACTATAAGTTGGGGCAAAGTATTGTGGTTGTGTTGTGCAGGTTCCACGTTGCTAGCAACACCTTGGGAGTTGTTTCCTTTCTCCTACTGGTTCGATAACCTTGGTTTCACAACTGAGGGAAAACTTGCTGGTGTGCTCATCACACCTTGCTCTTGGGGTTTCCCAATAGGCTCCAAAGTAACCGAGCGACATCAAGATTTTCTGGCGCTGTTGCCACGGAGGTAAGGTAAAAGGTACTGACATCCTCTGGCTACTAAGCTATCTTCTAGTATTATTGCTGGTGTGTGAGTGCTCGAAGTTATTTTCTTTAGATTCTGCAATTATATCTTTTTGTTTCTTATTTTTATTTTCACTAGTTAGGCTTAATGGAAAACAACAACAAAAATAGAGAGCTTTATAGTATTTATCTTGAGTTAGGACATGAAGTGTTTGAAGAGAAAATTAAAAAACCTATGGAACTTTATTTGCATGCTAATAGCAATGTTATTAGTATGAATTCTTTGAACACCATTATTGCTAATGCTATAGAAACGTCTAAGCTTGGGGAAGCTAGTTTTTATGAAAATGATATTTTTAGTTCCCCAGCTTTAGAGGAGAAAATTTGCTATGATGATACTATACCTCCAATATATGATGATTACAATGATGAATATGATATTTTCAGTCCACCTACTATTGAGGAGAAAATTAATTATGATTATCATGCCAATCTTAATGGCTATAAAGAAAGAGCTTTTGGGAGACAACCCATTATATTTTTTGCTTTCAGTTTATTTTTGTTTTGTTGGGTCTTTGAAGTTATTGACTATGTAATAACCTCTCATTATACTTTTTGTTTGGTTTTTGTGCCAAGAATAGCCTCTAACGAGAGGGAGGTAAGATTTGGGGAAGTTGCTGTCCCGAAACAGATTTCTATGCTTCGCTATAAAATATTGTGAAAAATTCCAGAACGTCGTATTGATCTGAAATTTTTCGTGCGCATGCCCCAGGTTATTGTCTAACTTTCGTTAGTTTTACACTTTTCAATTTGAGCAACAGAAGATTTTCTAAAAAATCAGTCTTTACCTGTAGGTCTATTTTGAAAGATTTTTGCCATTATTTGCATTTGCCTCTTAATCGATTTCTTTTGAGTTCTTTTGACCACATGAGATTTTAAAAGGAATTTATATAGTAGCTTATGTTTTAATGGATGATTTACTTGAGTTTAAAATGAACCCAAAGGTTTTTATCTTGCATACACTAATGTTGCTAATGAAGATTATGTGAAGTTTTGTATGAAGGAAGTTTTACAGTATAAGGAGAGAATGATGTGTTGAGATGAACTATGGACAAAAGCTCAAGCTTCGGGATGCCACCTGTGTCACCCCAAGAAATATTCAATAAGTACAAGCATCAAAGCTTGGGGATTCCCAAGGCATCCCCCTCTTCATAAAAAAACAATCTCAGGTCTTCTTTCAAGATACTATTATTTTTGCTTCATGCACTATGTGTTGTTCTTGGAGCGTCTTTGTTTTTGTTTTTAGTTTTCTTTTTCTTTGTTTGATGCAATAAGTTGGTTGGATCCCAGCATGTTAGTTTTGGATAGAGAGACACGCACCATTTTCATTGTTTAGAACACTCTAGTTTGCACTCTTATTGTCCTGCGAGTGTTCTCTTTTGCCCGTACTGCGTTTAGCTTTTGTTTTCACCCTTATTTTGTTCAGAACTTTTTAGTTCTTCTTTGTAGTTAGGTGAGACAGGCTCTCTGATATTTATTTATTATTATCTTTGTGAGTTGTTTCAAATAAGTTGATTGGTGTTGGAAAAGAGTAGAATGTTTCATGCTTATAGTGGTACAAAAAGAAGCTTGTTTTGACTGCGGCTTAGACTTTATCATGTCATGTTAGATGTTGCTTTGACCATATGCTTAGTGATTATTGTTGTAGCATGACTTGTTTCAAACAATTGAGATTGCTTAATATGCCATGAAAGAACCATGTGTTGTTTTAGCATACAAAAGCATAATATTGTGGTATTCTCCTTTGATGCTTTATTTGGGTTGACTTGGCACATGCTTACACCATGTTAAGACTATGAACCAGTCACCTTAGCCTCTACGATCATTTAGTTTTTGACTTGTGATATCACTTTATGCTTTAATTAATAATGTTTTGTCGCTCTGCATGATTATGGCCATTATTGCTCTCTTAGTTGGTCGCTCCCAGTCTTTTACTAGCCTCCACCTGTATTGAGTATGATCTCTACTCGTGCATCCAACTCCCAAGAAACCAAGTTATTCCAAAGAGTCCACTATAAACCCCTATGCATGGTGTGTTACACCATTCCAAGTATATTTATGTTTTTATCTATCTTCCAAATTAAATCTTTTTATGTGAAAATTAGTGATTAAAGCTCTCACGAACTTGATGGCACACTTTATTTTCTTGCACTTAATAAACTTGAACCATTGTGCCCATCTATGTTGCTTATATGCTTGCAAATTATAAGTTGGGAGTTAGCAGAACCATGCTGTCATGGGGAACGCTTTCAACATTTTGTACATATCTATTTAGTTGATATCATGTTCTTTTGTTTATGAATGATGGCAGTGTGAAATAAAAGGGGAGCTTGTAAGTCCATGTAGTTTGTATATGTGTTAGAGAAATGCCTAGGCGGCTAGCCTAATCCATGCCTAATCATGGTGGAAACTTGCAGCATAACCATAATGAGCATTCTATGAAGCATCTTCGAAAAAAAGAGAAAAACCATGATCATGGTAAATAAAAAGATTGCCGAGATGCTCATTGTCTATTGCCTTGTCATTTTGATATGGGATAGCTCATGTGTCATGGAGAAAGGGGTACCCCGTTGGCGGCTCTCTATGATACACATATACTTACAATGACAAGAACTTGCATGTGACTAAAGTTGAGTAGCATGAGGAACGGTACTCGTACTCAAGGGGCATGAGATTTTTAACTTGTGATTTGTCAAGAATATAACTCATATTTGCCTCACTTTAACCTTAATCACTTCAAGATGCTTATGATAGGGGCAATGAGAGCTCAAATCTAGTAAGTACCATAATTTTTGGAAGCTCTTTATGAAACTTGAAATCCCTACTTTCCTCTACGAAGGGCCTTTCTTTTTACTTTTGTGTTGAGTCTCCATCTTTTATCTTTATGCACCAGTTAAAGAGAGCATAGTTTTCATTCTTAGTTCAATGTGCATTATCCCAAAACTTGTTGATTGATTCATAATTATGGTATTGCTTGTTCCTAAATTATTTGTATCTAGTCATCCTTATAAACTTTGAAGGTGACGTTTTGCTATTCCATGAAGGACAAGCTGAATACCACTCTTGCTATGTTTTCTATATGTGTAACAAACAAACATCTTTCAAAGCGTTATTCATGATCTTATTTTTTGTGTTGCCTTTCATGTTGCAACATAGTTGCTATGTCTTATTATTAGAAATATATCTTTCATGTTCATGTTTAGAGTACTCTGATCCCAGTTATCAATGCTTTACAATACCTTGATCAAGATTGATGGTGCATGTCACCTCAAAAATTATTCTTTTTATCACTAACCTACTCGAGGATGAGCAAGAGTTAAGCTTGGGGATGCTTGATATGTCGTAAACGTATCTATAATTTTTGATGCTCCATGCTTGTTTTGTACCAACTATCTTATGTTTTATCTACACTTTGAGGCATTTTTATACATTTTCTGGAAATAACCTATTAACAAGATGCCACAGTGGCAGTTCCTGTTTTCTGCTATTTTTGGTTTTAGAAAAGCTAGCAAAGAAATATTCTCGGAACTAGACGAAACTAAAGCCCAAGTTCCTATGTTTCCAGACACTACACAGAGTCCGAAGGAGAGACGAAGAAGCGCCACGAGGCAGCCGCACCAGGGGCCACGCGGGCCCACCCTAGGCCGCTCCGCCCTATGGTGTGGGCCCCTCAGGCATCAACCGACCTTACCCCTTCGCCTATATAAACCCCTCAAGGATAAAAAATAAGTACCCGATTAGAAATCCATGAAAAAGTCCGTAGCCGCCACCATCGTCCATAGATCGGGAGGGATCTGAAGCTCTTCCCGGCACCCTGTCAGATAAGGGAGATCATCCGGAGGACTTCTTCATCACCATGCCAGCCTCCGGAGTGATGTGTGAGTAGTTCAACCTTGGACTATGGGTCCATAGCAGTAGCTAGATGGTTGTTTCTCCTCTTTGTGCTATCATGTTTAGATCTTGTGAGCTGTCTATCATGATCAAGATCATCTATTTGTAATCCTACACATTGTATTTGTTGGGATCAGATGGATATTGAGTACTATGTCAAGATTGATTATTGATTATATCATGTCTATGTTATTTGTGATCTTGCATGCTCTCCTTTGCTAGTACTTACTTTGGCCAAGTATTTGCTTGTGACTCCAAGAGGGAGTATTTATGCTCGATAGTAGGTTCATGCCTCTATTAATCTGGGGGAGTGACAGAAACCTCTAAGGTTGTAGATGTGCTGTTGCTACTAGAGAGAAAACAAACAATCCTTTGTCCAAGGGCAATTGTATTGTTTACTTTACACACTTTGCTTAATGCAATTATCTGTTGCTTGCAACTTAATACCCGAGGGTTGTTCGGATGATATCCCGAAGGTGGATTATTAGTCATAGATGCGGTTGGATTACGGTCTACGTATTATGTTGTAATGCCCAAACGAATCTCATAGTGATCATGCCATGTACATGCATTGTTATGCATTCTCTATCTATCAATTGCCCAAGCCCAACTGTAATTTGTTCACCCAATATGTTATTTATCTTATGGAGAAACACCTCTAGTGAACCGTGACCCCGGTCCATTCCTTCCCACTGATATTCAATCTACTATCTATTGTTTACTTTCTGCAATTACTACAAGCAATTACTTTTTTCCACACTATATGTTTAATCCTTTGTTTTCATCAAACCGGTGAGCTTGACAACCTCACTGTAAGTTGGGGCAAAGTAGTGTGGTTATGTTGTGTAGGTTCTACGTTGCTAGCAACACCTTGGGAGTTATTTCCTTTCTCCTACTGGTTCGATAACCTTGGTTTCACAACTGAGGGAAAACTTGTTGTTGTGCTCATCACACCTTTCTCTTGGGGTTTCCCAACAGGCTCCATAGTAACTGAGCCACATCATTGTGCGTTTACCGCCTGGTGGTGGTAAAATTCCTTCACCAAGAGACAATGGTAATCCATCAGCATATCGCAAGATGCATCTTCTGGTATGGGTTACCCCTGAGGGATTCCCTGACACGCTCCCATTCGGCCTCGTTTAGCTAGATATGAGGACAACCCGGATCCCTGCCGTTTGCGGCATTAGGGTTTGGAGGGTGCTCCCGTTGGGATTCGGAGGGTCACCTTCATTTCTGGCGTTGAGATTTGGCAGACCAGTCCTATTTCCTTGATTGTTGAGGGTGTTGTCATTGTTGGTGATAACCTTGGACGTGTAGCGGTATGGGAGATTGTTGCTCCCGCAGCTTTCAGATCTAGAGTCGTAGGCCTTCTCGACTGTCAGGAGGTCAGAACCACAACTGTTGTTGCTATCCGAGGTGTAGACCAGCATGGACACATAGAATATCTCCAACGTGCCGATCGAAGGTGTCCACGGGGCAGGCGCGATTGCCGGCGGTGTCACCCGCTCCGGGAGGCGAAGTGTGACGACCTTGACCACCTGAAAGCATAAGATCCCAAGCATCATGTCAAATATGTCTCCTACAGAATGGAAGGCCAAGCGTGTTGCCGGCGAGTGATAGTGAAGTCGATGGTGCCAAAGAGGAGATGATTCTCCATCACCAAGGATTCGAAGATCACGGATGATGGGTCCGTCACGATTGCAACATCAGCGCGCCCACTTCCCACAGACGGCGCCAATTGACGAGGGTTTGACTCGTCAATGCCCATTGTTATGGACTTGGGTTTTGGAGAAGATGGGTGCGCTGGAGATCGGGAACAGCTAACAGACAAGCAACACGTGACAAAGGTTTATCCAGGTTCAGACCCCCGGAGGGAAAACCCTACTCCTGCTTGTCTACTCTCGATTGATGGTGGAACTGAAGGTTACAAGGGTGCGCATATGAGATCTAGCGGGTGTGTAGGCTATGATGTTTTGTGTTCCTCCTCACCGTGCCCTCCTGGCCTTTATATGGGGTGGCTAGGTCTCGGGGTTAGATCAAGTCGGTTACAAATTAGGGTTTTACCCTTTAACTTTCTATCTAAAGCTAGCCGTATCTCCAAGGAATCGCCTCCTTCATGGGCCTGGGCCACTCGAATCCTTCCTGGGCTTCGTCATCAGGAGCAGATCATCACGTGGGCTTCTACTGGGCTGGCCCGGATAGGATAATATTGGGCACCCATAGGGCATACCCATGTCAGGCACCTTCACTTGGTATATTTTCAAAGTCTGTTGGCACTTACTATAATTCCTAAACTTGCCCGTCCACCTTGCGGGAGAGGCCAAATGTCATGTAGGAAGTTTCCAAACACGTACCCATCCCTGCCGACAACTTCGACCACCACAGCGGCCATGGAGGGCACGCCTGATCTCTTTCGCGGCCCTGCCGACCCCGCCGAACCTCCTGCCACTCCACCGCTTCGCCTTGAGCCCGCACTTGAAGCAACCTCACTTGATAAGGTTGAGTCTCTTAGTTTATGGTGCTAGTCACTAGATAGATACGTTAGTAGCCACAACTCATGGCTAGCTCAATAAAAGAGTTCAAATGCAGAAATCCAAATAAAAGTGAATAAAGAGCTCCATTCATGCCACGAGCGACTAGTTGAGTGGAGACTTGCGACCTAGGTACCTCACTCATCATCATAATTATCTTCAACATGAAAGGTTGCAACCATGAATGGTAAAAACATTTTAATGTATTGGCAATATGTCACTAGTTTGGTGGATATATAGTGGATCTATTTTCTACATGCTTATTTGGCTGGTAGATATGAGGCTCATTTGCAAAAAAAACAATATAGTTTTTCCTACGTTTTAAATAGTTTTATTCTTTAAGACACTTTTCTAAAGACACACTAGCATAACCCCAATGCACTGATCGTATGGACCCTTAGCTTTGGTTACACGGTGGTCTAACTCCATATGCTCCTAATCTCATTGTTAACCCATCAAGTTCTATTATGAATTTGGAATGATGAGATCTTCCAAACAGTTCCAGAGCTACTTGATCATAATTGTCCATAACCAGGGACACGTCTAAGTACTTAGTTTTACACTCTCAAGTGGACGTACACTTTACCCAGATGACTCGATCAACCAATCAAGCCGAGACCTTTGGGAAATAGAACCTCAAGCCACACTGAAAGGGCATGTGTGCACCCATGTGCAGTTTTGGTAATTAATGACAATCTCTATGACTAATGTGTGCATTGAGTTACACTTGTAGAAATTGTCCATTGGCATATATTGTACCATGTGTTGGCTTCAAGGTAGAAGAAATGAAGAAGAAGATTATGATTCAAGGTTGGTCAAGACAAAGAATGGATCAACACCCAAGAAGAAATGAAGTTGTGGAAGTTCAAGATGCACCATATCTAGAAGATAACATGCTTGAAGCTTTCCATCCTCGATGATCATGAATCAATGAAGATAAGCTCAAACAAGAGGTTTCCCCATGGTGTATGGGGTAGAAAGTTGCAAGTCTTCATCAAACGAGAACAAGCAAGATCAATCAAGAAAGGTGTTTGATGGTTGTGAAATATAGCCATCCACATCCACATTTAAACTAGATATTATTCATACTTTTGATGAAATATATCTCTAAATCCTGCCACTAATGACTAATGATCAAAGGGGTATGCAATCCTGTCTTTCTATTTTTTTTCTCTACAGGAAATGATGTTTGATGATAGGAATCACAACATTAAAGTCAAAGATACGAGATTTCCAACAACCCAAAAAGGGATCATGAAGAGAAAACAGAGTCTTTAACGACCAACTATACGGCATGAATATTTTCCCGGCCGTATAGTTTCCACCAACAACGCAAGGTCAAATAGAAAAAATTTCGTGAAGGGACCCCTATATAAAGAGACCTCTCAGGACGAGAAACGAGAGGACAAGGAGGAGATCATAAACACACAACACCGAAGAGTCGCCGGAGGAATAGATCTAGATCCAATCTCACAAACTGTAGAGGTCCCAACCTGATAAGGTAGAGATCCCTGTGTTTACAATGCTAGTCCCTGGATCAATAGCTAGCATCCATAGTTTAAGATTTAATATCAAGAAACAAAGGTCATAATACAACATTATAACCAGGAATAAAATAATTCATTACACCTTACATAGCTCATTTGGCTATCTCATTACAATGCAGCAGAAATAACTATCTAGCATGGAGTCCTTCATCTTCAATGTGCCACAGGCAATCATGTTGGTTGTAGACTTGTAATCCTATTCAACACACTTCACTAACATCAAACAAAACCTGCAACATAATAAGTTACAGCCACAAGGTTCAATACATTTGAATTGTATTAGCAAGTGATACTATGGTAGAGTAGTGGTATCTATCATCTATATGCATTTGGCTAAGTGGAGCTTAGGCTTGCTTTGCTCAAAATAAGGTTTTCCTTATAAGTTGAAAACACTAAGTTTTTATTTATCAAAATCACCCAAGGAACAACCAATAGAATTGGTTAACCTTTAACCCTTGTTCAACCACAAGCTTTTAACTTAGAAATTGGGATGAGGATATCCTTGATAGCTTCCATGTCTTGATGCTCAAATTGTCCATTGCCGGGGACACGGCTAAGTACTTAGATTTTACTCTCTCGAGAGATTGTGCACTTTCCCCATAAGACTCGACATGCATCGAGACAAGGTCTTTCAGAAGCCTTCCCTTAGACCAAAATGGACGCTCTCCAAACCTATCACCCCCTACCACCAACTATCTATCTGCTAAGTTATTGCAACCTATATGATCCAGGCAGAGCCCATAATGCCATGTGGCTGCACTTGAAGCTTCTCAACATTTGACATTTCAAATCTCTTTGTTCCTGGGTGGCATTCCACAAGTGAGATACACAGGGTAGGCCATGAAAAATGGGGCCCTGGTAACCACTCAACAAAAATCCATCCAAGCAATTACCATTCCACCCAGGTGATTCATTCACTTAGTAGTATTATTAAGCAAAAACATAAGTCAAAAGACTTAGCAAAATTTCCATAGCATGTATATAAACCACCCTTTTTTTGCTAGTAGCTAGGCTAAGCATGATAGTAGTAGGAATCTTAACTTAGGGAAAATTCTACTAAGGCATCATCTACTAGGATTTTCCCATGGCATAGTTAACACATAGAAAATTTCATGAAAGTCCTACTTAGAAATATCACTAATGCATAGTCAAAATATTAGGACAAAATGTATGAAGCACCACTTGCCTTTTTAGTAGAGAATATAGATTCACTCCTTGATCTTGAAATTGTCACACTCTTCAAAGTTCACTACAATTCAATCAAGGCACAAATTCAAACTAGCATTCAAGCAATCCATCACATCACATAAAATAAACAAAACAAAACAATGCATGCAAGCATGCAAAAGATTGTCTATTTGGAAAATTGGTTTCTACTAAGGCTATAAACATTTAAAAACACCTATTGGTCATTTATAAAAGGGTCAAAACCATTTAAAATCAAGTTGGTGAAAATGGGCCATTGAATCATTTTTGTTTTGCTACAAAATGATTTAAATCAAAGTAATAATTTCTAGTGTTAGCCAAAATCTTTTTAAACACAAATATTAATATCTAGGGTCAAAGTGTTTTAAAATAAATCCATTTTCAAAAGGTTTCACTCAAAAATCATTTTTAAATCAAGCACCATTTTTATTTTACTAGATAAGCTTTTTATCCAAAGTAATAATTCCGTAGTGTCACAAAATATACTTTTAAATCCAAAAGTTTGTTTTTATGGTCAGTAGATTTAAAACAAACCATTTGCAAAATATTTTACCCTAAAAACATTTTTAGAATAATTTTTATACTCAAAATAGGCCTAATAATGTTTCTGCAAAAACAATCAATTTTCCTGAAGCAAAATGCTAAACTAAGGGAATGGTTGCAAAGTATTCTTTTTCCTGATTCCATTGATATAAAGTTTGTAAATTTTGGACGTGTAGATTAAAAGTTATGAATTTTTTAAATCTAAACATCTAATAGATATGTTTCTGGTTTTTAAAACGAAAGGCAGGACACGTGGCATATTGGTGCATACCGTTTCGGGAGGATCGAGCGGTACTGGTCATAGGATCTAAAGTGCATCGCATGGATCATATTGATCCATACCCGTTCGACCAGCCAATCTATTGCATCCACAAGATTAAAATCTAACGGCTGCTAAGCACTGACCTAAGTTTGGCGGCAATGGCGGCAATGACGGCGGCTTCGGGCGAGAGATGTTACGCGAATCTAGGAAGCAAGGGAGAGGGGGAGGTTTCTCACTGGGTTCGCCACGACGTGCTGAAGCTCGAGGTGGTCGTCGTAGGTGAAGGGGCGCACGACATTGACTTGAATCGCTCGCCGAAGCTGGCATCGGCGTCGGGTTCTTGCAGAGGTGGTAAAAGGTCATCCTACAGAGCACCCACGGTCAAATGAAGAGCATTAGTGCATGCACGTGAGGACAGCGGATGCGGCAAAACAAACCAGAGGTGATGGGGTGGTTGGAGCTCACCGGATTTCATCGCCGGAGTAGTGGCCCTCGTCGGTCGTTCACAGTTGGAGACAGAGGCGAGCCTCTGGGGCATGAGAAATAAGAAGTTGGGGTCAGAAGATGCGCACGGCGATGACAAACATCAAAGAGCAAAGCAAAGGGAGAGGGGTAGTTGATTCTCACTAGAATTGACGTTTAAGGCTCGCCGGAGACAATGGAGTGCAGCGAGCAATTCAGGCAGCCTAGGGGCCGAGAGGTGTGGGGGATTGAGGGGAATGAGAGAGGGAGAGGAGGCGCTTAAGAGGGCATTCTTACTAGAGAGAATTGATCAGAAGTTAACGCAAATTTACGTAGAGAGATTAACGGCAGAAACGGCCGGGGGAGAGGGCGTGGTCGTCGCGGTGAGGAAGACGATGACGGGGCAGTGGGACCTAGTGGTCAGCGAGGTCAGGGGAGGTTCGGTGGGGTCATCAGGTCAGTGAGGGTGCGGGTTTGTTTGCGAGTGAAAGAAAATGGTCCGGGGAGGGGGAGGGTATGGGCTTCGCTGGGCCTGTTGGGCTAGCTAGGCTGGGCTGCTTCTTTTTATTTTTTCCTTCTTCTGTTTTCTTTTCTTTTTCTGTTTTCTATTTTACGTTTTGATTTTGTTCAAATAATTCAAACACCCATTTGAATTCAGAACTTTTCCAAACTTTCAGTAAGTTTTAATACTGTTTATTAATGTATTTTAAAGTCCATTTTAGAATAATTCTTTTATTCATTTATAGTTTATTATTTATTTATAATAGGCACATGTCTTTATTTAAATTAGATTTTATTGAATTCTAATTTTTACCAAACCTTTTTCAGTAGGTTTTATTTATTCATTAGTGCAAATAATTCACTTTGAATTATTTAAATATTTTAATATGATTTAGTGTTCATTTAAATTGGGCATTTGTCTTTGTTCAAATAAAATCAAATATGGTTTTAAACCCATATAAATTTTATTCAAATAATTCTTTTTAAGTTAATTAAATAACTTTTTAACCCACTTTGGCAAATTCCAATTTATTATTTTCTCATGATTTAATTAATCATTTACCTTAGGGATTTGTCTCCATTTAAATATAATTTAGAATATGGTTTATTCCCATATACTTTTATTTGAATATTCTTTATGCCTTTATTTTACTTGGATTATATTTATTCCATTTGCTTATGGATTTAACTCAAGATTTAAATTGTCTTCTAAATGATTTTATTATTATTTCGTTTAGGCAATTTGTCTTTATTTAAATAAAACTGGATATTGTTTAATCCTTATGATTTTATTTAAATAATATTTTACTCCTTTTTATTATTGAATAACTTCCATTTGTTCATGTATTTGGCCAAGATTTAATTTGGCTTTTAAATATTCCTTATTTATTTATTCCTTTCTTTGCCTTATAATATCCATATCTTTTTATTTAAAGATCCAAACTTGGTGATTCCAATTTGTATAATTTTATTTAATATTTGTTTATATTTTTAAATCTTTTTAGGATTACTTTGCTCAAGATTTGGTATGGATTTTAGATAGGAGCTTTATTAGCCTTGGAAATTATTTCTTTTTAACTTATTAATTTCATAAGTTTTTATCCATGGCTCCAAATTAAGTGAAATCAATTTCTATGGTTTTATAATTTATTTATTTATCACTTTTGATCATTTATAATTTTTTGTTGATAGATTTTTATATGGATCAAATCCATAGTCTTAGAGAGAGATCTTGGAAATGATTTTCTTTCATTAGGGTTTTAGGGTTTTGGTTTATCTTCCCAAGTGTTTAAATTTCAAGATACCTTCATTAATGAATGCATTTCACTTGATTGAAATTTTTGTTTGATTCCCTTTTCATTCAAAGTTTGTTCAATATGGGTTTTGATGTTTCCATTTAGAAGCAAAAAGTTTCTTTTCACCCTAAATTTCAACAATTATTTCTTTTGATTTTTTTTTTCACATTTCAAAATTTGGAAAATTTTGGGATGTGACAGGCTACCACCCTTAAAAGAAATCTCGTCTCGAGATTTGGGGAGGCTAGAGGTTACAAGTTGTCTTCAAAACAACTAGAGTACTACCGCCCTTAAAAAGGTTTTCAACTAGATTACATCTTGGCTCACTTGGGGTCTTGATGTAACTTCTCTGGACAGTTGTTTGCATAATGTCCCTGATTTTCACACTTGAAACATGTGACAAGGCTGAGATCCTTCATAGGCTTGCTTGTCTTGTACTTCTTCTTTTCTTGACAATGTGATGCATAATGGCCTGGCTTTTTTAATTTGTTGCACATCACTTGGCTATCATCTTCTTTCATCTTTGGCATCACTATTTCTTGTTTATTTCCTTGACTCTTCTTCTTTTCTAGACATTCTTTGACATAGTGTCCCACCTCTTTGCAATTGAAACATTGCACCTGGCTAATGTCTTGCTTGCTGGGGTTGGGACATGTCTTCTTGTTGGGTCTCTCCAAATCTAGGAGTTCTTGTAGTTCATGCTCTTCATATCTCACCTCAAAGGTGGGAAATCTTTCTCTCTTCTTGGGGCAGCCACTGGAGATATGACCTTCTTCTCCACAAGAGTAGCAACACTTGGTGGTCACTTTGGATATGGCCTTGTGAGGCATGGTTCTGACTTTTCCTTAATCCTTCTTGGTAGAAGTTGTTCCCTTATGGAGGTTTCCAAACATTTGATACATTCCATCTTGTTTCATTTGTTGAACTATAGGATAGATGGGGCATTGGATAGGAACATGATCATTTCCTTCACATAGGAAACAAGTCACTTGAGATGTCGGACATTGTTTAGTTGGATGTTTCTCTTCAAAATTAGGGCATTGGTCCTCATGCTCCTTAGAAGTGTGTTCCATGTCTCCACAAATATTGCAAGCTTGAGTTCCTTCTATAATATCATCCTTGACATCATTGTTTTCACAATCTCCTTGGGAAAGGTTGTCTCTCATGTTGATCATTTGATTTGTCATCCTTTGCAAAAATTGGGATTGGATTTCCAAAAACTTTTGCATGGTTGGGTCTATCCCATTGTTGTTGGCTAAAAATTGAGTTGTCACTTGATTCAACCGGGCTTGGGTTGCTAGAAGTTGTTCTCTCATGTGCATCTCTTGGTTGTTGTTGTCACCATCCTTGATGTTGGAGTTTCTTGGAGAAGTCATCTGTTTGGGTTGGATTGGGATTAGAATAGGCAAAGATTTCTAGAGGAATAATTCTACTCAGACACAACAATTCACACAAGCAATGTGCAAGCAATCACAAACAAACATTCCACTCAAACAACAAGGTTCAAGCACATTTCTAGGCAACAAAATATTTTTTCTACACCACATAAGTTGGTGTGATTGATTTAGACTAAACACTAGTAAGGTGGTCCAACTATGGTTATCACTTGAGATCACTTCCTTCTTCTTAGTTGTTTCTTCTTGAATGAGATCATGGTTTCCTTGGAAAAATTCTTGCATCTTGGTCACAAACTTCAAAAGTGATGATGGTTCCTTCCAAGTTGTGTTTCCTTAGTCTTCAAGTCTTGATTAACATTCTTGTCTCACTTGTAGTCCTTAGTGGTGTCCAAGATGAAGTCCTTGATGAAACTAAAGTTGAAGTCATTGGTGATGTTGAAGTCCTTGCTCATGATGAAGTCTTTGTCCAACAAGTTGAAATGGAAGAGATGTAGATTCAAAACCAACAAGTTTGAGGAGAGAGTTTACAAGATTGTTTGTAAATAATTTTGAACAAATTAACTCCTATTTTTCTAAGGGGGTTTGTCTAATCCTAGGGTTACAATCCTACAGGCAACACAGTGCTCTGATACCATCTGTAGAGGTGCCAACCTGATATGGTAGAGATCCCTGTGTTTACAATGCTAGTCCCTGGATCAATAGCTAGCATCCACAGTTTAAGATGTAATATCAAGAAACAAAGGTCATAATACAACTTTATAACAAAGAATAAAATAATTCATTACATCTTACATAGCTCATGTGGATATCTCATTACAATTTAGCAGAAATAACTATCTAGCATGGAGTCCTTCATCTTCAATGTTCCACAGGCAATCATGTTGGTTGTAGACTTGTAATCCTATTCAACACACTTCACTAACATCAAACAAAACCTGCAACATAATAAGTTACATCCACAAGGGTCAATACATTTGAATTGTATTGGCAAGTGATACTATGGTAGAGTAGTGGTATCTATCATATATATGCATTTGGCTAACTGGAGCTTAGGCTTGCTTTTATCAAAATAAGGTTTTCCTTATAAGTTGAAAACACTAAGTTTTTGTTTGTCAAAATCACCCAAGGAACAACCAATAGAATTGGTTAACCTTTAACACTTGTTCAACCACAAGATTTTAACTAAGAAATTGGGACGAGGAGATCTTTGATAGCTTCCATGTCTTGATGCTCAAATTGTCCATTGCCGGGGACACGGCTAAGTACTTAGATTTTACTCTCTCGAGAGGTGGTGCACTTTCCCCACAATACTCGACATGCATCAAGACAAGATCTTTCAGAAGCCTTCCCTTAGACCAAAATGGACGTGCTCCAAACCTATCACCCCCTACCAGCAACTGTCCATCTAGCTAAGTTATTGCAACCTATATGATCCAGGCAGAGCCCATAATGCCATGTGGCTGCACTTGAAGCTTCTCAACATTTGACATCTCAAATCTCTTTGTTTCTGGGTGGCATTCCACAAGTGAGATACACAGGGTAGGACATAAAAAATGGGGCCCTGGTAACCACTCAACAAAAATCCATCCAAGAAATTACCATTGCACCCAGGTGATTCATTCACTTAGTAGTTTTATTAAGCAAAAACATAAGTCAAAAGACTTAGCAAAATTTCCATAGCATGTATATAAACCACCCTTGTTTGCTACTAGCTAGACTAAGCATGATAGTAGTAGGAATATTAACTTAGGGAAAATTCTACTAAGGCATCATCTACTAGGATTTTCCCAAGGCATAGTTAACACATAGAAACTTTCATGCAAGTCCTACTTAGAAATATCACTAATGCATAATCAAAATATTAGGAAAAAATGTATGAAGCACCACTTGCCTTTTTAGTAGAGAATATAGATTCACTCCTTGATCTTGCAATTGTCACACACTTCAAAGTTCACTACAATTCAATCAAGGCATAAATTCAAACTAGCATTCAAGCAATCCATCACATCACATAAAATAAAGAAAACAAAACAATACATGCAAGCATGAAAAAGATTGTTTATTTGGAAAAGTGGTTTCTACTAAGGTTATAAACATTTAAAAACACCTATTGGTCATTTATAAAAGGGTCAAAACCATTTAAAATCAAGTTGGTGAAAATGGGCCATTGAATCATTTTTGTTTTGCTACAAAATGATTTAAATCAAAGTAATAATATCTAGTGTTAGCCAAAATGTTTTTAAACACAAATATTAATATCTAGGGTCAAAGTGTTTTAAAACAAATCCATTTTCAAAATGTTTCACTCAAAAATCATTTTTAAATCAAGCACCATTTTTATTTTACTAGAAAAGCTTTTTATTCAAAGGAATAATTCCTTAGTGTCACAAAATATACTTTTAAATCCAAAAGTTGGTTTTTATGGTCAGTAGATTTAAAACAAACCATTTGCAAAAGATTTTACCCTAAGAACATTTTTAGAATAATTTTTATACTCAAAATAGTCCTAATAATGTTTCTACAAAAACAATCAATTTTCCAGAAGAAAAATGCTAAGGTAAGGGCATGGTCGCAAAGTATTCTTTTTCCTGATTCTCTTGATGTAATGTTTGTAAATTTTGGACGTGTAGATTAAAAGTTATGAATTTTTCAAATCTAAACATCTAATAGATATGTTTCTAGTTTTTAAAACGAAAGGCAGGACACGTGGCTGAATCATATTGGTGCATACAGTTTCGTGAGGATCGAGCGGTACTGGCTGTAGGATCTAAAGTGCATCGCACGGATCATATTGATCCATTCCTGTTTGACCAGTCAATCTATCGCATCCACAAGATTAAAATATAACGGCTGCTAAGCACTGACCTAAGTTTGGCGGCGCTGGCGACGGCGCGCTCGGGCAGAGATGTTCCGACGAATCTAGGAAGCAAGGGAGAGGGGGAGGTTGCTCACTGGGTTCGCCGCGACGTGCTAAAACTCGAGGTGGTCATCGTAGCTGAAGGGGCGCACGGCATTGACTTGAATCGCTCGCCGGAACTGGCGTCGGCGTCAGGTTATTGAAGAGGTGGTCGAAGGTCATCATACAGAGCACCTGCGGACAAACGAAGAGAATCAATGCATGCGCGTGGGGACAGCGGATGCGGCAAAACAAACCAGAGGCAAGGGGGTGGTCGGAGCTCACCGGATTTCATCACCGGAGTAGTGGCCATCGTCGTTCATTCACAGTTGGAGACGCAGGCGAGCCTCTGGGGCACAATGAAATAAGCGGTTGGGGTCATAATATGCTCATAACGATGACAAACATCAAAGAGCAAAGTGGAGGGAGAGGGGTAGTTGATTCTCACTAGAATTAACGTTTAAGGCTCGCCGGAGACAGTGGAGTGCAGCGAGCAATTCAGGTAGCCTAGGGGCCGAGAGGTGTGGGGATTGAGGGAAATGAGAGAGGGAGAGGAGGCGCTTAAGAGGGTGTGCTTACTGGCGAGAATTGATCAGCAGTTATCGCGAATTTACGCAGAGAGATTAATGGCAGAAACGGCCGGGGGAGAGGGCGTGGTCGTCGAGGTGGGGAAGACGATGACGGGGCTGTGGGACATGGTGGTCAGCGAGGTTAGGGGAGGTTCGGTGGGGTCATCAGTTTAGTGAGGGTGCGGGTTCATTTGCGAGTGAAAGAAAAAGGTTCGGGGAGGGGGAGGGAGTAGGCTGCGCTGGGCCTGTTGGGCTAGCTGGGCTGGGCTGCTTCTTTTTATTTTTTTCCTTCTTTTGTTTTGTTTTGTTTTCTTTTTCTGTTTTCTATTTTATGTTTTGATTTTGTTCAAATAATTCAAACACCCATTTGAATTCAGAACTTTTCGAAACTTTCAGTAAGTTTTAATATTGTTTATTAATGTATTTTAAAGTCCATTTTAGAATAATTCTTTTATTCATTTATGGTTTATTATTTATTTATAATAGGCACTTTTCTTTATTTAAATTATATTTTAAATATATTTTTCAAACTTCTATTTGAATTCTAATTTTTACCAAACCTTTTTAGTAGGTTTTATTTATTCATTAGTGCAAATAATTCACTTTGAATTATTTAAATATTTTAATATGATTTAATGTTCATTTAAATTGGGCATTTGTCTTTATTCAAATAAAATCAAATATGGTGTTAAACCCATATAAATTTTATTCAAATAATTCTTTTTAAGTTAATTAAATAACTTTTTAACCCACTTTGGCAAATTCAAAGGTATTATTTTCTCATGATTTAATTAATCATTTACCTTAGGGATTTTGTCTCCATTTAGATAAAATTTAGAATATGGTTTATTCCCATATACTTTTATTTGAATATTCTTTATACCTTTATTTTACTTGGATTATATTTATTCCATTTGCTTATGGATTTAACTCTAGTTTTAAATTGTCTTCTAAATGATTTTATTATTATTTAGTTTAGGCAATTTGTCTTTATTTAAATAAAATTGGATATTGTTTAATCCTTATGATTTTATTTAAATAATATTTTACTCCTTTTTATTATTTAATAACTTCCATTTGTTTATGGTGTCCAAGATTTAATTTGGCTTTTAAATATTCCTTATTTATTTATTCCTTTCTTTGCCTTATAATATCCATATCTTTTTATTTGAAGATCCAAACTTGGTGATTCCAATTTGTATAATTTTATTTATTATTTGTTTATCTTTTTAAATCTTTTTAGGATTACTTTTACAAGATTTGGTATGGATTTTAGACATGAGCTTTATTAGCCATGGAAATTATTTCTTTTTAACTTATTAATTTCATTAGTTTTTATCCATGGCTCCAAATTAAGTGAAATTAATTTCTATGGTTTTATAATTTTTTTATTTATCATTTTTGATCATTTATAATTTTTTGTTGATATATTTTTAAATGGATCAAATCCATAGTCTTAGAGAGAGATCTTGGAAATGATTTTCTTTCATTAGGGTTTTAGGGTTTTGGTTTATCTTCCCAGGTGTTTAAATTTCAACATACCTTCATTGATGAATGCATTTCACTTGATTGAAATTTTTGTTTGATTCCCTTGTCATTCAAAGTTTGTTCAAGATGGGTTTTGATGTTTCCATTTAGAAGCAAAAAGTTTCTTTTCACCCTAAATTTCAACAATTATTTCTTTTGTTTATTTATTTTTCACATTTCAAAATTTGGAAAATTTTGGGATGTGACACAAACCCTTCTCCACCACCATAGCCATAGTCCACCACTTGTAATAGTAGATCTCATCTCCAATTGGCGACATTGTAAGACTATTACTATTGATCTCATGATTTCCAATACAATGTTTATGATTGTTGATCTCATCTCTATGTGTGAGTAATTCTCCTTGGGCTGAGGCCTTCGGCCTAGCCATGTAGTTTGTGCATGATATTTATCATAGATGGGATCGTGTATTAGTTTGTATGACATGATAATTATTGTATCCTCTCTTGCCTCAATCTAAAGGACTTTTCAGGTATCCAAGACCCCGAGGATTGATCCGGGTATAGGGAGTATGAGTAATGACTAATCAGCAGGATGGGAACCCTAGTGACAGAAAAGGTAGTACAACTATATGTGAGGGATGTACATGGGATTAACAGTGATGTCACTGTGCATATCATTAGTTCTCTTGCTTGTATGGATGAAACTAATAGGCTATTGCTATAAGCAGTTGCGGAGGCAATAGCAGTTATGGATGCACTGCCCACATATAATTATATTGCTCTAACGATTACATGCATACTTTATTATTATCTTTTATTCTCATTAGATGTTTTGCATAGCTACAGGTGAAACCGAATGCTCCAGGCCCTCTCTCTCCATCATCGACAACAACAAAAGATCGCAAACTCTAGGTCTGGTAAAACACTAAAAGAATTCTAAAACTTTCGAAGGTCCGTTAAAATAACTTTACCAAGCTTTCTGCTTCCCGAGGATTCGATAACCTAGGTTTACTAGGGAAAAAGAGCTATACTACATCTGTAATCCGGATCGAAGGTATCAGCGTTCCATCTTGAGGAGGACAAGATCGTCTACATAAAGCTCAAGTGGAATGCTCAAGACAAATGTATGATCTTGATAGGTTTTCCCTTTTACCAATCTCATGTTGGTAGTTGGGAGATCGGGTTTAGGATAGATAGCCGTACTACCAAGAGGGACTCTCGAGTGAGTAACTCAATATTATCTTTCGGAGAGAGCTCAAACCTTTGCATACTTAGCATCATCTTTCTTGGTTGTTATTTGGATCTTATCCAAGTGAGATTCTAGAGTCTATGGTAATCTTCATAACAAGCTCTAATTCATCAAAAACGGATTTCCCTTATATATCTTATTGCATTTTTGATCTTGCGGGTTTTCCGTCTCCACACCTTGGGAGATATATCTCATATATATACTTGATATTTTCTCCCTTGGTGGTATTCAATATTTCCATTTTGTTGGATGCTACTTGTTTGTATCAATCGAACAAAATTGGTTTCAACCTATTCGGAGTTTTCAAGGTCAAGTTATTGCATTTTGTGTTATGGAGGTTTTACCGGTCTGTCTCTTTTTGAGAGGTCAAACGTTTCATCTTGTGGTTTTATCTCCATGGTTGTACAATTATGTTTCTTTGCATGATATTGTAGAGCTTGTTTTCCTCTTCTAAATGAGCCCAAGATCATCGAAATCCGAGTCTGGATGCAAAAGTTGTTACCGTTTTCGTACCTAGTGTCTCGGTGTTTCGAAAATCCGGTAGTACCGGGAAAAAGTCCGGCAGTAATGCGTATATGACTAGAATGTGTTTGGAGACCCGGGAACCCTAGGAATTCTGGTAGTACCGGGAAAAATTCTGGTAGTACTAGGATTTCCTGGTAAAATTGTGTTTGGGTGACCTGGGAACCCCAGGGAATGTCCGGTAGTGCCGGGAAAATCTGGTAGTACCAGGAAAAAAAGTCTTGTAGTATCGGGAATCGCGTTTTTGGGATGCAAAAGTTGGATTTTGGGGGAACTTTTAATAGGCCTTCTTCCCCAATGGTTCCCCAACTCTTCTTGCAAGTTTCCCCTCCATTGTTGACCTTCCCAAATTAGTTATCTCTCAATTCCTCCAATAATTCTTGCATCTTCTTGAGGGAAAAGAGAGAGGAAATCTCGATCTACATTTCCACCAATCAATCTCTCCTCTAAGTGAGGGGAACCCATTGTATCTAGATCTTGGAGTCTTTTGTGGATTTCCTATTGTGTTCTTCCTCTCTTATTCCCTTAATAGATTTTGTAGATTTTGTGGAATTGGGATTGAAGGACTTGCCATTGCATTAGGTGCATCAGTTTGAGTTCTCCTTGGAGGATTTGCTTGGTGAAATCAAAAAGCTTGTTACTCTTGGGTTCTTGGAACCCTAGACGGTGTATTGGCATTTGTGGTGAGTTCTTGGGGCCTCCGATGTTGGGGATATGCTAAATGGGTATCACCATAGCATGTCTCTAATCCGGATAACCCGGGTGGACCATAGTGGTAGAAAGGCCCATGGCCTGCTGGGCGGCCCAGTTAGATGGATCTAGAAGGTAGGCCCATGCCAGATAAAGGAAGGCTACGAATGAGTCACCGACGTACCTAGAGCCTCGGAGTGCAAGACACATTAGACTAGTTGTGTACCGTGTAGGACTTTGTAACCTGTCTGGCTAGGACTTTGCCTGTAACCCTAGGATCTGGCGACTATATAAGCCAGACCTAGAGGAGCCTTTAGGCCAACAATCAGATAACTCAACTCACATCGTGCACAGCGAACCGATCCCTGTAACTCGCCGTATTGCCATTATAGTGATTTATAGCAGGAGTAGGATTCCTCCACCGCCGCGGGATCTGAACCTGGGTAAGCTGTGTTACCTCATACCCGCCAACCTTCCGTCTTACCCCACGTCTCTAAACACGCTCTGTGAGGACCCCTCCATGGCGTACTCATCGGTAATACCACAACAGTTGGCGCCCACCGTGGGGCAAGTGGCGCTTCAGGCTCTACAATGGGCGAGGTCGAAGCTCTTCGCGGGAATGGGCGAAACCGTAGCATAGGCCGTGTTCTCTTCTCTGGTAACGTTCCGATCGTCCCAAACGGGGACATCCACCCGCTGCTCGATCCCGGCGAAGAAGAACCCCACCCGCTGCTCGATCGTCCCAAACGGGGACATCCACCTCTTCATCGGTGAAACCGACTCGAGCATTAGTTCCCTAGAAGTCGGAGGATCGTCAAGACCGACACAGACCGCCTACAGGCAGGATACATTCGTGGAAGGATCAAAGTCGGATATCTCTTCAAAGTTTGCCGGCTTAGATTGGAAAAATTCAAGGCCCACCCAAACCGCCCTTGTGCAGGATATAGTGGTGGAAGATCACTGCAAGTCCACCGGCTTCGCCCGTGCGTCAGGAAAGCAAAGATCCAAGTTCGTTGGCGTGGTGACTATCTTCGATCTGGCACGTTGCGTTCAGAGAGAGGGTTAAAACCCCCGTGATTACCTGGCCAGGTGGCTCCGTATACGGGCCGACTTGGAGATTACCCCAATGATCATGATATTTATCACTTTGTGGAAGGGCTGGACTGCGGTACACTTCTCCCGCATACGCTAAGGCGGATGCAGGCTTCGGGACACCTCACTTTAGAAGGCATGGTGCACACTGTTAACAACTTCGCGGCTGTTGATGCAGAAGCTCAAGCAGCGCTCACAGCCATACCCGGCACCCATCCGCCTCAGCCACCGCCACCGCCGCCTCCTGTCAACATCCCTGCAGTCGCACCACCACCACCCATCATCGAGGAAGCCCGGCACCCTCCGACTCTGTCTTGGACGCACTCTACTCCGACATCAGCGTTGACTGAGGAAATAGATTTCAGCCTAGAGGAACTAGACTCTTCTATGCAAGAGGTGGAGGAGGACATCAGACGCGATGAATAGGCCGACAAGGCCATCACATCCTGAGAGGTGTTTGTCGCCATTGGGACTGTGATGGAGGAAGATCAACCCAGACAAGCTCCGCCTAAAGCGCTGGACAAGGGGAAGGGACCACCTATTGCTGCCGATAATGATCGCGCAAAGGCCATGCCGCCTCCGCCTAACCCAGTGCAGCAGCCGCAAGAATTCAACGTTGGTCCGAGTAAAAACAACACCGCAAACCCGCTGCCTCCGACATCCACGTCTGCGGCTGCCCTAATCACTCCAGCTGATACAGTGATGTATGGAAATTTGCTCGTCGATCCCATGACTATGGCTCACATAAGGAATGTAAGAAGCGCTAGCAGCTGCTGGAGGAAGCGCATGCCATCGCGGAGCAAGGCGCAAAGCTGGATCAAGATCTGGCCAAGGCGCAGAAATCAATAGAGAAAGCTAGAGCCATGGAGGCCGAGTACAAGACTCTTCTCAAGCAGCAGAAGGCTAAGAAAGCTCCGTCTTGCATCATCAACGATCCTGGTGTACGGCGAAACCTAGGACGGGCTCCACCGAAGCCGCCACAAGCCAAGCCATACATTGACAGCGAGGGCAGGCAGGTCATGCCCACTCCTGTTCTCAACCTAGCCGTCGCCAAGACCCTTCTAGAGCAGGATAGATCACCCGCAGCTGTGGAACAGGTCTATGAACTTGTAGCAAAGGCGGTCAAACAGCAGGAAAATGCCACCTCTCGGAGGCTTGAGTCTGACCCAGCATATTGCCAGTCTAGCAATCCTAAGCCGCCAAGGGACCGATCTCCTCAGGATGTTGGGTCTCAGATGGGTTCATCAGGGCGAAGACGGTGGGATGCACGCAAAAGGAAGGATGCTATCCCCATATCCTCCGACCACCAAGGCAAGGCTCATCCTTGCCACCCATCTCCACCTCCCCGATCTCCCCGACATCGCGAAGAACCAAGGTCTCACCATCGTACGAGTATGCCTCACCCAAGGCAAGGTGGCATCATCATTTGCGACAACGCGGAGAAGCCCCATCATGATGGAGAGCACAACCAAGGACACAAGAGTAGGTAACGCCATGACCCTCCACATCCGACAAGCAACCGCGACAAGAATGAGGCATCACAGGAGGGCAACAGCAAGAAAGCTAACCCACCGCCACCTCCGCCTCTGTCGTCACCTAGCAGCCACCATGGTTGAGGGGGTCCGCGTCGTTCACGCAGCCCATCCCATGGCGGCAAGAAGAAAAGAGCAAGACCGGAGCCATACGATGCACGTTCACGCCAGGACAAGATTCACGAGGCCCATGAAGGACGATACCTGGGACCACGTTGCTTTGGGCCGGTAATACGGACCGCAACTTACCCCAAGGGTTTCCGGATTGATAAGACCATCAAGCCCTATGACGGCACCGCCAAACCAACTACGTGGTAGCAGGATTACATCAACGCAGTGGAAATCGCCGGGGGTAACCCCAACGTCACCGTCAAGTACCTCCCACTGATGTTGACGGGCACAGCCCGCCAATGGATTGATGAATTGCTAGAGAAGTCCATCTGCAATTGGTTGGACATGCAAGAAGCATTCACCAAAAACTTCGAGGGTACGTATAAGCGTCCAAGCACTATTGGCGATCTACTATGGTACGTGCAAGAGAAAGACGAGTCATCTCGCGCCTACCTCTCCCGCTTGCTGGATACGAAGAATTCCTGCGCCGGAGTGCACGATCAGACTGCCAAGGCCGCCTTCATCGACGGGTTGGAAAAAGGTACGTTGCTCCGACATAAGTTGAAGCGCCTGCAGGAAAACCACATGCTCGATCTCAACCAGATGATCCAGTTAGCCAGTGAATTCGTGGCAACTGACCATGATGCTCGCGACTCCTTGACGGCAATAGCCATTCCAACCCAAGCTAAGAGGAATAACAGCACCAAGCGAAAGAGCCCGCTAGAATAAAAGCAAACCTTTGACATGGTCGACATGACGTTCGCAGGACGAGGTGATGGCGAACAGCGTGGTCGAGGACGGGGGGATGGTCGTGGGAAGCAGCGAGGTAGTGAAACTACCCCGGCAACGCTCCACATTCCCCAAACATAAGAGGAATACCGTGATATGACAGGCCTTGTACACCTTGATGCCAACGACAAAGCCACTCACACCAATCGCCATTGCAAGTTCGTCAACGACCTCAAGGAGGACCCTAGGTCCGGATATAAGTGAAGCCGAAAGAACAGACATGCGAGGCAAGGGCAAAGGGAAGAAGAAGAAGAGGAGTCCAAGGATTCAAGTGACATGGACGAGGATGTTGACCCCAAGCACGCCGACAAGGGCGATGGCAAAGGCAAGAACCCATTTAAGAAGACGGCCGCCGTGTAACTTCCCAGCATTTAGGAACCAACGAAGGGCAGAATTAGGAATTTGAGATATTGCATGCATTCATCTGTGAAAATGTGGGTAAATTTTTCGCCAAATAAAAACCTAAAGTGATCAAAGTTTCTTTCATACTTTGAGATTAGGTATAGCCTTGAAGGATGATTGTTATAGACTTTGATATGATCTTTGTGGAATAGAGTGTTTTGGGAAATGAAATTTGAATTTAAAACTTGAGTGTTTGAATTATAATTAAAAAGGATTTTGAATGATGTTTGAGTATTTGATTTAATTTAGAGTTAACCAATAATAACTCAAACTTTAAATGAAAGAAGATAATCAATAAAATGAATATTCCAAAACTTCATTCAATAATGAGTTACAAATTGTAACTTATGAAATGAGAAACAATCTTTACAATAATAATTAAATAGAAGAATAATCTTTATTTATTGAATAATAATACAATCTTTATTACAAAAGGATAAAAATAAAAGTACAAAAGAATAAATATATTACAAGTGACTATTCTATAAAGAAAAAGAAAAACCTAAACTCAAATCTTGATCTTAAAATCTGGTACCTGCAAATAAAAGAAACTTAAAAAAAGTTAGGATTTGAATTATTTTACTCTCAGATTTGACAGTGAAGTGCACTGTTCACTTTTTCATCATTGAGTAATTTAAGGGGCAAGTTTCACCAATATGAAAGAATATATCTTCCATAATTTTAATCTATAAGTCAAATAAATAGCAAGGAGGGAAAGTTTCACCAGCCAGGTAAAAGGTAAACTGATAAAAAATAACTTCCAAATTCAAAATCATATCCACAACCTGTGCAGCAGGCACACAAGCAACACACACACCAAACTGCATGGTGTGTGCTGTCAACACCATAGTAGCAGCACAATCAAACAAAACCATCAACACAGCCATGGGAAACCAATCCCCACACCATTCCATTGTTCTTACACACCAAGCACAGTAGCCACCAGCTAAACCAAGACAAAGCCAAGCTAGATCACATCAATCAAAACCCTGGACCACATCACCAAAATGGTGACACAAGGAGGGGGTAGATCAGGTGGATAGCAAGACCAAGATCAAGCCACCAGGACAAGGAGGGAAGGGCTAGATCAAGGACAAGCCAGGAGCTGGAAATACCAGGAGAGCACCAGATCAAGCTACCACAAGATCAACCACTAGCAACCCGAACATCAAATAAGTGTGGTGAGTAAAATAGATCTATCTGTCTAAGATTAGACAAGCATTCATGATCTGTCTATTACTCAAATTCTCAGAAAGCACCCAAGTGGGATGAATCCATCACTGAAGTTTTTAAACACTAAAAGCAATCAGAAAAGTATAAGGATCCAACTAAGATCTCAGGACAACACCATTGATCCAAGCAATCAAGCTATATTTCAATTCAAGAATAAACATAGCCAAGATTTAAACTTCTTGCACATCTCTTCAACTAGAGTAGCACCTTAGAATTTAATCTTATGGATCTATATAAGTAATCAAGCCTACCATCATTTTTCCCAAACTTTGATTCAAGAAACAGTAGCTGGTATCACTACTAGAACCCATCCATGTGAATCAACAAGTTAAAGGCTTAATCTCTAAACCTCAGACCAACATCATGGGTCTTAGGGATTTAAGAAAAGAAGTTTCTACTTATCTTTAATGCCAAACTCATTTTAAGCTTGAACAAGACCAAACCAAGTAATAAAATCTAATATTGTGTGCCATACAAGGATGGTGTCACAAGAACAGTTCTAAACTAAGCAGGTTAAGCATCCAATCTTCACAAATACAATCAACTAACTATAAATCATTTTCCTGACATCACAGGAATCATAATCAGGAAAATCTATATATCTATCTTCACTGTTTGAAACCATTTGATCTCAAACTACATATGAATTCTTAAGCCAACAGTACTAATACAGTGACTTCATCACACAACACTCACTGTCATTAACCAAGTAATGACAGTGGTGAGTTATGAAACCACTAGATTTTCCAAGTATTGCTTCTAGAGAAAATTTACCATCTGAATCATATAAAAATTAAGCCATAGAATCATCTGGTAAACCACTAGCATCACCACAACTAATCATAAGCAGCAAGCCATAGCTAACAACCATTTAGCATGC
Organism: Avena insularis; assembly: GCA_023614405.1. Lineage (NCBI taxonomy): Eukaryota > Viridiplantae > Streptophyta > Magnoliopsida > Poales > Poaceae > Avena > Avena insularis. The sequence goes on along the minus strand of JAJUPC010000025.1, from coordinate 1,941,709 downwards.
TTAGAGACCATCAAAACTTGATTCCAACTCATCAGTTATCTAATCCACAGCAGGGTATGAACCCTAGGAAGAACAAACCATCTCAATCAGGACATGACAATAACTAGGAAGATAACTACCAAAATCTAGCATAGAATGGCCTAGAACAGAGAGCACGATGGGAGAGGAATAACTTACCAAAGGTCCTCGCTGTAGATTAGAAGAGGAAGCAGAGGAGGCCGACGACCATGGAGGCACGGGGAGCACCCCCACGGGGGCACTGCAACCCACACCATGCCACGGCGGGGACCATAGCCATGCCTGGGGGCGAGAAGCATCCCCACGGCACACGACAACAGCGGCGATGTCAGCATCAACGCCAACCCCAAACCCTAGGGTTCGGGACGACATCAATCATGCCATAGGAGGGCTCCAAGTCCAAATCCAATTGGACAGGAGGGTAGAGCAAGGCCAAAAACCTCATCTTGCACCACGTCGGTGGCCAGGAATGTCCATGGCGGCGTGAATCGCCGGTGACAATATTGCTGACCACGGGGTCGGGGGATAAGAAGGAGAGAGGTGAGCCCGAGAGAGAGACATAGAGTGTTGGGTTGGGTTGGGCCAATAACCCTTCGCGGTGTTGTTTTGACTTTTCCCTATTGGGCCACAAGGGCCCAATAAACCCAAACAATCAGCCCAAATTCTTTAGAGCCTGTTTTAATAATCGGAAAAAGACCAAAATGCCCCTGAACTTAAATAAATTCTAGAAAACAAAATAAAAGTCAAAAAATTATAAATCAAATATTTATGGATTCACAATAATCTAAACTATCCAAATAAATTAAGAGATAAAATTTTAGACATATAAATTTTATTAAGAACTTTGCAAATTATATATTCCTTATGGAATTTTACAAAATTATTGAAAGATGATAAAAATAAATAAAAATCACTTTCATTATATATTAATATTTTAGTATTTTTGAAAAATACTAAACAAATATTTAATATTAATTTTGGGTATTTAATGATAATTCTTAAAGGAATTATTAATTAAATAAAATACAAATAAATTGAAATAAAATAAAAGAATACAATATTCAATAAATATTAAAAATTAATATTTATAAATTCTTTCTCATTAAAATAATTTTTATAATTTAAATAAATGGGGAAGAATACATATAAAGATAAATGATGCATTGCATAATCATTTTGCTTCTTTAAATATTGTCCTTACCAGGCAATAATGATGTTTTTGTAGACATAGAAGCTCAAGGTCGAGTGCAAGCATCAGACTTCACTACCTTGCCATCACAAGGCAAGTTCATCACTTGCTCATATCCTTTAAAGAGTCTTTACCAAAGTATTTGCAAATTGTGTGTTATCATATATACTCAAAAGAAAGAAAATATTATTTTCACAAATAAAGAAATCATAGATGTCATCCTAAGTGATGATATAATGGAGAAATAGAACTAAGGGTCCTATTTGCAACAATAATTATCAATTAGGGACTTAATAACCCCTGACATCAGTGATTCTAGCGCCATATATTACGCGTTAGCCTTGAGATTTGGAATGGGACAGAGAAGTCAGTTGTATCTTGTTCCTCTCGCATGAAGCCGGATGTGCAGGTCGTGGTTGTTATCCTCGTAGCGTGCATATTAATTGGTAATTCATAGAGGATATGTAGCATATGGGTGTCAACCCTCATCGTCCCACGATAGTTCTGGCATCTAATGGTTTGTACAAACCATTGCCGTAATTCAGTATGTGGGCATGGTGTACACCAAGGAGGCATGCGAGGTCGCGAAGGGGGCAGTGATTGGCTTGGACCAACTACTGGGCCCCACATCATGGAATTGTGGATAGGAAAGTACGTCCGGTTGTGCAACAAGGAGTTGATTCTCATGGGTAAACTAGCGCACCTCTGTAGAGTGTAAAAATTGTAACTTGTTACTCCCTGTTCCGGGAAGGAGCTACGAACGCAGCAGGAAAGGAACTCTATGAAAGTTCTGGTCAACCTGTTAAGGCTGATGGTCATAGATTTTCATAATAAAATCAATCTTCGAAGAAAGATTTACAAAAACTTCATAGTACCAAGGACTTATAGTCTGAGGTGGTAGTTAGAGCATCAAACTTCCCACCTTGCATATAATGAACTTGTTGGGTAACGCTGTTACTCATCCTTTCCTTTGATCCCTTGCTTAGACTCTGAGGATCCCGAAGACGTGCCAATGTATGCAACCGAATGTCAAGAAGATTTGTTCTACGAGGATCCTGACCTATCAGGAGGTGTTGAAGGAGTGGATTACGAAATCCGCTATGGTGTTGATGATAACGAGTCCAACTAAGTATCCTAGTTAGTAGTAACCAACGGGGCCGAGCAGCATGAACTCTATAGAATAAGCTGCTGAGCTCAACTCCTAGTTGGAGTTGCTACTTTTAAATTCCGCTGAAACACTTTATATTTTGGTTTGTAAGTCGAAACCTTTTGAAGTCTTGAACTTCTAGTATTGTAATAATAATAATGTGTGAATGTTTGTAATATGGACCCGCAATGTTTCTGTTGTACCACTCTGAGGGATATGATATTTACAGAACGGTGTTCTGTGGATGTCATGTCAACGACTATAGTGTACTACACATGCAGTGGTATGCTGGGTCACCGCATGCCGTCTACCACCTTTTCCTTGGCACCCCTACTGTCCGGGCACAGAAAACCTCCATGAGGATACTGATGGCCACCCTACCCCTAGTTCCCCAGTACCTACGCTGGTCGAATATTCTAATCACTTGGGACAGGAAGGATCACCCATACCTCATCCCTACGGAGAACCAGTACGCCATGGTCATCAACCCTTTGATTAACGACGGCGAGTTCGCCAAATGCATGGTGGATAGTAGAAGCAACATCAACATCATGTACCTGGATACACTGCACAAGATGAACTTGATGGAGTCCAACCTAAGGTGGACCAGCACCGTGTTTCATGGCGTAGTTCCTAGCCGGGAGGCTCGGTCCCTTGGGTGCATCACGCTTCAGGTTGCTTTTGGTGATATTAATAATTACCGCCAAGAACGCATGACCTTCGAGGTGGTCCCCTTCAAGAGTGTGTACCACATTATCTTCGGAAGCGACATCTTCCACGCCTTCATGTCCAAGCCATGCTTCGTCTACAACAAGCTCAAGATACCCAGACCAAATGGCATCATCATCGTATTCGGAAGCTTTACCAAGGCAAGGGACTGCAAGATTGGAGAAGCAGCCTTTGCAGAAGCTATCCTCTATAGTGAAGAATTCAAGGAGATCTAGTGCAAGGTCGATGCCACGGAGATGCTGGCATCGAAGAAGCAGATTTCTGACTCCGATCCCGCCTTCAAGGCCGCCATCGAAACCAAGCTGGTGGAACTTGTGGTAGGCGATGCCTCCAAGACCACCGCCATTGGGACGAACCTGGACCCTAAATAGGAAAGCACGCTTGTCGAGTTCCTCCGTGAGAATAGGGACATCTTTTCCTAGCAACCTACCAACATGAAAGGTGTACCTAGGGAACTTGCCGAGCACAACTTGAATATTGATCCAAAATTCAAACCGGTGAAACAACCTCTACAACGCTTCGGCGACGAGAAGAGACGCGACATATGCAAAGAGATAGCTAGGTTACTTAAGGCTAGTTTTATCCGAGAAGTCCTTCACACCCGATGGGTGGCCAATCCTGTACTTGTCCCCAAAAAGGGAACCAAAGAATTAATAATGTGCGTTAATTACACCAGCTTGAACAAAGCGTGCCCGAAAGATTCGTTTGCTTTGCCTCGCATTGACCAAGTCATTGACTCGACGGCTGGCTCGGAACTTTTGTGTTTTCTCGATGCATACTCAGGATACCACCAGATAAAGATGAGGAAGTCAGACCAATTGGCCACTTCGTTCACCACACCCTACGACACGTTTTGCTATGTCAGGATGCCCTTTGGGCTAAAAACGCAGGTGCTACGTACCAGCGGACTATGAAGCATTGCCTCCACGATCAAATTGGTCGGAATGTGTGGACGATATAGCGGTGATGTCTAAAAAGTCAAACGACTTAATCTCCGACTTAAAATAAACCTTTGATAATCTCCGGAAATACAAAATGATGCTTAACCCTAAGAAGTGCGTCTTTGGGGTTCCAGCCGGCAAATTGTTGGGCTTCATCGTTTCCCAGCGTGGAATCGAGGTCAACCTAGAGAAAATCAAGGCCATCTTAAACATAAACCGTCTGACATGCCGAAGGACATCCAATGGCTTACGGGATGCGTTGCAGCTGTAAGCCGGTTCGTCAGCCGACTTGGAGAGAAGGCTCTGCCGCTGTACAATTTGCTGAAGAAGGTGGACAAATTTACATGGACGGATGAAGCAAATTATTCTCTTAAGAAGCCAAAGGAGATACTTTATTCGGCGCCTATACTTGCAGCACCTGAGCCTGGTGAGCCTATGCTAATTTACATGGCGGCCACCAACCGGGTAATCAACATCGTCGTCGTGGTAGAGCGAAAAGAACCAACGCATGAGTACGGAGTGCAACAGCTAGTTTACTATGTAAGCGAGGTCTTGATGGAGTCCAAGCAGCATTACCCGCACTATCAAAAGCTATCTTATGGAGTGTTCCTTGCTTCTCGGAAGCTAAGGCACTACTTCCAGGAGCACCGTATCACAGTTGTGAGCAAAGCTCCACTGTCCGACATTATCAACAACAACGACGCTACAGGAAGGGTTGCGAAGTGGGGCATTGAGCTTGCCACCTTCGAGATCACCTACAAGAGACGTGACGCTCTCAAATCACAGGTCTTGGCAGTTTTCATTGCAGATTGGACAAAGATGCCAGTTGTTACGCCTGTACCAGAGCCATAATACTGGGTGATGCACTTTGACGGATCAAAGCTACTCAACGGCTCAGGGGCTGGTGTACTGCTATAGTCACCAACAGGGGAAAAGCTACACTAGATTCTGCAGATCCACTTCGAGGCTACAAATAACATGGCGGAATATGAAGCACTCATTCATGGAATTCGCGTAGCCAAGGATATTGGCATCAAGCACATAGTTCAATGTGGAGATTCCGACTTGGTTGCACCAACGCAAGCAGCGGAACCCTATGATGGCGGCATATCGAGACGAAGTGGACGAGATAGCCAAGAGCTTCTTGGGCTATGAAGTCAAGTATGTCCCGAGGGAGGAAAATGAGGCGACTAATCTGCTATCAAAGCTTGGATCAGGGCACAAACAAAATCTGCCTAGCGTTTTTCTGGAACATCTACGAACACCATCCGTGAAGGGAGCGGACCCTGAGAACCCGGATAGAGTTGACTCTTTTGTTCACACAGTGACAAAGGTCCCTCGGCTTGGACAAAACCATACATGGAATATCTCGTACACGGAACTTCTCCCATCGACGAGGTCGAAAGTCGACAAATAGTATGTTGAGCAAAGGGCTATGCCATAATCAATGGACAGCTCTATAAAAGAATCACCACTGGTGTATACCTAAAGTGTGTTTCTCAGCAAGATGGTATTGAAATCCTTCGTGCTCTGACTTAAGAAGAAAAAGTCACACAAATTATCCCCGCCATGGGAAGGACCGTTCATCATAAGCAAGGCACTACTCAATGGTTCCTATTACCTCATTGACAATCGTGAACTAGAGGATAGACCAAGTGATGATCATAGGTGTAAGCGACGTGAGCCGGATGATGACTACCAGGAGCTTGATCGGCCATGGAACATAGCACAGCTACATCCTTTCTACACTTAGCATATTTTTTATCTATTGTATACCTCTTATATGATCAATGAAATAAAGCTCTTTGGTTCACTCACATGCTTGAGTCTTTTACCTCCTTTAGTGTTCATTTTTGGATCATGTAAAACCTTTATGCGCAAGTTTTGCATTTTCACTTGTGAAAATTCCGCCTACGGGCGTTAGCTTAAGTTTTCTGGTCTACACGTTCTTTGTTGTTTTTATGTGGATTCTGGAGTAGTGACTTTTGACACTTGAAGTCGGTGATTTTGTGCTTAGGTTATTAACGGTCCCATTGGGTATCATCACCTGAGCGCATAGTTCCGACTACGAGTCTTCCGACTCACGAAAAGTCAAGCATAAGAACCAAAGTAATGAATAAGCCAGCACTTGCTTAAAAATATATCCATGTTGGAGCTAGTACTTAAGTAGCAGGAAACATATAGCTATTGTTTTACGCCTTAAGATTAACAACCTTAGTTTTTCCGCATACATACATCCAGAGGAAGCAAATATTACAAAGTGTTTTTCATTCCTCTAGTGCAGTAGACTTTGAGGTAACGTCATCAGCGGTAGGAGAGTCATTCTGATCGTATTTGAAGTCGGTGGTCTTGAGGGACTCAGAGGAGCTGGGCTGGTCGCCATCAATGATGTCGGGTAGACCCAAGGTCACCGTGTCGATGTCGACATTCTCGTAATGGGCCTTGACCATCGCCAGCGACATCCTCGCACCAGCCCGGGTGCATGAAGATTTCTAGCTTACTATACGCTCGAGGGCTTGGCGCAGAATCTCTGAGTACTTCATGACGGAATCCACCGCCTTGATGTTAATGTTCAGGGGCTTGGCAATCTCCTTGGCTTGCTTGATGGCGGTACTTATGAAGTTGTCGGCAAGGATCATGCATTCCTTTGGCGGAGGCAGAGTATTGGTTAAACCAATGGAAGTTGCATTTCCGACCAAGTAATGCAGTCCATGAGTTCAATAACACAAAAAGTTTAGAGTAGCTGGCTTACAGAAGTACAAGATAGAGTTTCTTACCAAATATGCTTGCCTCTGCTTGTTGGAACGTCTCCTCCATAGAGTCACGTTCTTGACGGAGGTCCTTGTAAGCCTCAAGGTTGCATTTATTCTTCTCTTCAGCAGCTTGCTTCTGCTCCTTGAGGATGGTAACTTCCTCCTTCAGTCGGTTGATCTCCGTGTTGGCAGACTCCTGCACGGCCTTCATGGACGCTTCATGCATCTTCAGAGTGTCAGCCCTCTCCTGCTTGAGGATCTTGTTCTTGCTATCCAGCAATTCTATGTGCTTGGATTGCTCGACAATGTCCTTCGCCTTGGCAATAACTTCTGCATGTCGGAGAAATAACAGCGCACAATGAGTAGTCGGAGAGTGATGGCACAAGACCAAGTTTGAGTGCTAAATTGAAAAGAAAAACAGACTCTTGCTCTTGGTGATATGATCCTTCAAGAAGGCAGTTTTACCCTTTTCAGCTTCTAAATCAGCACACATCTTGTTTAATTTCTCGTTGGCAACGCCTCTCCGAGCATTCTCATTCTGCAAAAAAGATCAATGTTACTTAGTCTACTTGGAGCATCTTGCCGGATAAATATCCACCTAGAGGCTTGGTGGCTACAGTGAGATTTTTTAACTCGGCAATATGCTTAGTATTTCTTTAAGCATCTAGTCGGAACTAATTTTGTTTCAACTAGAGGCTTGGGGGCTACAGTATTGAAATTTACAAACACCGTGTATGCTATTCTAAAAGTATCTAGTCGGAATAATTCATTCAAACTACATACTTGGGGGCTACAGTGCGAATTTTCTAGCTTGGTAACTCTTATAACATTCAGACACAAAGACATATGGTTTTCCGTCTAAATCCTCGGGGGTTACAGTGGGATACTACATATGAAGTGCAAAAGGCATATAAAACTTACAAGTGCGATCATCTTGAGGTTGGTGGAGCTCTCGACAAGAATCTTGCTCAAAGCAAGACTGTTGCCGTGCAGGATATCTGCTTGCTTGAGTAGCTCCTCAAGACCACATGTCAGATAAGTTGGCGCTGCACCCGGAACTAGAGCTGAGCTACTCGGTGTAAGCACCGGGTAGACAATCTTCGGAAACTCTGCTGGTGTCTTGGGTGCAGTAATGCCGCCTATGGCAGAAATTCCGCCTTCCACCATCGCCTTACCGCTACTAGTGGCATCCTTAGCCAGTGCTTCAGCCACTTTAGATGTGATGCTTTCTTGTGTCGCCTGCTTGCCGACAACGACAAGTTCCGTTGCAACGCCTGGGTCCACTTCCATGGTGGAAGGTCCAGACGTTACTTTGGCTAGAGAGCTTGTCGGCGTGGTGGTAGTCTGGATGCTTGGAGTCATAGGGGCGATGGCGAGGGATGCTTGATGAAACATTTATTTTATGATTTTAGAAACCCCCGATGTTTTGGAGGTCTTCTTCAAACTCATACCGGCCTTCTTCCTGAAACATGCAAAAGTATAAGTATAGGAACAAGACGAGCAAGGGACAATGTCGGATGTTAAGAATCTTACACAACGGTTGGTTCTTTCGTCAACGGGATACCAATCATTCTTCTTTTCTCAGCCTCTAGGGAGGCGGTGGATCTCTTGGAGGCTCAACCCTCCATCTTCTTCTTCTTGCCTCTGTCGGCAGCGTCAGAGGTGGATCTCTTCCGCTTACGCGCTAGCGGGACATCATCGTCGGACACGACAGTGACATCCTTCATCTTGGGGTCATAGACTTGGAAAACCATGCTATCCTCGTCTAAACTATTTAGCTATTAAGAGAATCCCGAAGTGTTAGATGCAATGTTAATGGTTAGACGGAAGAACTGGGGTATATGTCATGCACGTAAAATAAACAGATACCTCTGGGCACGTGCCTCCCTCGAACATATCGTAGGTGATGGTGAAGCGATGCTTCCTGTCCTTCACGATGTCTTTGAGGTGGAGCTTGATGGAGTCACTCGAGAAGTTGTCCTCAGAGATGCGGAGGCTATCCTTCCTATACTGGTGCAGCAGCTTCACGTGGTGCTGCAGAGGCTGGATCCGCATGATGAACCAACACATGGCTAGGTCCAACTCGGTCAGACCCATGTCTACGAGCCACTCGATCCGCCTTATGGCGCGGGAGGCTTCGTCGTCGGAGGGAAGGAGGGCTTGGGATCTCCATGTTGGGGCTTTGGCGGCAACTCCATCGACAAAGTCCGGGTACGTTCCTTCTCGGCCATCGAGAGGGATATTTGGGCCGTAGAAGTACGTCATCTGCCAATCCTTGTAGGACTCGTGGCCTACAATTTCGAGGAACTGCCGGCCAGGCCGAATCTTGAAGCTAATGGTCCCACAATTTCTGAGCTCGTCCTTGCTCACTCCGGCTTCCCTCTTGACGGTGAATAAATATATGAACAAATCTAACCTAGGCCTGATTCCTAGGTAACCCTCACAAAGCGTCGCGTAGTTGCTAAGAGCGAGGATGCTATTCGGAGATAGGTTCTGAGGTTAAACCCGGTAGTGGCTAAGGACCTCTATGAAGAAGTCGGAGATTGGGAGGGAGACGCTGCATACCAGTTGGGCTTTCAGGTACACCTTTTCTCCCTATTGGGGAGAAGGGATGACCTCGCGGGCCAGCGCCGCCCGCCAGAACATCCCCTCCGTCGTAGGAAGGTACACGCCGGCAAGCATCTCCTTGAGATCGCTCTAAGTGATATCAGAGTCGCGCCACTCTCCCTTCTGAGAGTCGCCCTCCTCCTCTAGTGGTTCTAGCCCTGCTGGAATATGGTCACCGCCGGTGGTTTCCACCACCGTGGTGCGGGTCACCACCACGCCCTCTAGAGGCACATGAACGGAGCCCGCCGGCTTGGCCGTGGCATCGCTCGTCGCCGCCATGGATGGGGAAGCGTTGCTGCTTGCCATTGGTGGGGAGGAAGGTGGCTGTGGGATTGGGGGAAAGCTATGGTTTTTCTCGGTGCGTGCGGAGAGCTCGAGGAGGCGTTCACTGGAGGAACAAGATTATGCGAGGAAGAATGTAGTGAAAGGATAAAATTTACCACGGTTATAATTTATAGTACTCAGCGTCAAGATCCGTGCAAGTTGATCGAACGGTTGCTGCGTGGACAGCGTGTGCGTGGAAATTTTTCCATGTTCCCACCGCCGCCGCCAACGTTTCACATCCTTCACGCGGGAAAAACATCTATGATTGTGTTCTCTGCATGTGTGAGTTACGTGGTGTCGCTGACCTATGGTCTACATCGCTCTACTGACATAGGCAGGTGAACCGTCCCATCTGAAGATTCTGGCAAGGACCGATCCAGTCCGGCTACGAGAAGAGTACGATGGAAGATTCAGAAGTTCTCCGAATTACATATTGAAGACGGAGGGCAATGCAGGGTTCTTGGGAGGACTACAAGATATTGCTTGACAATTTGCCGACATTCATCTAGATGGAGCATTCAACCTGAAGAGGCAAGACGGCGCAAGATCTCGGAGTTCTCCGGGGGCTACTGTTGGGGATATGCTAAATGGGTATCACCATAGCATGTCTCTAATCCGGATAACCCGGGTGGACCACAGTGGTAGCAAGGCCCATGGTTTGCCGGGCGGCCCAATTAGATGGATCTAGAAGGAAGGCCCATGCCGGATAAAGGAAGGCTATGCAGGAGTCACCGACATACCCGGAGCCTTGGAGTGCAAGACACGTTAGACTAGTTGTGTACCGTGTAGGACTCTATAACCTGTCCGGCTAGGACTTTGCCTGTGACCCTAGGATCTGACGACTATATAAGCCGGACCTAGAGGAGCCTTTAGGGCAAAAATCAGATAACTCAACTCACATCGCGCACAGCGAACCGATCCCTATAACTCGGCGTATTGCCATTATAGTGATTTATAGCAGGAGTAGGATTCCGCCACCACCGTGGGATCTGAACCTAGGTAAGCTGTGTTACCTCGTATCCGCCAACCTTTCGTCTTACCCCACGTCTCTAAACACGCTTTGTGAGGACCCCTCCATGGCGTACTCGTCGGCAATACCACGACATCCGATTAAGTTGTGTAGCTCTCTCCAACTTAGTGGCCTTGGTGGTGATTATTGAGAGTCTCCAATTAAGTTATGGAGATTGCCCCAATCTTGTATGGGTTCGTTGACCGCCCTCAAGTGTTACATTGTGGATCGGATGCTTGCCGTGCGGCGGGTGCTCAGGAGAATAGGGTGAGGCCTCTTGTGGCGTTGGTGGTGTTAGTACCGCCCACTCCTCCAACGAGACGTATTCCCTTGCATGGAGGAACTCGGTAAAACATCGTTATTTCCGTATGCATCTGTTATCTCTATACCCGAGCCCTTTACTCAGGGCCGGCCCTGAGAGGGGTCAGGAGGGGCGGCCGCCCCAGGCCCCTGACGCCAAGAGGCCCCAAAATCTAGAAGGCATGCACAGCGGGGCGGAACTCATGTGGCTGCAGCGGCACCATTACAGTAGTTTAGGTGTTTTCTGTGTGTGTTCTGGACAAGGACGAAAAATTTAAGCAACGCTACCTTCCTAGCTGTCATACTGCACCCATTTTCTTCCCCTTGTTGGCATTTTACACCTTTGGTTATCCTGGGTCTTTTTTTCCTTTGTAGCTATCAATCTACGATGGGATTTAGTGTGAGTGGGGCCTTTTTTTCCTTTGTTAGCTATTAAATGTATTTGGTCTATCTAAAAACCCTTTGGTGTGCCTTAATGGAACTCACTTTTACAAGCTTATTTTTTATAAGCGCATGTCTTTAAATCAATTTCAAGGCAGTAGAAGGGGGAGTTTTTCATTTAGGGAAGAAGCTGGAGTTAAATAGTCACACAAGCTTGCTCGAAACTTCCCACATGCTGTTGTGAGTCATAATACTTGATGAGTTAATCTGATTGAGGGTGTTGAATTCATCATAAAATTATTTTCTAAAGTAATATAACTATAGATATTTTCATCGAAAAGTATAAGTAGCGTATAAGTAGAGACACAAGGAATTATCCATGGAATGTAGTATATATTTGAATCATTTTATTTTCTATCACTCATTCATTTCTATTAGTGCTGGCAAACATGGATGTGCAAGGCCATGTCTAGGTACTACTATAATTCTTCATCTAAGGCGAGGAGATAACATGAAGCTAAGCTGGCAGAGCATAGTAGGATTTGAAGATATTATCGGACAAGATCGATTTTTATTCCATTATCATCAACTTTGCATTTAGAAATGTAAGGAGAAGATTTTAGGGTAAGATGTATACTATATTATTTTTATAAAAATATTGATTTTGGGTACACTTTAAGTCTTTATTGGCTTCATTTTACACATGCATATATAAAAAGGAATTTAGGCCTGGCTAAGGGGGGGCAAATTCTAGTTTTGCCCCGAGCCCTCCAAATCTTAGGACCGGCCCTGCCTTTACTTATGCACTTGATATTGTGATAGCCTTTCGTTCTTGAAGTAATATATCTTGCTATCACTTTGTTGCTTGTCTTGCTTAGTATAAGTTGTTAGTTGTTGGTGCACATAGGTGAACCATAGTATATATATAGGTTTTGTACTTGATAAAGTAATGGCTAATTTTATTCCTCCTTTATTAAGCTCATCTTGTAAAAGTTTTTAACCGTGTATTCACCCCCTTCTAGGCGACGTCCATGCACTTTCACGCACCTCGGACCATACCATCCTACGTACGCTACCTTATGATCATGACGGGTCAATATTCCATAATTTACTTAGTCAAGACAGAGCCCATATGATATGTGGTTGTACTAGAATCTACCAAACAAGAAACATATCAAATCTCTTTAAGCCTATGGTACTTTCTGCTATAGTGTATAAACATAAGAAACCCCTAGGATTGCCACCCTTTCACTAGTGGTCTGATACCTTACATGGTTGTTTGATTAAGTTGAGATGTTTTATCAACAAAACGGTACATTTCAACATAACTCAAATCATCATAGATCATGTAACTTCCCAACCACAAGTTCTAGTATAGTATAGTTAAGAAATCTACTCTACGATGTGTTGGGGGGATGACCGCAGGTAGGGTCAAGATAGCGGAAAGAAGGAATGAACCTTTCTTACCGTAGGCCGAACTAAAAGCCAAGTCGGCCGAGTCATGTAAGAATCGTCCGACTGAGCCCTGGCATGGCAGGAATCAAGTGATTAACACCTTACTTGGCCGACGTGTGGATTAAGTCGGCCAAATAGGATTGATCAGTTCGTATGCAGGTGAAGGCCGAGCCGAGTTATGCGAGATGAGGCCGAGTAACGGGAAACTTTCAGGAGAAGGAGAAGGATCCTAGAGTCAAACCCTAGTTTTGCCGGCTAGGAGAAATCTACACAGGGCCAAGCACTAAGGACAAAGAGCAGAGCTGTAGAGGGGCACACAAGCGTCACGGAGGTGACAGTGGGGAATCCCAAGGCTCACATGTGAGGGTCTCTGGGTCTTTGCCATCGATAGAAGGGGGACACGGAAAGGAGTCTGTCGAGTTACCACTTTGGGACAAGCATGTTCCAAGAATATGTTTGCCACGTCAGCCCTAGGAGCAACCAAGGGACCCCTTCATAAGGAGGGGCACGGGCTCTGTCGTGGTATTGCCGACAAGTACGCCATGGAGGGGTCCTCACAGTGCGTGTTTAGAGACATGGTGTAAGGCGGACGGTTGACGGGTACGAGGTAACACAGCTTACCCAGGTTCAGATCCCACGACGGTGGCGGAATCCTACTCCTTCTATAAATCACTATAAGAGCAATACACCGAGTTACAGAGATAGGTTCGCTGTGCGAGGTTTGTATGAATCGATACTAAGTTGTGCCCTAAAGGCTCCCATAGGCCCAACTTATATAGTCGCCAGGTCCTAGGGTTACAGGGAAAAGTCCTAGCCGGACAAGTTACAGAGTCCTACACCGTCTACCACTAGTCTTGTGTAACTTGCACTCCAAGGCTCCGGGTATGCTGGTGACTCCACCGTAGCCTTCCTTTATCCGGCTTGGGCCTCCCTTCTGGATCCACCTAACCGGGCCGCCCAGCAGGACACAGGCCATGCTACCGACTATGGGCCACCCGGGTTAGTCGGATAAGAGACATGCTATGAGAATACCCATATAGCATATCCCCAACAGTAGCCCCCGGAGAACTCCGAGATCTTGCGCCGTCTTGCCTCTTCTCGTGGAATGCTCCTTCTAGATGGATGTCGGCAAATCGTCAAGCAATATCTTGTAGTCCTCCCAAAGAACCCTGCAAGGTTTCCTCCGTCTTTGATTAGTAAGTCGGAGAAATGCTGAATCTTCCATCGTACTCTTCCGTAGTCGGATTAAATCCGTCCATGCCGAATCTTCGATGCGACGGCTCATCTACCATGTCAGTTATGACGACGTAGGCCTAGGTCAGCGATGCCTCGTAACTCACACATGCAGAGAACGCAATCATATCTGATTTTCCCGCGCGAGCGATACAAACCGTTGGCGGCGGCAGTTGGAGACGTGGCAAAATTACCGCGCACGTTCTCGAACACGTCGTCTACACGGCAACTGTCCGATTAGCTACACGAATCTTGACGCAGAGTAAGATAAATAGTAACCGTGGGACACTTGCCACTTTTTCACCCCATTCTCTCGCGTCATCATCTTCTTCCTCCAGCCGCACGCCTCCTCGAGCGCTCCACGGAAAACCTCGAAGAAACCCTAACCTCTCCTTGCATCAATCGCACCCTCCCTGTCCTCCATGGCCAGCAACAGCTCCTCCCCGTCGATGGCGGCGTCGAGCGAAGCCACGACGATGCCGGCGAGCTCCGTCGTCGTGCCCCCAGAGGGCCTGTTCATCCCCGCGTCAGCGGTGATTGAAACCACCGGCGGTGACCACAATATGGTGGCGCTAGAGCCTTTGGAAGAGGAGCCAGACTCGCACAAGGGCGACTGGTGCGGCTCGGACGTCACCGGCCGCGACATCCAAGAGATGGTCACCGAAGGCTACCTCGCCGCGATGGAGGGGCTCACCTGGCGGGCGGCGCCGGCCGGCGAGGTGACACCTTCTTCCCAAGCGGGAGAAAAGGTGTACCTCAAGGCTCAGCTGGTACGTGGCGTTTCTCTGCCCATCTCCCACTTCTTTCTGTCCGTCTTGAACCACTTCAACGTCCAACCCCATAACCTCTCCCCCAATAGTATCTTAGTGCTTAGCAACTTCGCGGCACTTTGTGAGGGTTACCTAGGGATTAGGCCTAGGTTAGACTTGTTCGTGTACTTCTTCACCGTCAAACATGAAGCCGGACATAGTAGGGAGGAGCTTAGGAACTGCGGCACCATAAGCTTCAAGATCCGACCTCGCCGGCGGTTCCCCGACATCGTCAGCCACGAGTCGTGCAAAAACTGGCAGCGGACGTACTTCTAAGGCCCCGACATTCCTTTGGCGGGCCGAGAAGTGATGTACCCGGACTTCGTGGATGGAGCCGCCGCTGAAGTTTCCACATGGAGATCCCATGCCTCCCTTCCCTCCGACCTCGATGCTTCTCGCACAATAAGGCGGATGGAGTGGTTCGTAGAGACGGGTTTGACTGGCTTGGACCTAACCATGTGCTGGTTCATCAGGCGAATCCAACCTCTGCAGCACCGCGTGAAGTTCATGCACGAGTACACCACTGATCGAAAGGATTCCCTTCGGATCTCCGTGGATAACTTCTCGAGCGACTCCGTCAAGCTCCGTCTGAAGGACATCGTCAAGGTGAAGGATAAGAAGCGCGGCTTCACCATCACCTACGACATGTACGTAGATGGCAAGTGCCCAAAGGTAGGTATTTATTTTCCGTGTATGACATTGCTCCAGTTTCTCCGTCTTGCCAGTGCCATCCTATCTAACACGGTGATTTCTCACTTAACAGCTTAGCGATCTAGATGAGGACAACCTGGCTGCCCAAATCTACGATCCAAAGATGAAGGGAGTCACAGTCGTGTCCGACGATGATGTCCCATTGGCGCGAAAGCGGAAGAGCTCCACCTCTAACGCTGCCGACGGAGGCAAGAAGAAGAAGACGGAGGGTGGAGCCTCCAAAAAGAGTACTGCCGCCCTAGAGGCGGAAAAGAAAAAGCCACCGGGATGTTTTCCAAAGCGCCCCCCTAGTGTAAGCCTCTCATTCTCCGACATTGTCTTATTTATCTGTCTTATTCCTGTACTTATGCATTTTGCATGTTTCAGGAAGAAAGCCACAACCAGCCTCAAGAAGTCCTCCAAGACTCTTGGGGCTTCTAGAAATATCAAAGATATGCTGCATCGCGACTCCTCCCCCGCCATCGCTCCTGCTACTCCTGCCATCAAGCTCTCCTCTGCTCCGACAAGCTCTCAAGTCTAGGAGGCACCAGGCCCTTCCGCCATGGAAGTGGATTATGGCGCCTCTACCGAGCTCGCTGTTGTCGGCGAGCAAGCGACGCAGGAGAGCACTGCTCTTCAAATGGCTGAAGCTCCGGCTAAGGATGCCATCGGTAGCGGCAAGGCGGTGGTGGGAGCTGGTACCTCTGCCGAAGGTGGCGCCCCTACTCCCCAGAAACCCTTTGAGTTCCCGAAGATAGTTTACCCGATGCTTCTGCCGAGTAACACAACTATGGTTCCTAGAGGAGTGCCGTCATCTCCGACATGCGGTCTTGAGGAGCTACTCCGACAAGTAGATATCTTGCAAGGAAACAGCATTTCCTTCGGCAAGCTGCTAGCCGAGAGCGCTACAAACCTCAAGATTATTGCACTTGTAAGTTTTTACTTTGCCTTCTGCATTTCATACGAGTATCCCACTGTAGCCCCTGAGGATATAGACGGAAAACCATGGGCTTTGCATCTATATGATCTAAGAGTGACTAAGTTAGAAAAAACTCTCACTGTAGCCCCCAAGCATTTAGATGGAATGAATTACTCTGACTAGATGCTTTAAGAGTAGCATACACAGTTTTCATAATTTTCAATGCTGTAGCCCCCAAGACTCTAGTTGTAACTGAATTAGTTCCTACTAGATGTTTTAAAGAAAAGCTAAGCATATTGCTAAGTTAAAAATTCTCGCTGTAGCCCCCAAGCATCTAGGTGGAAAATCTCTGACTAGAAGCTCCAAGCAGACCAAACAACGATTTAACTTTGTATTTGTTTCCACAGAACGAGAATGCTCGGAGGGGCATGGCCAACGACAAGTACCAGAAGATGCGTGCAGATCTTGAAGCCGAAAAGGGTAAAACCGCCATCTTGAAGGAACAGATCATCAAAAACAAGAGTCTGTTTTCTTATTGCGCATTTCCGTCTTACTTTTGTGCCTTCATTCTCCGAGTACTCAATGTGTACTTTGTTTTCTCTGACTTGCAGAACATGTCGCCAAGGCCAAGGATATTGTCGAGCAGTCCAAGCACATTCAGCAGCTGGACAGCGACAACAAATCCTTAAGAAGGAGAGGGAAGAGATGCTGAAGATGCACGAGGATTCCATGAAAGCCTTGCAAGATTCCGCCGCCGCGGAGATCAATCGCTTGAAGGAGGAGCTTGCGATCCTAAAGGATCAGAAGCAAGCTGCTGATGAGCAAAATCATTGCCATAGCGAGGCGTTTAAGCTCCTCCAACAAGAGAAGGAATCCTTCGCGGACACCGTCTGGCAGGCTAAGGCCAGCATCTTCAGTAAGTGTCCTCCGCCTTGTATTTCTGTAGTCTGGATACTTAGAGTTTATCGAACTCATGCGCTCCTTGTCAGAATTTTGCAGCTCCTATGGGTTTAACCCGCTAGGCTCCTTCGGACAAGGAATGTATGGTTCTTGCCGGCAACTTCATCAATACCGCCATCTCCCAAGCCAAGGAGATTGCCAAGCCCCTCCAAATTTATATCAAGGCCTCGGACTCTGTGGCGAAGTACTCGGAGATTCTGCGCCGAGCCCCCGAGCGTGTCGCGAACTGGAAGGCTTCATGCGCACGGGCTGGCGCAAGGATGGCACTGTCTATGGTGAAGGCACACTATGAAGATGCCGACATTGACACGGTGACCTCTGGTATCCCCGACGTGGATGATGACGGCAAGGAGATCGATCACGAAGCCATCCTGTCATCACTCGCGGGTTATGACACCAGGGTTGCCGAGTTGGTGGACGTTGACGTCTTCGTGCCCAGGAATTTCATCGACAACGTCAGCCAAGATTCTTCAGAGTCTCATCATAGTGCCGACGTCGAGGGTGATTCTCCGGCTGGTGATGATGCGGCCTCCAAGTGTCCTGCTCCCAAAGAATGAAAAACACTTTGTAATTTCTGTTTCACCTTTGGAGTGTGCACGGAAGAAACTTGGTGATGTAACCTTAAGGCAGAAAACAATGATTGTCGTATCCTGCTACTTAAGAACTAATTCCCAGTATGTATATATTTTTTTAAGCAAGTGCTGGCTTATCCATTACTCTGGTTCTTATGCTTGACTTTTCGTGAGTCGGAAGACTTGTTGTCGGAACCATGCGCTTAGGTGATGATGCCCAATGGCACCGTCAATAACCTGAGCGCAAAATCGCCGACAATGAGTGCCAAAAGTCACTACTCCAGAATCCACATAACAACAACAAAGAACGTGTAGACCAGAAAACTTAAGCTAACGCCCGTAGGAGGAATTTTCACAAGTGCAATCGCAAGAATTGTGCATACCAAAAATGAACACTAAAGGAGGTAAAAGACTCAGCAATATGAGTGAACCAAAGAGCTTTATTTCATTGAACATATAAGAAGTACATAATTAGATAAAAAATGCTAAGTGTAGAAAGGACGTAGCTGTGCTATGTTCCATGGCCGATCAAGCTCTGGGTAATCATCATCCGGGTCACGTCGCTTACGCTTATGATCCTCGTTAGGTCTATCCTTGAGTTCACGATTTTCGACAAGGTAGTAAGACCCATTGAGAAGCACCTTGCTTATGACGAACGTTCCTTCCCATGGCGAGGATAATTTGTGTGACTTCTTCTGCTTAAGTCGGAGTACTAAATCCCCCTCTTTAAACGAGCGATGCCGAACGTGGCGACTATGGTAGCTGCGTAGCTTCTGCTGGTAGATGGCGGATCTTTGGCATGCCAAAACATTCTCCTCCTCGAGAAGGTCCACATCTAGGCGTCTGGATTCTTCAGCGTCATCTTCGTTGTAGGCGGCAACTCTTGGTGCATCGTGGAGGATGTCGGAAGGTAGGATGGCTTCTGCTCCATATACCATGAAGTAAGGGGTGTAGCCGGTGGATCTATAGGGTGTAGTTCGTAAACTCCACAGCACAGATGGCAATTCTTCCGCCCAGGCTCCAGCTGCTCTATGTAGCGGTGCCTCAAGACGTGGCTTGATTCCCTGCAGAATTAATCCATTGGCTCGCTCAACCTGACCATTGGACTGTGGGTGTGCCATAGATGCAAGGTCAAGTCGGATGCCTTTGTCCCAACAATAGGCTTCCACTTCTCCGAGTGATAAGTTGCTTCCGTTGTCGGTGATGATGCTATGTGGGAGACCAAATCTCACCACTAGATCTCGGACAAACCTGATGGCAGTTGCCCCATCAAGCTTTCTAATGGGTTTAGCTTCTATCCATTTGGTGAATTTGTCAACTGCTACAAGCAGATGCGTAAATCCACATGGTGCCGTCTGTAACGGTCCCACCATCTCTAGCCCCCAGACTGCAAACGGCCAAGTTATTGGTATTGTTCGCAATTCTTCAGTAGGAACATGTGGTTGTCGGGCATAATACTGGCATCCCGTGCATGTCTCAACCAGCTTGTCGGCGTCCGCCTTCGCGGTTAGCCAGTAGAATCCTTGCCGGAAGGCTTTCGCGACCAATGATCGTGGAGCGGCATGATGCCCGCAATCTCCGAGATGGATCTCTCGTAGGATTTCCATACCTTCTAGCTGGGAAATTCACTTTAAGTATACACCAGTAGTGCTCCTTTTATAGAGTTTCCCATTGATTATGGTATAACCCTTTGCTCGTCGTACTATTTGCCGTCTTTCGACTTCTTCGTCGGGAAAATTTCCGTGTTCGAGATACTCCATGAACGGTATTGTCCAAGCCAGAGGGATCTTTGTCACCATGTTGACGAAAGAGTCAGCTCTATCCGGGTTGTCGATGTCGGCGCCGTTCATGGATGGTGTGCGTAGATGCTCTAGGAAAACTCCTGGTGGAATTCGCTTGCGTCCTGATCCAAGCTTAGAAAGTAGATCAGCCACCTCGTTTTGCTCCCTAGGCACATACTTGACTTCGTAGCCCAAGAAGCTCTTGGCTATCTCGTCCACTTCGTCGCGATATGCCGCCATCATAGGGTTCCGTAGCGTTGTGCCAGACCACTGGGCAACCAAGTCGGAATCTCCACAGCAAACTATGCGCTTGATGCCAATATCCTTGGCTACACGTAGTCCGTGAATGAGTGCTTCATACTCCTCCATGTTGTTTGTAGCCTCGAAGTGGATCTGCAGAACGTAGTGCAGCTTGTCTCCTTTTGGTGACTGTAGTAGTACACCAGCCCCCGAGCCATTGAGAAACTTTGATCCGTCAAAGTGCATCACCCAGTACTCTGGTTCTGGCAGCGGAGTAGCATCTGGCATCTCCGTCCAATCTGCAATAAAATCCGCCAAAGCTTGTGACTTGATAGCGTCGCGCCTCTTGTAGGTGATCTCGAAGGCGGCGAGTTCAATGCCCCACTTCGCAACCCTTCCTGTGGCGTCGCTGTTATTGATAATGTCGGACAATGGATTCTTGATCACTAATGTGATTGGGTGTTCCTGAAAGTAATGCCTCAGCTTCCGCGAAGCGAGGAATACTCCATAAGCTATCTTTTGGTAGTGCGGGTAACGCTGCTTGGACTCCGTCAAGACCTCGCTTACATAGTAAACTGGTCTTTGAACTCCGTGCTCGTAGCCTGGTTCCTTCCGCTCTACCATGACGACGATGCTGATAACCCGGTTGGTTGCCGCCATGTAAACTAACAGGGGCTCTCCAGGCTCGGGTGCTGCAAGGATGGGCGCTGAGGAAAGAATCTCCTTGAGATGCTTCAATGCTGCATCTGCTTCGTCTGTACACGTGAATTTGTCCGTCTTCTTCAGCAACTTGTACGGCGGCAAAGCCTTCTCTCCAAGTCGGCTGACGAACAGACTAACTGCTGCAACACAACCTGTTAGTCATTGAATGTCCTTTAGGCATGTCGGACGGTTTATGTTTAATATGGCCTTGATTTTCTCTGGGTTGACCTCGATTCCGCGCTGGGAAACTATGAAGCCCAACAATTTGTTGGCTAGAACCCCGAAGACGCACTTCTTAGGGTTGAGCATCATGTTGTATTTCTGGAGATTATCAAAGGTTTCTTTTAAGTCGGAGATTAAGTCGTTTGATTTTTTAGACATCACCACGATATCATCCACATAGGCGTGAACGTTCCGTCCAATTTGGTCGTGAAGGCAATGTTGCATTGTCCGCTGGTAGGTAGCACCTGCGTTTTTCAGCCCAAAGGGCATCGTGACATAGCAAAACGTGTCGTACGGAGTAGTGAACGAAGTGGCCAATTGGTCCGACTTCCTCATCTTGATCTGGTGGTATCCTGAGTATGCATCGAGAAAACACAAAAGTTCCGAGCCAGCCTCGAGTCAATGACTTGGTCAATGCGAGGCAAAGCAAACGGATCTTTGGGACATGCTTTGTTCAAGCCGGTGTAATCAACACATATTCTTAATTCATTGGTTCCCTTTTTGGGGACAAGTAAAGGATTGGCCACCCATCGGGTGTGAAGGACTTCTCGGATAAACCTAGCCTTAAGTAACCTAGCTATCTCTTTGCCAATGGCGCGTCTCTTCTCATCTCCAAAGCGTCGTAGAGGTTGTTTCACTGGTTTACATTTTGGATCTATGTTTAAGATGTGCTCGACAAGTTCCCTAGGTACACCTTTCATGTCGGCAGGTTGCCAGGCAAAGATGTCCCCATTCTCAAGGAGGAACTCGACAAGCACGCTTTCCTATTTGGGTTCCAGGTTCGTCCCAATGGCGACGGTCTTGGAGGCATCGCCTACCACAAGTTCCACTGTCTTGGTCTCGATGGCGGCCTTGAACGCAGGAGCGGAGTCAGAGATCTGCTTCTTCGACGCGGGCATCTCTGAGTCATTGACCTTGCTCTGGATCTCCTTGAATTCTTCGCTGTAGAGGACAGCTTCTGCAATGGCTGCTTCATTGATCTCGCAGTCCCTTGCCTTGGTAAAGCTTCCGGATACGGTGATGACACCGTTCGGTCCGGGTATCTTGAGTTTGTTGTAGACGAAGCATGGCTTGGCCATGAACGTGTGGAATATGTCGCGGCCGAATATGACGTGGTACACGCTCTTGAAGAGGACCACCTCAAAGGTCATGCGCTCTTGGCGGTAATTATTAACGTCGCCAAAGGCTACCTGAAGTGTAATGCACCCAAGGGACCGAGCCTCCCGACCAGGAACTACGCCATGGAACACGGTGTTGGTCCACCTTAGGTTTGCCTCCGTCAAGTTCATCTTCTGCAGTGTATGTAGGTACATGATGTTGATGCTGCTTCCACTATCCACCATGCGTTTTGTGAACTCCACGCCGTCAATCAATGGGTTGATGACCATGGCGTACTGGTTCTCCGTGGGCACAAGGTCTGGGTGGTCTGTCCTGTCCCAAGTGATTGGAACCTCCGACCAGCGCAGGTATTGGGGAACTGGGGGGAGAGTGGCCATCAGGATCCTTAGAGAGGTCTTGTGTTGTCAGATGGTGGGGGTGCCAAGGAAAGTGTGGTAGACAGGGGCCTTCTTTGCAAAGGGTTTCTTGCCCTTGTCGTCGCTCTTGGCGGCATGCTTGGGGTCAATGTCCTCGTCCATGTCACTTGAATCCTTAGACTCCTCCTCCTTCTTCTTCTTCCCTTTTCCCTTGCCTCATGGTCTGTTCTTCCGACTTCGCTTGTAGCCGGACTCCGGGTCTTCCTTGAGGTCGTTGACGAACTTGCAGTGTCGATTGGTATGGGTGGCCTTGCCGTTGGCGTCTAGGTGTACGAGGCACGGCATATCGAGGTACTCCTCGTAGGTTTGGGGAACGCGGAGTGGCGCCGAGTTGGTTTCACTTCCTCGTTGCTGCCCGCGGCCTGCTCCCCTTCCTCGGCCATGTTGTCCGCCTTCTCCTCGTCCTGCAAAAGTCATAGCGACCATGTCGGTAGATTGCTTTTCTTCTGGAGTGGTTTTCCGCTTTGTACTGCTGTTCCTCCGAGCTTGGGTTGGAACTGCCGTTGCCGGCAAAGAGCCATGAGCATCATCGTTGGCATATGCGAACTCACTAGCTAACTGAATCGTCTGATTCAAGTCAAGCTGATGATTGTCCTATAAGCGCTTTAGCTTATGTCGGAGCAACGTACCCCTTTCCAACCCATTGATGAAGGTGGCCATGGCGGTCTGAGCGTGCACTCCTGCGCAGGAATTTTTCATATCCAGCAAGTGGGAGAGGTAGGCGCGAGATGTCTCGTCTTTCTCTTGCACGCACCGCTGTAGATCGCCCACAGTGCAGGGACGCTTGTATGTACCCTCAAAGTTCTTGGTGAATGCTTCTTGCATATCCAGCCAGTTGTAGATAGATCTTTCCAGCAAGTCGTCGATCCATTGACGGGTCGTGCCCGCCAACATTAACAGGAGGTACTTGACGGCGACGTTGGGGTTGCCTCCGGCAATATACACCGCGTTGCCATAGTCCTGCAGCCATGTGGCGGGCTTGGCGGTGCCGTCATAGGACTTGATGGTCTTGTCGATCCGGAAACCTTTGGGGTAGGTTGCGGACCGTATTGCAGGTCCAAAGCAACGTGGTCCCAGGTATGGTCCTTCCCGGGCCTCGTGGATCTTATCGATCCACGAACGTGCATCGTACGGCTCCGGGTTCTTCTTCATGTTGTCAACAGGGGATGGGCTGCGTGAACGACGCGGTCCTCTTCCGCCATGGTGACTGCTTGGTGGCGACGGAGGCGGAGGTGACGGTGGGTTAGCCTTCTTGCTATTACCCTCCTGCGACGCCTCACGCTTGTCACGGTTGCTTGTCGGACGTAGAGGGTCGTGGTATGACCTTATCTTGTGTCCTTGGTGGCTCTCTTCATCATGACGGGTCTGTGCCGCGTTGTCGCGGATGACGATGCCGCACTGCTTTGGAGGGGGCATATCCGTACGGTGGTGAGCCTTGTAATTTTCCTGACGTCGGGGGGATCAGGGCGGTGGCGATGGGCGGCGAGGTCAGGCTTTTTCTCCGTGGCCAGAGGATATGGGGATAGCATCCTTCCTGTTGCGCGCATCCCTCCGTCTTTGTTCTGATGAACCCGTCTGTGATCCGACATCCTGAGGAGATATGTCCCTTGGTGGTTTGTACTGGCTAGATCGGCAGAGCACTGGGTCAGACTCAAGCCTCTCAGAGGTGGCCTTTTCCTGCTGCTTTACCGCCTTGGCCACTAGGTCATAGACCTGTTCTACTGCCTCGGGCGATCTATCCTGCTCCAGAAGGGTCTTGGCGATGACGAGGTTCAGGAGTGGGGTGGGAAACACCTGCTTGCCTTCACTGTCAATGTATGGCTTGGCGTGTGCCGGCTTTGAGGGAGCCCATCCTAGGTTGCGCCGTACACCAGGATCGTTGATGACGCGAGCCGGAGCCTTCTTAGCCTTCTGCTGCTGCAGTAGAGTCTTGTACTCGGCCTCCATTGCTCTAGCTTTCTATATGGATTTCTGCGTGTTGACCAAATCTCGATCTAGTTTAGCGCCTTGCTCCGCGATGGCTTGCACCTCCTCCAGCAGCTGCTGGTGCTTCTCGTCAAGCTGAGTCACGTTCCGGATATGATCGAAGGTTAGTGGCTCGACGAGGAGATTGCCGTACATCACTCTATCAGCTGGAGTAACATGGGCTGCTACCGACGTGGATGCTGGAGGCGGCAAGTTTGCGGTGTTGTTGTTGCTCGGACCGGTGCCGAGTTCCTGCGGCTGCTGCACTGGGTTAGGCGGAGGAGGCATGACCTTTGCGTGATCATAGTCGGCAGCAATAAGTGGCCCCTTCCCCTTTTCCAGCGCCGTAGGCGGAGCTTGCCTGGGTTGATCTTCATCCATCGTTGTCCCAATGGTGACGAACACCCCTCGAGACATGATGGTGTTGTTAGCTTGCTCGTCGCGCGAGTACTCCTCCTCCATCTCCTGCATAGCGGAGTCTAGCTCTTCTGGACTGAAGTCTATCTCCTCTGAATTTGCACTAAAATCAGCGTAAAGTGCGTCAATGACAGAGTCGGAGGGTGCTAGGACTTCCTCAATGACGGGCGGTGGAGGTGCAATGGCCTCGACGATGACTGGAGGTGGTGGTGCTTCTACGACGATGGCGGCGGGAGGCGGTGGCGGCGCCTACTGAACCGGAGGTTCTCCATCTCTGAGCGCAAGATCCATCTGGGCTGCCGCGTCAGCTGCCGCGTAGCTGTTGACAGTGCTCACCATCTCTTCGAGGGTAAGGCGCCCTGTTGCCTGTTGTCGATGTAAAGAATGTCGGAGAAGCATGCCACGGTCCAGTCCTTCCACGAAGTGATACAAAGCGTTATCATCGGGGTAATTGGCCAGGTCGGCCCGTATACGGAGCCACCTGGCGAGGTAGTCGCGGGGGTTTTCGCCCTCTCTCTGAACGCAGCGTGCCAGATCAAAGATGGTAACCACGCTGATTTAACTTGTCGAGACGCTGCATTTAAGCCGACGGATTTGCAGTGATCTTCCACCTTTATATCCTGCACATGGGCGGTTTGGGTGGGCCTTGAATTTTTCTGATCTTTGCCGGCAAACTCCGAGGAGAGGTCTAACATCGATCCTTCCGCGAACGTGTCCTGCCCGTAGGCGGTCCTTGCGGGTCTTGATGCTTTCCGATCTTTGCCGACAAACTCCGAGGAGAGGTCCGACATTGATCCTTCCGCAAACGTATCCTGCCTGTAGGCAGTCTGTGCGGGTCTTGATGCTCCTCCGACTCCCAGGGAACTAGTGCCCAAGTCGGTTTCGCCGATGAAGAGGTGGATGTCTATGATAAGAACGATCGAACACCGCGTAGGGTTCGCATTCGCCGGGATCCAGAATTCGTCAGGGGGACGATCGGAACGTTGCCGGAGAAGAGAACGCGACCGATGGCTACGGTTTCGCCGATTCCCGCGAAGATCTTGGTCCTCGCCCGCTGAAGAGCCTGAAGCGCCTCTTGCCCCACGGTGGGCGCCAACTGTCGTGGTATTGCCGACGAGTATGCCATGGAGGGGTCCTCACAGTGCGTGTTTAGAGACGTGGGGTAAGGTGGACGGTTGACGGGTACGAGGTAACACAGCTTACCCAGGTTCAGATCCCACGACGGTGGCGGAATCCTACTCCTGCTATAAATCACTATAAGGGCAATACGCCGAGTTACAGAGATAGGTTCGCTGTGCGTGGTTTGTATGAATCGATACTAAGTTGTTCCCTAAAGGCTCCCATAGGCCCGACTTATATAGTCGCCAGGTCCTAGGGTTACAGGGAAAAGTCCTAGCCGGACAAGTTATAGAGTCCTACACCGTCTACCACTAGTCTTTTGTAACTTGCACTCCAAGGCTCCGGGTACGCTGGTGACTCCACCGTAGCCTTCCTTTATCCGGCTTGGGCCTCCCTTCTGGATCCACCTAACTGGGGCCCCCAGCAGGAACCAGGCCATGCTACCGACTATGGGCCACCCGGGTTAGTCGGATAAGAGACATGCTATGAGGATACCCAGGTTAGTCGGATAAGAGACATGCTATGGAGCAGGGATCAATTCATTTGAGGGCTTAGGGCTTGCATTGTAGCTTTCTTCCTCCTCTCCTTGATATAGCTCTAGGAGCACTTGTAACTCGACAGAGGAGAAATAAAGATCCAAGCTCTAGTTAGTTGTGTGTAGAAATCACTACATCTTCCCTCCGCAGATCCCACTAGCATCCATTGGCCCCATACTTTAGCCTACCCATGGCATCTGCCGTGCCACCACCACGACAGTTGGCGCCCACCATGGGGCCAGCAGCGGTGCTAGCTGGAGTCAAGATACGGACGGGAAACTTCATCCACACCGGCCAACGGGTTGTTTCTGGCCTAGTCCAGAGATTTGATATCTGGGAGTACGTCAGTGAAAACGCTGGCAGTTTCAGGAGCAGAGCATCCCCGTGCAACGGCATCTTTTTCAACCTGGGTGCACACAAGATCTACGTCTGCATAGACACCTCCTGTGTCTACCCGAGACGAGTCGTCCATGTAGGAGATCCTCCCCTCAACGCTGCCAGCGGTCAACGTGGTGTTCTCCCTGCAAGCAGTGTCGAGGTGATGATGACGGCGACAGCACCAATGGCAGGAGCAGGCGCAGGAGCAAGCAAGGACCCGGAGGTAGCAGGACATATAATGACGAAGCAAGCATCTCCAAGTCCAGCCACTGCAGATCCACAGGTGATCAGGGCTGCCGAGGAGCAGGAGGTAACTCCAAAAGCGGCAAGGGTATGGTGGCCACCACTGGAGAGGCCGGAGAATATCCTCGAGGCAACTATAGATAACTTGACTACCCCTGTAGCGCCGATAATTGATCCGGCAAACACACAGTCGGAGTTAGAAGAACTAGACTAAAAGTGTTAGAGGAGGCAAAAAAGGTGTCGACTTTGTAGGAGTCCTTTAACAGGACATTGCGAGAATATGCTAGAGCAAACAAGCTAGACACGGCCACAGACCGAGTAGATGAACTGAGGTTGAGAGGAAATAACCTCATGAATGATATTAACAAAGAGCATGAAGCTCAACCAGATGATTCGGTCGATCCAGGTTTGCCAAGGTATAGTACCCCGGCAAAGAACCTCAGGGCGGCAAATGCAGCAGCCCTGGAATTGGAGGGGTTAAGCGGGGAAGCCCGGCAAAAGCAGCAAGAAAGAGTGAATGAGTTGGTACGCATTGCAAACCAGCAGAATGAGGAAATGCCTAGGGCTAACCTGGCAAAACCAGGAGCTTCCCGTATGGTTCATTCGGCAGGAGCTACCCCCGCATTATCTGTGGTAGTGGCATCCTCACCCGGAAACAATGCGCGGAAAGACAAGGCAGTAACTTCAGGAAAGAGAAACAAGCAAATTGTTCCATATGACCCGGCGATGGCTGGGAAGATCAATGAAAATAGAGGCAATGGAAGCCAAGGTAATAGCAGTGATAGAAACCCCGGCCGTGCAAACAGAGAGCACGGAAACCTCGGAATAGGAAACCATGAGAACAATAACCCGGCGGAAGGAAGGAGGAACCCTCCGCGGGATCATCAGCCGAGGCATGAACCTCGGCAAGAGCGAGAAACAATACCTACTCAGCATAACCAGGCAATTAAAAGATACAATGATGGTTACTCGGAGATGGAGTATGCAGAGCATGGTGGGCAAAGGCACTGTGGGATGTAAGAGAGAGCTATTTATATAAACTTGCCATCGACTGACTCAATATTAAAACTGGACAGGCTGTATCGGTACGAACTGTTGGAAGAACAGGGCCCGCCCGGCCCGGCGTGTTTCGGACCTCGGATTATGGGCCAACCGCCCGTGCCGAACTTTTAGCTAGAAAGGGGCACGAAAACATACAATGGGAGCACGAAGCCGCAAGATTGGCTAATTGATTATGCCACGGCCGTAAAAATAGCAGGAGGAAACTTAAGATGGGCCGTAAGATACATGCCACAGATGTTGGAAGGACCGGCCAGAGTCTGGCTGAATAATTTGCAAATAGGAAGTATCAACTGTTGGCTAGATTTTGAGGAAATGTTCGTCAGTAATTTCACCAGCACATATAAGAGGCCAAATAGGCCACAACAGCTCGCTATGTGCAAGCAGAAGCCAAATGAAACGGATAGAGAATTCCTGACTCGATGGTGTAACCTCAGAAACTCATGCGAGGGGGTTATCAAATCTCAAGCAATTGCCCGGTTCGCTTAGGGGTGAAGATATGGAAGTGTATTGTGGCAGAGATTGCAGAGAGATATGCCAAACACATTGGCGGAAACAATCAGAGTAGCTGATGCATACGCCTTGGGTGATCCGACTCAACCAGAGCTAATGTCGGCAGAACATCGTGAGCGACATGATCATTATGCTCGGGATGGTGCCAGATCATCGCGACGCAATGATTACAGAGGAAGAAGAAGGGAAGAGAGGCCGGATTATAGATACAGCTCTAATCAAGTGGCAGCGGTTGTGCAGGATCAACCGAGTCATGGGAACAGTCAACGGCAGAAGAATAGTCCTCAGCAGTGGACGCCGAGGAACGAGGGGAAGAAGCAGTGGACACCCGAACAGAAGAAACAATGGCAAGAAAGGCCGAAGTACACGTTCGAATCCATGTTAGATTAGCCGTGTAAATTCCACACACCAAACCCAGCCAAGCCAGCCAATCACACAACTCGCCAATGCACCTGGATGAAGAGTGCAATGGGAAACCCGGCGGCCATGCAAGCACCACCGCATCCAGCGCATCACCAGCAGCAGCCACAGTTAACTGGGGGAATGCGCAGCAGCTAATGTTACGACCGCCACCTCTGAGGTATGAGAACTCGGATCGAAGGGATGCAGTGCACCAGGTGACAAATTAGAACCAAGACGGAAGGGGAAACTTCGGGAACAATGGATGCAATGACTACAAGGAGCATCATCAATCCTACTGTGTGTTCACAATGGAACAACAAGACAAACAGAGCGCGCAACGCCGACATATGGAAGTGAATGCAGTTATGCTGGCAGTACTGAGATATGTGTCGTGGTCCGACCAAGAGATAACCTGGAGCATAAGGGATCATCCAAAGATAATGCCGAATCCAGGATCATATGCCTTAGTACTGGACCCGACGTTGTCGGGTCGAGCATAAATGTGAAGTTCTCAAAGGTACTCATAGATAATGGGAGAAGCATCAACATCATGTAGAAAGACACAATGCACAAACTCGGAATAACGCCGAATATGCTGCAGCCAACAAGGACCACTTTCCATGGTATAGTTCCGGGGCTCTCGTGCGAACCCATAGGGAAAGTCCGAGTAGACATATTATTCGGCACAAGAGAGAATTGTAGAGCGGAGAATCTGGAGTTCGAAGTGGTGGATTTGGAAAGTTGCTATTATGCTTTACTCGGACGACCAGCATTTGCTAAATTTATGAGCAGCTACCACATTAGTTACTTGAAAATGAAGATGCTAGGACCTCAGGGAGTAATAACAGTGGCTGGATATTATAAAAAAATCAATGGAATGTGCTTCAGCTGGGTCAAATCTGGCCGAATCATTGGTAATTGCAAGGGAGAAAAGAAGAATTCAGGAGGTAGCAGCTCTGGCTCAGTTGACACGGCTTAATATGCCGGCACTAGCCAATCCGCATGGAAGTGTATCTTCCCAGCCGACTAAGGAGACGAAAAATATCCAAATCGATGATCAATTCCTAGAGCGCACCATCACGATCGGTGCTGGCCTAGATGGCAAATAGGAAAGCGAGCTCACCAACTTCCTCCGTGAGAATTGGGATATCTTCGCGTGGTCAACACATGACCTACAAGGTGTACCGAGGGAGTTGGCTAAGCACTCTTTGCATGTAAGGCCGGGAGCAAGGCCGGTGAAGCAACCTCTCTGCCGCTTCGCCGAAGACAGGAGAAAGATAATAGGGGATGAGATAGCGCGGCTCCTTGCAGCCGGGTTTATCATGGAAGTGCTTCATCCGGATTGGCTATCAAATCTGGTGTTGGTAGAAAAGAAAAAGGATGACCCAAATGTAGCCGTCGTATGGCGAATGTGCATCAATTACACGAACCTTAATAAGGCGTGTCCCAAAGATCCTTTTCCTTTACCTAGGATAGACCAAGTCATTGATTCGACTGCAGGCTGTGAGCTGTTATCATTTGTAGATGCGTATTCTGGTTTCCACCAGATACCGTTAAACCCGGCTGATCAAATAAATACTTTGTTTATCACCCCGTATGGGGCTTATTGCTATCGCACCATGTCGTTCGGCCTGCGTAATGCAGGAGCCACATACCAAATATGCATGCAAAAATGTTTGCATGACCAAATTGGAAAAAATGTACAATTATATGTTGATGATGTGGTTATAAAAACCAAACAGAGCAACACACCCCTAGAAGATATTCGGCAGACATTCGCGAACTTGAGAAGATTCCGAATGAAACTCAACCCAGAGAAATGTACCTTTGGTGTGCCGGCTGGAAAATTACTCGGTTTCCTCGTATCTAGCCGAGGTACAGAGGCAAATCCGACTAAGATCAGAGCAGTGGAAAGAATGGAACTTCCAAAATGCCTAAATGATGTACAAAAATTTACAGGGTGCCTTGCCTCCTTGAGTCGGTTCGTGAGTCGGCTAGGTGAAAAAGCATTACCTTTGTATCAATTGATGAAAAAATCCAACAAGTTCACCTAGACACCTCAGGCCGACAGTGCCTTTCATGAGTTAAAACAAATGCTGGTCACAACACCAATCCTGGCTTCTCCATTGTCAAAAGAGCCTATGTTACTCTATGTGGCAGCCACAAACAGAGTCGTAAGTGCGGTAGTTATTGTGGAACGAGATGAGGATGGTAAGTCGGTACAAAGGCCGGTATATTACCTAAGTGAGGTATTATCGGCCTCCAAGCAGAACTACCCACACTACCAGAAAATGGCTTACGAAGTGTACATGTCGGCCAAGAAACTCAAACATTATTTTGAAGAACACCCAATAAAGGTGATTTGTGAGGCACCCATAGCCGAGATACTAAGCAACAAAGAGGCGAGTGGCCGAATAGCAAAATGGGCTATTGAGTTATCACCTTATGCTCCGCAGTTCGATAGGCGAGATGCAATTAAATCTCAGGTAGTAGCTGAATTCTTTGTAGACTGGGCCGAAGTACAATATGAGCCCCCATTGCCAGATCCGAACTATTGGACAATGCACTTTGACGGGTCCAAGTTAAGAAATGGACTAGGAGCAGGAATAGTGCTAACTTCACCAAAAAAGAGATCAGCTGAAATATGTGCTGCAAATACATTTCGCTGCATCAAAAAATGTAGCTGAATATGAAGCGCTCGTTCATGGCCTAAAAATGGTAAAAGAGATCGGCATACGTCAGATTTTGTGTTACGGGGATTCAGACCTCGTAGTACAACAAGTAGCGGGGAATTAGGATGCATTAGATGCGAATATGGCCTTATATTGGTTTCATGTGCAGAAAATCAGTGGCTATTTTGATGGGTGTGAATTCCATCACGTACCTTGGGAAGAAAATGATGCTGCGAACACACTATCGAAGATAGGGTCGACCAGACAGTCAATTCCCCCTAGTATAGCTCTGGAACACCTGAGAAGACCGTCAATAACGCCTTTGCCAGAATCCGAGTCAATTAGTATCTCGGCAGAATAGGTAGAAGGTTGTGTCCCAATGGAAATTGACAAAGAGCATGATCCAAATTACTCGGGGATTAATTCGTCCGACCAACGGTTGGATCGGGAAAAGCCCACAGCTATTATGTTGGTAGAAATTATGGAAATTGACAACATACTTTTCCCAGTAAAAGTCGCACCAACATGGGCACAACCCATATTCTCATTCCTCAAAGAAGAGATCTTGCCGAATGATGAGGTTATGGCCAGGCAGATAGTGAGAAGAGCAAAAGCCTACACAATCATAAATAATGAGCTTTATAAGAGAAGTGTGACAAATGTACTGCAGAGATGCGTTGACTCGGCAGAAGGGCAGGAAATCCTTTTGGATATACATCAAGGATAATGTGGGCATCACGCCTCGTCCAGAGCCCTAGTGGCCAAAGCATTTAGGCATGGATTTTATTGGCCAACTGCGCTGAAGGAAGCAAAGGAATTGGTGAAAAAATGCAATGGTTGCCAGAGATATGCCAGCAAGATACACTGGCCTTCATCCGAGTTAAAAACAATACCAATCACTTGGCCATTTTCTGTGTGGTGTTTGGATATGGTAGGTCCATTTAAGACGGCTCGCGGCGGGATGAATCACATTCTGGTCATGGTGGACAAATTCACAAAGTGGACAGAAGTAAAGCCGATAAGAAAATGTGACGGGCCCACAGCGGTGAAATTCCTCAAAGATGTTATCTTGAGATACGGATACCCACACAGTATCATCACGGATAATGGCACAAACTTTGTTGAAGGAGCTTTTGCTAGATTCTGCCAAGAGAAACACATAAGACTCGATGTTGCCTCGATGGCTCACCCGGCATCGAATGGGCAAGTAGAAAGATCAAATGGACTGGTATTATTAGGGATAAAACCTCGGTTGATTGAACCACTGCAAAGGTCGGCAGGATGCTGGATCGAGGAACTTCCAGCAGTGCTGTGGAGCCTCAGGACCACCCCGAATAGATCGACCGGGTATACCCCTTTCTTTCTTGTATATGGGGCAGAAGCTGTACTTCCAGCCGACATAATGCATGACTCGCCAAGAGTGGCCCAATACACAAGTGCCGAAGTAAACGAAATATCGCGGCAAGATGATGTGGACTTGCTAGAAGAAGCAAGAGAATTGGCACTCTCAAGGTCAGTTATTTATCAATAGGAGCTCAGACGATATCATAGTAAGAAGGTTAGTCCAAGAGTTTTTAAAGAAGGAGATTTGGTTCATTGGCTAGTACAACACACGGACGGCATGCATAAGCTCTCACCCCCATGGGAAGGCCCATTTATTGTGAGTAAAGCATTACAAAACAATGCATACTACTTGATCGACGCTCAGGAACCAGAAAAGAACAAGGCAAACAAATCCGGAGATGAATCAAAAAGACCATGGAACGTGGCCTTACTTCGTCCGTTTTACACTTAGAAGACCTATATCACATCTGGTGACGTGATGTACCAAATCGATGTATCAGACATGTATCAGCAGTAACTCGGGGACTGTCCCATATTATTCGTCATTTTTATATCATGTGAGAAACTTCGGTAGCCCGAGCAGTGACTCGGGGTCTGCCCCATGTTATTCGTTATTTTTGATTACGTGTAAAACTTCGGCAACCCGAGCAGTGACTCGGGGACTGCCCCATGTTATTCGTCACTTTATTTTAAGAAACTTCGGCAACCCGAGCAGTGACTCGAGGACTGCCCCATGATATTCGTCATTTTTAGCTATGTATGAAACTTCGGCAACCCGAGTAGTGATTCAGGGACTGCCTCATAATGCTTGTCATTTTTTTGCATACATATGAAAATTCGGTGACTCAAGCAATAACTCAGGGACTGCCCCGACTAATTTATCATTAATCACAAATGCGATATAAAATGGCTTTGGCAACCAAATAAACAACACGTGAAACGACCAACTCTTCATATTATCATAGTCACACGAATGATAACATCAACGATTCGAGATATAACAAGGAAAGTACCTTATATCGTTTTACCAACAGATAACTCGGAAAAAGTAGTAGGTTCATCAGTTTAAAAGATATATGCTTTCAGGACCCATAGTCTTTAAGAGGAAATTGCAAAACCGAAAGTTTTACAACAAAGAATAGATAAAAACTCAAGGTGAATACCAAACGAAAGTAAGACAAATGAAAAATATGATTCGAATTTATGAAGTTAAAGTTGGGCAAGGCAAAGATACAATCACAAAAACTCAACTAGATAGAATAACAACAGTTACTATGGCATAAGAGGCCAAAGTCAAAGCGGTTCACATTGTACCAAAAGGCGGATAACTATTTTAAGACAGCATACACCCGGCACACCGGGGACTTAAACAAATAAGAGTTTTTGAACCTAAACATCGGCAGTGGCCGAATCACCTGTTGGAGGAATAGTAGTAGCACCAGGGGTTTCTGACATGGGTATCTCGGATGCAGCCAGGACTACCTCGGTTTCCATAGAAGGTGCATCCTTAGGAACTGGGGGCTCCGAGGTTGTTCGGGCCTCTACGGAGGTCACCTCGGCATCGACGGAGGTCGCCGTAACATCTTGGGCAGGTTCTAGCTGCTGGGAGACGTCACCTTGGGCTCGAGAAGCTTTGGTTCCTTTGGAGGAGGTTCGAGCCTCACCATCCACATCTGAGCTATTGTTGGAATCACCGTCATTGTCGGAATCTTCCTTCGATCTTTCCTGATCAGCAGAATCACCACCAGATTCATCTTCAGCCTCAGCATCATCTTCGGCCGGGTTAGGAAGAAAACTCGGCCCATCGATCCAATGATGTTGTCACATCCCAAAATTCTCCTAATTTTGGAATATGAAATAAATAAATAAGTTTGATTGATTGTTTGACTATGTTGAAAATTCTCAAAGAGAAGAAACTTTTTGAATAGAAAATCCTCTCAACCTTGAATTCAAAATCTTATATTCTTTTGTCATGACCTAAGTAGCCATATAGGCAAAAGGGCATGGATTGATTATGGATTGTAGAATTGGTGTGCAAGATTTCAAAATGAAAATCATGAAGCATTCATAAGCATTTCATTACATCCATGCAAAGTTCTCACAAACTGAATCCAAATCCTGGTATCTAAATCCTCAAGTTGATTTGCCCAAATGTTCCTAAAGGAAATTAAATTGACTTTATAAAAACCCACTATTGCTAAGGCATAGATTATTGATAATTATAGCCTAAAGAGATCCAATGAATATTACAAAATTTTAGAAACAAAATTGAGCTCATTTGAAGCTATTATGAAAAAGTTATGGAATAAATACAAACAAATAAAGATATAAATAAAAATGGAATATACAAGGATTTATAAATCCACTACTTACAAACTAGTAAAAATATTACAAATTTGATCCTATAATGATCTATTCGATTTTTGAAAAATTTAGAAATAAGAATCGTCTCATTTGGAGTTCTTATGCAAAAGATATAAGGAAAACAAGTAAATAGAAAAATAAAAAGAAAAAGAAAAAAACCTAAACGGGCCGGCCCACCTGGACTGACTGGAGCACCAGCCACGTACAGGACAAGGATCGATCCATGGCATCGCTTTAAAAAGCGTGCAATCAGTTTTTGTCAAACCTATCTCTATTCAAACTCTCATAATTTTTTATCTACAACTTCGAATCGACTTCCGTTTATTTTTACTTGTTCCCTACTTCAAGGCCTATCTCTACACCATCCTAAATCTCCATATAAACTCGTGAAGCCACAGCTGTACGAGTTTCTCTTCTCGAAATCCCGAATCTACACATGTCTGAATCTTATTTCGCTTTTTAACCCATCTAGACTTCGTTGTTAGAACTCGTCGAAATCTTTCAATCCCGACAAACCTCACCTCTTTTCATTCACCACAGCCGGAGAATTTCGCATCACAATATTTCAGATCTGACGGTGTAAATCCAAGATGTACTCGCGCTCGTTCCTTCAAATCCAAATTCCTTTGGTGAGAAGGTAGGACTAATGATTCCCCACAACTTTCATGTTCTAAGTTTTTCAATTTGACCTACGGATTTGTCTTCCTAACACAGATATCTTTATTGTCTATTCTGAGCCAAAATCGGGTCGGTCTCTTCTTCTAGCCACCGGATCTTATCCAGACGGTCGAGATCCAATCAAACTGGTGCGTACCATGTCGTCATACCGGTAAGCTTCCTCATCATCACCACGTCGTCGTCAGGTCAGCATCTAGTCCCAGTCAGCATGCAAAGTCAACATGTCCAGTCAGCGGAATATTCTCTGAAATATTCCGTTCGAATTTAAAATTGCACATTATAGACCTAACTTGTAAAATTCATTAGAAATTCATACCACGTCCAAAAATTGCGTATAATATATCAAATTGAAGATAATTTTACGTAGAATCATCTTATCAGAATAGATCCAACTTTTACTGTACGTAGTTACTGAAGTAATCTAATTAGTTTTAATGGTCTTTTAGGTTAATAAATTCATAGAAAATTATCTATAACTCCGAAAAATATGAACAATATATCAAATTGAAGATACTTTAATGTACATTAATAACATCTGATTGGATCCAGCCTTGGCAGAATATTTACCCCGTAGCAATTTAATTAGTTTTAATGGCTTTATAAATCATTAAATTCATAGTAAATTAATTGCTTGTCACAAAAATATAAATGATATACCAATGGAAAGCTGGTCCCATGTAGATCATCAATATGCAATTAGTTCAGGCTTTAACAGTAAGGTTTGTCCGTGAAGATTTAAATAGATTAATGGCTCTTTTGGAGTAATAAATTCATAAGAAAATAAATAATGCTCAGAAAATTACAAATAATATGTCCCTGGATTCACAATTCCGTGGAGATTACAGATATAAATTTAGTTTGATTTTTAGGCAACCGAAAATATATGAATCATTTAAAACCTATTAAATACTATTTAAATCATACAAAAAGATCTATAACTCCGATTAGGGTGAATCCAACGCCTACTGGTTCGTATTAATGTCCTCTATCCATTGAACCCAAGAAACAAATTTAATTCGACAGTTAGAACAATAGTTATAGCAGAACTATTAAAACCCCTATATTGGCAAGTAATTATGAATAACAAGTACTCCATTGCATAAATTGGCCTCTTGCATGCATCATATACTTCAATATTGTTTAGATAACTAAAGTAACAACCATTGTGACTTATTAAATTGTCATGCATGTATTTGTTGCATTTGTTTGATCTCTATGTGCTATTGTTTATGATTGTATGCAATTGTTTGCTCGATAGATTGTGAGGAGTGCAACGTGTGTGATTGCAACTACTATGATTGCAAGTATTGTGGTTATGATGAGAGCAACCATTATATCTATGAGAATTGTAAGGATTATCTAATCGACTACATCTACATCAAAGGCAAGTGGTGCTATCTGTAACATCCCAAAAATACTAAACTTGGATCATCAAACTCTAAGCATCAAAATTAGGGTTAACAAAAACTTTTCTAAATAAAATTTTGAAAGCATGCATATGTGTATGCATTTCATTTTGAATTCTTTTGAACCACCTTGTTTATGTGTTCCATTGCTTGTAAATAGATGCTTAGGTGAAATAAACATCATCTAAACATTTCCCAAACCTTTCCTAAAGACAAATAAAATAAAGGAATGGTCACTTTGACCAATTTAACTCCCATGCCTACTTTGGCTGTCTCAAACTTTCAGAACCTAACATAAACTTTTCTAGATCTTTGCACCCCTTGAATGTACTCATAACAAGGTATCAAGGCCCACTTTGTGATCATCCAGAAACTTTCAAATGCATAGTTTAAATGACAATCCAAAATTGAATCTTTATCAAATGGGAAGATCCCACTTTTTCAAAAACCACTCAAACAAGCTCAACTTTCAAAACCCAAGCATCTGCAGACTCACCAGCACCAATCTAGCACACCCACCAAAAATCTTTTCAAAATTCAAAACTTGAATTCATGCGGCCATTTCATTAAACACTTGGCAGACACAAATCAAACAAAATCCAAACACTATTGTGAGCAGTGATTCTTGCCTAACTGGTTCCCTATCTAGCACACAACCAGCTCAGTAGATCATCTAGCAAGATTAACCAAGCACTAGCACCACTGTGAGCTTGCCAAAACTATCAATGGTGAACAGCCGAAGCCAACCTTGTCACCCCCATGTCGACAGCACGCTAGGAGGAGAAACAAGCCTAGCCAGTATGTCTGGGAGGCAGCCCACCGTCCACCGCCACTCCTCGGCCAAAGGCTCGAACGCCAGCCATCGGACCACACGCACGGACCGCGCCCAGACCGCCAGCGACCATGCCGAGCATGCGCCAGAGCGCCACCCTCTACCGAAGCCCACATACCGCGCGCCGCCCTCGCCGCGTGCACAAACAATCCCCACCGACCCAGGAGACCGCCAGACATCCCCGTTCGCCGCCCCATGCCGCACAGCCACCACTCGCTGTCAAAGACGCCGCCTCTGCCGCGCAGAGCGTCGCATGTTCCAGACCAACCCACACCGCCCCACGTTTCGCTACCGTAGCGTTGAGAATTGCCAGGGAACACCGCACCGTCCCCTACCTTCGCCCATGCCAATAGCCGTCTGTACCATCGCCCCCGACGAGCTCACCGTGCGCCCTGTCGGTCCCCTCGCTCGACTATAAATAGAGGCCACCCATGTTCGAATTCTTCACACCATTCTACTCCCCTCTCTTCACTGATCGTGCCACACCGTTCTTGGAGCAAGGCGAGCAACACCTCATCGGAATTTCACCGGAGCCCGCCGCCTCTGGGGAAGAAAGGAGCCAGCGATTGGAGCCTCCCCAGGAGAAGCCACCGGTACCAGGAGATTCGCCGTCGTCGACTTCGTCGTTTGCCCGCCTCGCCGACCCTCGCCCGAACCCTGGTGAGCCCCCAGCAACCCCCACTGGCCGCGCTAGGTTTCTGTCTCGTCTTCGTTGCTCAACGTCGACGATGACTCTCAACCGTTGGATTAGAATCAGATCGAACGCACCACGTTGCCCCGTACCGCTTTGCACCCTCTGTGTCACTGACGCGTGGGGACACCCACTTAAATAGCCCGCGGAAGCGCTGCTCTTAGCAGGCCGGCCCAGTATCGTTTCCCGCGCAGCCCAGTTATTTGAATTAAACCTTTTCCATTTTATTTCAAACACACTTCTGTACCTAGTTTCAAAAATCAACCCAGATCGATTCAGTGCACCAAATTGAATGAAACTAATTTTGTTAGAAAGGTCTTGAAATGATGAATCCAAGCCCGTTGGATTCAAGTCATTTGGATCTATAGATCATCCATGGTAAAAATAACAAGGCAGCATCTTTTCTGCATTCAAACATTTTTCAAATTTAAACCATAATAGCTTTTGAGTTGATTCCAACTCTCAAAATCACATTTAA
Organism: Avena insularis; assembly: GCA_023614405.1. NCBI lineage: Eukaryota > Viridiplantae > Streptophyta > Magnoliopsida > Poales > Poaceae > Avena > Avena insularis. The sequence goes on along the minus strand of JAJUPC010000025.1, from coordinate 1,902,096 downwards.
CCATACCTTTCAGAATATATAAAAATATATAGGTTTACTTGCAGAAATAATGTTCAAGTAATAAAAGAATGCCCCATAGGCATTTCTAGTCACTTTATTTAATTAAAATAAAAGAGTAAAACCTTATTAAATTGTGACACCACTTTAAATCATATTCCCATGGACTAAACTATGTGGTGATGACATGTGTCAACATGATCCCATGTTTGGTTTGGAGAATATTAAATCTTAAGTAGTTTTTCAATGAGTAAAAATTACTTTTCTAAAAATAAAAGGAATTAAACCAAGCCTTAATCTTGTAATGTTAGTGATGATGTTAGATCATCTATAGGACCCTTGTGTGTGATGATTGCAAGTAGTTAAGTATTGTTTGGTGATTGTGTACCTCGTATTTATTCATAGACGATAGTACCGACCAAGGATACGAGGAGGAAGGAGGATTCTACGAAGAAGAAGCCGAGGAGAATTTCAACCACTGCTCTGCACAAGGCAAGCTTATATTGACACTAATGCAAGCCTAATGCTACTAGTTGAATGTGCAAGCTAACCCTTGCAATTTAGCAAGCTAAAACTTGCAAGACACTCTACTTTAGCAAGCCTTACTAATCAAGTTGACCTATGCAAGCTACTACTTGCTTGCTACCATGCCACTATATGCCTTAAAGCATATATGATCATAACCACTTGATAAACCAATCCTAGTTTTATTTGAAAGTTTATTACTTTATTTCTTTATCAAAGATCTTACTTGGAGTTTACTGGAATAAATGGTAGATACTAGAAGGATACTTGAAGGTTGCATAAAGAGCATAAAATTTGGCCTAAGTTAGAAACCTTGATATTAGCCTAAGACATAAGGTTGTACTTAGTTGAAACTCCACTAGTCCACCACCCCTCATTAGTACTTACCCCCACTTGTAGAGGCTAGTGCTAAGCATAAAACTTGATCAACTTTAGATGGGAATAGTTGGTGGAAAATGGTTATGAAAACCTTGGAATGATGGATCATTCTATTGAAATGTTTTGGACATGTGATTCCGAACACCTGATGATTTTGGTGATGAAAATGTTGAGGCATGAGCCTTATCCCTTTATAAAACTGATGGTTGTCTGGATGCGATACCATTCCAATTGTATCATACAACCACAATACCCAAAGATTGGGTAGGGCTTGACTAGAAACTTATATACCTTAGTATTAGTTCCCTCACGGCCAAGGTCTAAGCTGAGACTACCTTGTGAAGATTGTCCACCTGTGCAGTACCCAAGATGGCAGTTGGTCATGGTTGGGAGGCCAAACTCACAGAAGAGGTGCTTATACTAGGGCGTGTAATTGAAAGGTTAGGATTGATTATCCACATACTGAGTATGGTGAATTCAGGATTTGTTCCTGACGGATGTATCGAATGTTGTGGTGAAAGTGTACAATCTCTGCAGAGTGTCAAACTATTCGAATAGTCGTCATGATTATGGACAGTTGGAGTGGCCATACTGTTCCCCCGTCAGACTTTTCAAAATGACTTGTGACATGAATTGAGACTTTGACTTGACCACAACAGGGTTGTGAGATGAAATACAAATTCCCACTTAGATGTTATAAACTTCAACTAGCATTCGTTGCTTCTAAACTTAGTAGAGATAAATCTGGCTTTTGAAAAATTACCCTAGAGCCTAGTGACCTACTATCAAAAACCCCTTTCCCTTGTTAGTATTAGTTTGCGAGTACTTAAAGAGTACTCATGGCTTTGTCCCTGGCTATTCCCATGGCCAGACTATGAAGAGGAGTATCTGGAGGATGGACCCCAGGAAGGTTACGACAACTAGGATCATCTCCACCACAAGATTGCTCAGTGACCTCAAGATGGAGCTTCGCCCATGCTACCTTTATTATTACATATTCCGCTGCTTGATGTTGTATTAACTGGATCATGAGATCCCTATTTGTGTAAGAACTTATGTACGGTTTGTAATGGATGATGTACTATGGTATCCAATTCTGTTATGTCTCGCAAAAATGGTAATCCTGGGATTGCGATGTATGGCATAACAGGCATCTGGGATTAAAAATCCGGGTGTTGACACTATCTTGGTCATAAATGTCCTACTGTTTTCCTATGTATTGTAGATGTTTTTGTAGAATTGCATATGTAGGAAGTGATGTGTATATGCTATGCTATGTCCCATATTATTCCCTAGCATTCCTTGTTTATGAGCCACCGTTGGTAGATGTCTTAGCCATGCTATGATGAACGAGGGCTGGGTTACATCAGTGATGTTGATTCTAAATGTGTTGGTTTGCAAAAACTAAAACAACTTAATCAATGAATCTCCTGGGTGTGATGGGATTGATAATTCTTGGTGGTATCATTGAGGAAAGGCACCCAGGACACTGAGAAAGGATTGGCTTCTTATTTTGGTAGCTTTCATGTGCAACCATGTGCCAATAATGAAATGGGCGGTTGGTTGGACTCAGTAGGTTGTGGTAACTCTGACCCACGTATCCAGAGATGTAGATAGTGTAGGTTGGACCGGTGCGTGTCGGGTTTGGGGAGCTACTTCCCGAACGGTTCCTTCTTGGACTTCTCCCTATCATCACCCAATATGAGAGTGGTGGTACGAGCTGGGCTGGCCAAGTCACATGGGTAAAGTATACTAACCCCTGTAGGGTGTATAAACTAAGTTCTTAGCCGTGTCCCTGGTTATGGACAATTTGAGCGACTCGATACTGATGCTATGATATTTCTCACTCATCCTTATTTCTTAATTACTTAAAACTTGTTGGGTGAACATAATTGGGTAGGAGCACCTGGGAGTGAACCAGAGTGTCCTATTTATCGTATTGGAAAACTACTTTGTTACAAATGTTAGGATAAAACTGTTGCTTTATGCAAATGAGCCTGAACTCTAGTTGGCCAAATAAGCATGTACTTGATAGATCTGTTGTTAACCACTTTAGCCTACTTGGCATACATTCAATGTATTGACCATTCGTGGCTGCAACGTTTCATGTTGCAGGTTATATCGTATCTGAGTGATTGTTCATAGGTCGCGAGACTCCACTCAACAATTGTTCGCTTGTGGCACATTTGGAGGATGGAGATCTACCTTGTATTCGTTTTCTGCTGTGTACTTGAATAAATAATGTAAATTCTAGATTATATTCATTGTGTTTATGATGCACAGTTATAATTGATATCATTTTGTACTGTGTGTGCCAGTGAACCGATCCAGGGATTGACACTATACACATGAACTCAGCCTTATCAGGCGAGGGTGTTACAAGATGGTATCAGAGCTGTGTGTTGACTGTAGGATCGTGGCCTTGGAAACGGATTAGCAATAAGAGACCTCTATTAGGAGAACTATCATATTTCCTACTTATTAGATGTTCTTATATTTCTTGTCTATCTTTTCTATAACCTCTTCTTGTTCAAAATTTGTAGTTGTCCATTATTATGATACCTATATGAGAGTTAGCATATAAGTAAAACAATAAATAAGATGACATAAATTAACATCTCACCAAGTTTGGGTAGGTTTGGACCACCATATTTTATCTCTTTAGGAGATCATCGCTATCGTGTTAGCATATTGTTCTTACCAACTTATGTGGTATGACAATATAAGTTGCTTGCTTGTTTGTACTGTACCATATTGTGTGATGCCTTATTTAGGATCTGTTGTTTTGAAACTCTAAAGTTGCTGGAGTTGTCGTGTGGTTTTAAAATCATTTTAATGGTGTGATTTGATTGAAATTCGTGAGATTACTGCTGCAGTTTTCTGCGTGACCTGTTGTACCGTGCGATTTTTCATATTTTATTGGTAACTCAGAAAGATCTGAAAAACTAGGATCGGAAGCGCAATTACCTGTAGTACATGCACAAAAATTGGCTAAAATTCCTGACGAGTTTAAGCCGGTCATAAAATTCGTGAAGTCTGCTGTACCGTTTTGACAGATTTTGTTTATTGCTTATATGTTGCTCTATTTTACTCTAGTATTGTTCCCAATGCTTTCAAACTATTTTGTGGTTATATACTACTAAGTTTATAAACCTGTAATGTTATTATACAAGTGTTTGCTTGTGTGTTGATTTCTTATGATTGTTTGCTTGTTTGTGACATTGATTGCTTTATATAGTTATGGGTAGGATTATTTTCTTAGTCGTTTCTTTCCTATAGAATCTATTCTTTCCTATCTTGAACCCTTGGATATATAATGATGTGTTAAGTGGAAGGTTTGACAACACAATGCATTTAGGAAGGAGAATGCTTTATCTAATGGAAAAAAAGAGATGTGGGAGTATGAAGTGTTGAAATGATGTTATGTAGTAGATTACACAACCTGAAAGTTGAAGTATCGATAGTTTAGTTTTAGTAGTAGCTTTGTTGATTGAATACATGGGAGTATATATAGAGCATTAGTTCGTGCCCATGGAAACATTCTTCAAGGCAAGTGGGAATGCCCGAGCGATAGAAAAACGTGATTCACCTATCCTCATACAGGGTAATGATTTGGGTGCAGGATGGATTGATCACCATTCCTACTACTCTTATTATTCGCTCTTGTACTGTTGGCTTTGCGAATCTTGAGTGCCCTTTTCAACCATATCAGAGAGTCGACGTTGAGCCTAAACCCTAGAATGGTATATTGTTACACCCTTCTAAAAGCATCCATTACTAAGCATAGGAATGTACGGTAAGGATGAATCCCAACCGTGAATTATGGGCACCGTGAAGTAAACGTTCCCTATTTGCCCACCATGAGAGTTTTGCTAGTTTAAGAAGTGCTTTATCGGAAACTATCAATCATGATGTTTAGAATGTGCTAGAGACATTGTGCCAATAAAAGTCTAAAGGAGAACCAATCTGAGCTAAGTGAATCCTCAAGAAATGACCTAGTCAATTTTATTTTAAGGCCGGTAGCATCCTAATGGATCCCGAACCTTTCTTTCCTTCTAACCTTCCCAAATATCAGGACGAGATTTCTTTTAAGGGTGGTAGTCTGTCACATCCCAAAATTCTCCTAATTTTGAAATGTGAAATAAATAAATAAGTTTGATTGATTGTTTGACTATGTTGAAAATTCTCAAAGAGAAGAAACTTTTTGAATAGAAAATCCTCTCAACCTTGAATTCAAAATCTTATATTCTTTTGTTATGACCTAAGTAGCCATATAGGGAAAAGGGCATGTATTGATTATGGATTGTAGAATTGGTGTGCAAGATTTTAAAATGAAAATCATGAAGCATTCATAAGCATTTCATTACATCCATGCAAAGTTCTCACAAACTGAATCCAAATCCTGGTATCTAAATCCTATAGTTGATTTGCCCAAATGTTCCTAAAGGAAATTAAATTGACTTTATAAAAACCCACTGTTGCTAAGGCATAAATTATTTATAATTATAGCCTAAAGAGATCCAATGAATATTACAAAATTTTAGAAACAAAATTGAGCTCATTTGAAACTATTATGAAAAAGTTATGGAATAAATATAAACAAATAAAGATATAAACAAAAATGGAATATACAAGGATTTATAAATCCACTACTTCCAAACTAGTAAAAATATTACAAATTTGATTCTATAATGATCTATTCGATTTTAGAAAAATTTAGAAACAAGAATCGTGTCATTTGGATTTCGTATGCAAAAGATATAAGGAAAACAAGTAAATAGAAAAAGAAAAAAACCTAAACGGGCCGGCCCACCCGGACCGACGGGAGCACCAGCCACGTACACGACAATGATCCATCCATGGAATCGCTTTAAAAAGCGTGCAATCAGTTTTTGCCAAACCTATCTCTATTCAAACTCTCATAACTTTTTATCTACAACTCATAATCGACTTCCGTTTGTTTCTACTTGTTCCCTACTTCAAGGCCTATCTCTACACTATCCTAAATCTCCATATAAACTCGTGAAGCCACAGCTGTACGAGTTTCTCTTCTTGAAATCCCGAATCTATACATGTCTGAATCTTATTTCGCTTTTTAACCCATCTAGACTTCGTTGTTTGCCTTCGGCCAAAAAATGAAAGTTGTAGAACTCATCGAAATCTTTCAATCCCAACAAACCTCACCTCTTTTCATCCACCACAGCCAGAGAATTTCGCATCGCAATATTTCAGATCTGACGGTGTAAATCCAAGATGTACTCGCGCCCGTTCCTTCAAATCCAAATTCCTTTGGTGAGAAGGTAGGACTAATGATTTCCCACAACTTTTGTTTTCTAAGTTTTTCAATTTAACCTATGGATTTGTCTCTCTAACACAGATCTCTTTCTTGTCTATTCTGAGCCAAAATCGGGTCGGTCTCTTCTTCTAGCCACCGGATCTTATCCAGACGGTCGAGATCCAATCAAACCGGTGCGTACCATGTCGTCATACCGGTCAGCTTCCTCATCATCGCCATGTCGTCGTCAGGTCAGCATCTAGTCCAAGTCAGCATTCAAAGTCAACCTGTCCAGTCAGCGGAATATTCTCTGGAATATTCCGTTCGAATTTAAAATTGCATATTATAGACCTAACTTGTAAAATTTATTAGAAATTCATACCACGTCCAAAAATTGCGTATAATATATCAAATTGAAGATAATTTTACATAGAATCATCTTATCAGAATAGATCCAACTTTTACTGTACATGGTTACTGCAGTAATCTAATTAGTTTTAATGGTCTTTTAGGTTAATAAATTCATAGAAAATTATCTATAACTCCAAAAAATATGAACAATATATCAAATTGAAGCTACTTTAATGTACATTAATAACATCTGATTGGATCCAGCCTTTGCAGATTATTTACCCCGTAGCAATTTAATTAGTTTTAATGGCTTTATAAATCATTAAATTCATAGTAAATTAATTGTTTGTCACAAAAATATAAATGATATACCGATGGATAGCTGGTTCCATGTAGATCATCAATATGAAATTAGTTCAGGCTTTGACTGTAAGGTTTTTCCGTGAAGATTTAAATAGATTAATGGCTCTTTTGGAGTAATAAATTCATAAGAAAATAAATAATGCTCAGAAAATTACAAATAATATGTCCTTGGATTCACAATTCGGTGGAGATTACAGATATAATTTTAGTTTGATTTGTAGGCAAACGAAACTATATGAATCATTTAAAACCCATTAAACACTATTTAAATCATGCAAAAAGATCTATAACTCCGATTAGGGTGAATCCAACGCCTACTGGTTCGTATTAACGTCGTCTATCCATTAAACACAAGAAACAAATTTAATTCGACAGTTAGAATAGGCTTTACAGCAGAACTATTAAAAACCCTATATTGACAAGTAATTATTAATAACAAGTACTCCATTGCATAAATTGGCCTCTTGCATGCATCATATACTTCAATATTGTTTAGATAACTAAAGTAAAACCATTATGACTTATTAAATTGTCATGCATGTATTTGTTGCATTTGTTTAATCTCTATGTGCTATTGTTTATGATTGTATGCAATTGTTTGCTCGATAGATTGCGAGGAGTGCAACGTGTGTGATTGCAACTACTATGATTGCAAGTATTATGGTTATGACGAGAGCAACCATTATATCTATGAGGATTGTGAGGATTATCTAATCGACTACATCTACATCAAAGGCAAGTGGTGCTATCTTGGTCATAAATGTCCTACTATTTTCCTATGCATTGTAGATGTTTTTGTAGAATTGCATATGTAGGAATTGATGTGTATATGCTATGCTATGTCCCATATTATTCCCTAGCATTCCTTGTTTATGAGCCACCGTTGGTATATGTGCTTAGCCATGCTATGATGAACGAGGGCTGGGTTACATCACTGATGTTGATTCTAAATGTGTTGGTTTGTGAAAACTAAAACAACTTAATCAATGAATCTCCTGGGTGTGATGGGATTGATAATTTTTGGTGGTATCATTGCGGAAAGGCACCCAGGACACTGAGAAAGGATTAGCTTCTTTGTTTGGTAGCTTTCATGTGCAACCATGTGCTTATAATGAAATGGGCGGTTGGTTGGACTCAGTAGGTTGTGGTAACTCGAACCCACGTATTCAGAGATGTAGATAGTGTAGGTTGGACTGGTGCGTGTCGGGTTTGGGGAGCTACTTCCCGAACGGTTCCTTCTTGGACTTCTCCCTATCATCACCCAATATGAGAGTGGTGGTACGAGCTGGGCTGGCCAAGTCACATGGGTAAAGTGTACTAACCCCTGCAGGGTGTATAAACTAAGTTCTTAGCCGTGTCCCCGGTTATGGACAATTTGAGCGACATGATACTCATGCTATGATATTTCTCACTCATCCTTATTTCTTAATTACTTAAAACTTGTTGGGTGAACATAATTGGGTAGGAGCACCTGGGAGTGAACCAGAGTGTCGTATTTATCGTATTGGAAAACTACTTTGTTACAAATGTTAGGATAAAACTGTTGCTTTATGCAAATGAGCCCGAACTCCACTTGGCCAAATAAGCATGTAGTTGATAGATCTGTTGTTAACCACTTTAGCCTACTTGCCATACATTCAATGTATTGACCATTCGTGGCTGCAACGTTTCATGTTGCAGGTTATATCGTATCTGAGTGATCGTTCATAGGTCGCGAGACTCCACTCAACAATTGTTCGCCTATGGCACATTTGGAGGATGGAGATCTACCTTGTATTCGTTTTCCGCTGTGTACTTGAATAAATAATGTAAATTCTGGATCATATTCGTTGTGTTTATGATGCACAGTTATATTTGGTATCATTTTGTACTGTGTGTGCCAGTGAACCGATCCAGGGATTGGCACTATACACATGAACTCAGCCTTATCAGGCGAGGGTGTTACATATGCACATTGGCATACTCGATAAGATGGAAGGAACGGGCTTGGCAACGAGCAACGAAATCCGGATTCTCAATCCAAGAAGAACCGGTGCGCAAGTTCATCAGAATATCGAGGGAGAGATCCTCGTACCATGACAAAACAGCTATAAGCGCCATATCATCACCAGCCCGTCCAGCAGATTCCCTCTAGAGATTAAGTTGAGTCTGAGATTCCATCAACCTCACCACAAGCACTTCTACTTCATCAATATCCGGCTCATTCGGCCAGAGAACATGGTAGGCTCGAATAGCTTCTTGCACCAGGTATTTCCCATAACTTTCATTGGCCCAATAGCAGCGGCAACGGCGATCCGGAAATCTTCCATGGAATATTCTTGATTCGGACCAACGGGAACACCTCGGCGTTCGCGAGTAGAAATCACAGCCTTGGATCTCACAGGTCTAGCTTCTGGAAAATGATCTACACGAAAGGACGTCATATAAGTTAAGATAAGCAAGGGAAAAGAATAACTCAACGAGAGACAGAAACTTACGATGGATGTAACTCAGCGTTTTCTGGAGATCACGGGACTAGTCGGTCCTACTCTTCTCAAAACGAGTGATTTCTTTGCTCATCGCCTGGTTCTTTAGTTCGGCAGCATCAAGAAGTTCCCTGCCCTTCTGAAGCTGCAGACTTAATCGGTTCTTTTCCTCAGAGAACTCCTGATCAACCTTCTCTAACTCAGAATTCTGGGAGATCTTAAGAGATTCAACCTCGACGCGTAACCGGGTTATCTCGTCATCCTTTTCCTTGAGTTGTGCCGAGTGAGCGGCAGCTTGTTCTAAAAAATGCAGCATCATATCAGGCATAGATATGCATTCTTGATGCGACACTGCAAGTGTTTGTAACTCGGCTATACCAAAGCTGGGAGGTCGTAAGATACCCAAGATTTACCTCGAACAAAATGTCGACAAATTAAAAGGCAAAAGGAGTAACTAACCTTCAAGAGCGCCAACTTTTTTGGTAAGACAGGTATTCAGATTGTTGACACTAGCTGCATAGCAGCAAGGTAGAAGTTAGTACAGAAGATGAATTTTTCTTACAAGGGTAAAATAAACTAAAAGAACCAAATAGTTTACCAGTTTTCTTCACAACAGGGACAATTTGCTCAAATTTATCTTGAAGTTTCTTGTGCGCAAAGAGCAACCTTTGGAATTCGGCTGTCCATCGATCATGAGCAACCTGAAGATAACAACAAGTTACACAAAGTAAAATAGATCCGAATCAAGTAAAACTTGACTCAGATCTAGATGGCTAGATGTTCAAAAGTAACACAGATCCGAACCAAGTAAAACTTGACTCAGATCTAGATGGCTATATGTTCAAAAGTAACACAGATCTGAATCAAGTAAAACTTGACTCAGATCTAGATGGCTAGATGATTCAAAAGTAACACAGATCCGAATCAAGTAAAACTTGACTCGGATCTAGATGGCTAGATGTTCAAAAGTAACACAGATCTGAATCAAGTAAAACTTGACTCGGATCTAGATGGCTAGATGTTCAAAAGTAACACAGATCCGAATCAAATAAAACTTGACTCGGATCTAGATGGCTAGATGTTCAAAAGTAACACAGATCCAAGTCAAGTAAAACTTGACTCGAATCTCGATGATGGAGTATGCAAGACCACGGTTGATCCGAATCACGAATAAATTTGAGTCGGCAAGTAGATATATTTGAAACAAGTTAACGCTTCCAAACGAATAACAAATCATCCGGTTGCAAGTTTCGAGGACTGGTGTGTATATAGTATCATATGAATAATAAAAGAAGTATTAACAGATGCGCTTACCTCATTCATCTTATCACTCTCAAGGACAATCTTAGCAGCCATATGCAAGCGACTGCTGATGTCGGAAAGATGGAATGGTTGGATACTCGGATTGCCTTGAAGTTGATCGGCAGCATTCTAGTTATTGGCATACTCCACCAGCGAGCCGAGGTTATTCCCACTCTAAGTGCGTGTTAACACTTTACCTCGGGCCTGTTGCGTAACCACCACCGCCGGACTCTTATGAAGGATAAGTTGTGAGTCGGTAGTGGGGGCGGTACCAGGTTTTGCGGTAGAAGCTCCCTTACGAAGTATATCAGCAATGCTAGGCTGAGAAGAGCTTGTTGGTCCCTTCTGAGATGGCTAGGATTTAGCAACAACAACTTTCTTACTCTTGGTAGAAACTTTGGCAGGGGCAACAACTTCAGCACTGGGGGCCACATCCTTGGCGGCAGGAGGAACAACAGTCTTCAAAGGGGCCGAGGTAGTGGTACCCTCGGTAGAGATTGGAGCAGGAGCTGGAACGGCGGTGGTAGAAGGATTGTTGGGGGAAACCTCAGGAGTTTTGAGGGGGATAGCAGGGTCGGTAGGGTGATCCGGCACTGGGGAATCATGGGAGACAACAGGGGGAGCAATGGGCTCATCTCGACGAGGAGATGCATTAGTCGGCGCTGAAGGAGAATCAATACGAGGAGGACTGGGAACCCGAACATCCTCCAGAGGCGATGGAGAAGACGGCCGAGTAGTATGAGATGTCATACTCAGACCGCTTGGCTTTGCGGAAAGAGGAGCCCTGCAAGAAAGTAGAAGTTGATTCAGAAATATAAAGAGAGAAACAAGAAATACAAATGAAAATATAAAGGGAAACTTACCCAGTAACCCTAGGCATGGTCTTACGCCTCGGAATGTGCTGAGAAGATTTATTGATTCTCTTCTTGGGGGCAGCACCGGAAGGATCCATCGAAGCGGTGCGCTTCTTCGAAGCAACAGGATATTCAGAAGCAAGAGGCTCGACATCATGCACCTGGCCAGCTTGATTAGCTGGGAAAGAAGGAGCCGGAAATGCGTAAGATATAGGCACCGCGGCAACTACCTCGAGAATTTGGACGTCGTCCGAATCACCTTCATCAGCTCGGGCCGAGGTCTTGCTCTGGGCGCGAACAGGGGCGGTTACGGCTTAGGAATGAACTCGTCTGGATCAGGTTCTCCGTTGTCTGGGGTATTGCGGTCAGCGGTCCAAGGAAGAGACAAAACCTCGTCATCTTCCGTGGTCTGCTCCACAAACCTCTGCGAGAAAAGCGGATGAGGGTTAGCGAAAGAACAATGGAAGAATAACTCGGAAGAAAACACCTAGGTTTAATTTACCTGAGGAGGAGGATTCCCGCGAGAAAATGGCTCATACCCCATGTCCATTCCTCGGGCATCTCAGTCTTAAAAATAGCCTGGACACGTTTATACATTTGATAATCATCAAGCTCAACCGTAGAAACTCGGTTGGGATCCAAAGGACCACTCATGTAGCAGAGCTTGTGGGAGCGAAGCTGGAAGGGGCAGATTCGGCTGCTAACAAATGTAGTCATCAAGTCCTCACCTCGGAGCCCAGCACGAGTCAACTCCTTAAGTCGAAGCTCGAATGCCTCGGCAAGAGCATGAGTCTTCCTCGGATTATAGAGCCAGTTCTTCTTTGTAGGAGGACCGATAGAGAAAGTGGGGAGCCATGTCTTATCTTCCTTTCTAGTGTTCTTGACAGAGAAAAATGATCTATGCCACTTCTTACATGACTCGAGGCCCGCAACACGGGAGAACACCGAGTTTTTCCGAGGAATGGAGGCGGCCCCGCATTGGGTGAGAGATTTCTCAGAAGGATGGAGAGATTTATCCAGCACCATGTTAGCTCGGATTTGAAAGAATTTAGACCATACGTCTACAGAAGGCCAACGGCCGAAATATTCCTCCAAAGCCAAGATAAAGGCCCACAGAGAAGCTATGGCATTAGCCGGCAGGTGGTGCGGCTGAAGGCCGAAGTAATCTAAGAAACTCCTAGCGAAATTACTAAGAGGGAGGCCGAATCCACGGGCGAAATGGGACATGAAAACGACGAACTCACCCTCATCAAATACGGGGGAGGATTCTTTGCCGGGTAAGCGATAACTTACCTCGACAGGGATTCGGCGAGTCTTGATCAGCCACTCAACCTCCCGACGAGTAACCATGGAACCTTGCCAGGAACCCCGTTCTGGACCTGCCGCAAGGTCTTCTTCCCGACGAGAGTTCCGCTGGCGGAGATAGACATGTGCTCGTCGGAGGAATCGACGGAAGAATAACTGGCGGCGGGGAGAGGCCTAGAAGTGCAGGGCCCCGTCGCGACAGCGACGGACGCGGCGGCGGAGCGGAGAAAGAACCACCACTGGAGGTCAAAGATAACTGGAAGAACCCCTAACGCGAAAACCTAGCGGTGGCGCTGTAGAGAATCTCACCGGCAAAAGCACGAGAGCAGAGGTGCAGCAGCAAGGTCGCAGGAGCCAGAGAGCTGCAGCACGTCCGTCGAGGAGAAACTGTGGTGGCGCAGCTACTCGAGCACGAGCGGTGGCGGCGGCGCGAGGAGGGAGACGAAGGAAGTGGGGAGGGGGAAAGTGAATCAATCCACCCCTACTCCCCTCTTTATAACCGCGTGCGGTAAGCGATAGTGGGATCGTGGCTGTGCCGCAGTAACCGCATAATCGCGTGTATCACCCATCCGCGGGCAGAGAGTGGAGCCACAGCGAGGGCCACACGGTGCGAGATGGGATCAAGCCATCTGACCATTGAGTTTATTGAAGCGTCACTGCGCCGACGCGTCGGGCGCAGTAATCACTGTAGCATGTCCTGTAGCGGAACAAAAAACTAGGCAGCAATGATGATTGGTACACGTAGGACGAATCTTACTCGAGAAGCCAAGTAGATACCACGAAAAATAGAGAATAACTCGAACATAGTACATACCTCGGAAGGAGAAGATAAAGAGATTGAGGAAAGATGAAAAAGAATGTCGGCTAAGAAATACCTCGGATAAGAAATGAGAAGGAACTAATGTCTGGAAACTGAGTTGAACCGGCCGAAGTATCCCGGCAGGACCGCACCATCTTCGGGGACTAATGTTGGGGGGATGACCCCCGGTAGGGTCAAGATAGCGGAAAGAAGGAATGAAACTTTCTTACCATAGGCCGAATTAAAAGCCAAGTTGGCCGAGTCATGTAAGAATTGGCCGACTGAGCCCTGGCATGGCAAGAATCAATTGATTAACACCTTACTCGGCCGACGTGTGGATTAAGTCAGCCGAATAGGATTGATCAGTTCGTATGCAGGTGAAGGCCAAGCCGAGTTATGCGAGACGAGGCCTAGTAACGGGAAACTTGCAGGAGAAGGAGAAGGATCCCAGAGTCAAACCCTAGTTGCTGGCTAGGAGGAATCTACACAGGTCCAAGCACTAAGGACAAAGAGCAGAGCTATAGAGGGGCAGACAAACGTCACGGAGGTGACAGTGGGGAAGCCCGAGGCTCACATGTGAGGGTCTCTAGGTCTTTGCCGTCGATAGAAGGGGGACACGGAAAGGAGTACGCCGAGTTACCACTTTGGGACAAGCATATTCCAAGAATATGCTTGCCATGTCAGCCCTAGGAGGAACCAAGGGAACCCTTTATAAGGAGGGGCACGGGCTCCTGGAGCAGGGATAGATTCATTTGAGGGCTTAGGGCTTGCATTGTAGCTTTCTTCCTCCTCTCCTTGATACAGCTCTAGAAGCACTTGTAACTCAATAGAGGAGAAATAAAGATCCAAGCTCTAGTCAGTTGTGTGTAGAAATCACTACATCTTCCCTCCCCAGATCCCACTAGCATCCATTGGCCCCATACTTTAGCCTACCCATGGCATCTTCCGTGTCACCACCACGACACGATGACAAAAGGAAATCCTATGGTAATCAATAATAACTTCTAGGACTTCATAGCATAGCATAGTATAATAAAGCAACCATAAAATAGTATCCTATACATGCATCTCTACTAAAAATATAGCTACATGCATAGGAAAATATAGGACATTACGATAGTGACACTTGTCTCGATTGTAGTTCGGGTTCACACACACTCTTCGTAATCCCACATGTTACACTATGAGAAATCTATGCGTTCAAAAAAAGATTCACAATTGATAACCAGTAGGTACAAACATAGTAAACACATAAATATAGTATGCATGCATGTATGAAAACAATTTAGAAAGAAAAACCATTTTTAATCATTTCCTATTGCCCCAAAAGGATTTAAATAGGCATTAAGCAAGATATAAACTTTCTACATCAAATAGTTTTGGAAAACCTTGAAAAATATAGGATAGACATTTCAATTTAAAACCCAATGTAATTGGATTCACCTGAAAAGGAAATACAGAAATAAAACTAGAATTAAAATACAAAAACAAGGAGTTTTGAAATCATTTAATAATTTCTTTGGCAAAACTAAAATTTTATTGCAGAATCTTGTTGTACTCATTTTTCTAAATCCAAGGATATATCATTTGTATTTTTATGAACTACAGATTATTTTATATGAATTTACAAATTAGTAATATTTTTTGATTTAAATACAAATTTCTAATTCAGCAGACAAACTGTGACACGCGGCGCACTGCAATTGGTTGTGGCTGAGGAGGGAATTGAGGTGGTGTTGCAGCCATGCCCTCTGCATCTTGGAGTTGGTGTCGGTGGAGGTGTGGAGCTGTGGGTTCTTCTTGTTTCGACCATCGTGGAGACAGAGGAAGAAGGTCGGGCCTCGACTTTGCGGCTCTATGTTGGGGGATTTGGGATTCTCCAAAAACTACTTCTACAATGATTCCCAAGCGACGGTGTGAGGCCGCAACTATCTTTAGGCCAAAAGCTTTTCCTAGTTGTGCTCAAGTATGTTGACCTCGAGTTAGTTCGTCCTCCGTGTGAGTTTCTTCTTTAGCTCAGGTGCGATGTAGTTCGCTGCCTCTGGCGCCCCAAGTGGTTTCGTCCCTGGTGGCATCAGGAGTGGCCGCATCTAGTGGCTTATGGAGGCAGAGCTCAAGGACTTGATCGCATTTCACGTGCCAATGCGATATTTTGTAGGGTGCGATTCATAGTTTCGAAGGTCCTATTTGTACATATTCCAATCCCGCTCATGGCCTTATTATAAAAGTGTACCCACCACCTTTTAATGCAATTTATAGGGCCTTTGGGTCCTTAAAGTTCAAAAAAGATCATCTACCTATCCCTAACATGCGTCTAAGAGGCAAAAAGGGGAAACCAAATGAGCAAGCCTCCCTTACTCTATGAAGTAGCTTGGGAGAGTCACAAAGATTTCTTCTCTATGTTAAGTCAGGGCTAGGGCTCGGGTTGACGGTGTGGTACCATGGACGATCTACAAACAAACTTTCGATGATTCCAGCATACTTAGCCATTTGGGGGCAAGTAGACTTTCTTTGTAATATCTAGCAGCAGATACGCAGGCTCCAGTGCAAATCAGAGGAGTTGCTGAGTGCACTAGATCATGTTGGGCCGAATGTGAGGGACGGAGAAGTAACAACGAGGATCACAGAGATGTTGGACCAAGAGGATGTGATGTGGCGGCAATAGTCACATATACAATTGCTCGCAATGGGAGACAAAAATATCAGGTTTTTCCATATGCAGGCCATCCAAAGGAGAAGGAAAAACAATATTAGGGGATTGCTATGAGCTGATGGTATAGTGGAGACGAGATAAGAGGCGTTGGTGCATATGGAGAGTGAGTTCTATAAAGAACTCTACTCATCATAAGGAGTGCAAGGCATGGATGTGGTGCTTGATGCGGTACCTATTAAAGTCATAGAGGATATGAAAACCACGCTAGATGCACCGTTTGATATTACAGAGGTGAAGGCAACTCTCTTTGAGATGTATCCTAATAAAGCTTCGGGTCCTAACGGCTTCTGTGCACACTTTTTCCAACACAATTGGTACCTATGTGGAGAATAGGTAACAAAAGCTAAATTACGAGTTCTTTATAGGAAATAAAGTCTGAAAGAGGTGAACAAAACTTTTGTGGTGATGTTTTTCAAATATATCAAGATGGAGAGAGCTTGGACAACTTTGACCCATCAGTGTGTGCAATGTTGTTTATAGGATTGCATCGAAGGTGGGGCCGAATAGACTAAAAAGGGTGCTACCTGAGGTTATATTAGAGGAGCAATCAACCTTTGTCCTAGGTAGATTGATTACTGATAATATGATTTCTTCTTATGAGTGCTTGCATTTTATGAAGCAAAACAGGTCAAGGAGAAATATATTTGCTGCACTCAAGCTGGATATGATGATGCCTTATGATCGTGTGGAGTGTAGTTACTTGCAGGCCATTACGATGAAGTTGGGATTCAGCATCACATGGGGCTCGATGATTATACGCTTGGTGTCCATTGTACCCTTCAATGTGCTCTTCAATGGAGTACCATTAGAGGAGTTTAAACCCTCGCGAATTATTCGCTGGGAACGTTCTATTTCACACTATTTGTTATTATTGGCAGCAGAGGGCCTTTCATGCCTCCTCAAAGATAGAGATCAATCATGAGCGCTCTCAGAGTTACAAGTGGTGATGTCAGCTCTAGGGGCCAGCCACTTGCTCTTTGTTGATGGTAGTCTATTGTTCATCTATGCATCTAGGGAAGGGGTCATGGAGGTAAAGAAGTTACTATATGAGTATTGCAATGCCTCGGGATAGAGGATAAATATGGACAATTCTTCTATTTTTTAGTATAAGGGTTGTTCAAGAGGAGGTGAATACTATCATAAAACATGAGTTGTAGTTTCAGAAGGGAACCCTCGATGAGAAGTATCTTGGGATGCCATCGGATGTGGGAAAATCCATGAGTGGGGCTTTCAAATATTTGATAGACAAGGTATGGAAGAAGGTTCTAGGTTGGCTGGAGAAGCTTCTGTTAGTTGGGGGGCAAGGAGAACTTGATCAAGTCAGTATCTCAAGTTGTTCCAAATTTTTCCATGTCATTCTTTAAGTTACCTAGAGCCTAAATATGTAGGAGGGTTAGGTTTTAGAGACATCGAGTTGTTTCATCTCGCACTTCAAAAGGATGACCCATCAGATATGGCAAGTGACTTCATTAATCACATATCGGATGAGTGGAATTTGGAGAAACTAATGAGTTCTTTCTACCCATGAACATTGAAGTAATAAGGAACATCCCATTGTGTCATCATGTTTAGAACGACTTCTAGGCTTGGAGTTTGGAGCATATAGGGGGTGTTTTCTTACGATCATGTTACCGAGCTTTAGAGATAACCACACGAGTCCGTGAGGATTGGCTTGGAAAGAGACCGCCCTCCACAGGTTCTTTTGATAAGGGGAAGTCTTGGATAAAGCTTTGGAAAGTTGCGGTACTGTCTAAGGTCTACATATTTCTATGGAGATTAGCTAAACACTCTACCAACATGGGACCTGCCTCACTAGCGAAACATGGCGCCCTCGGCGACGTGTTCAATCTGCGGGCATGAGGACTCATGGCGACACTCCTTGATCGAGTGTAACCTAGCGACGTGTGTTTGGGCGCTGATGTAACCGAAGATCGTCGAGCATATATCCATGGTGGCAGAGCTGACAACTTGCCAGTGGTTGTTCTCGTTGTTTGATACTCCCTCCATTTTAAAATTTAAAATGTTTTAGCTTTCTAAAGAAAATGTATCTAGACCTCTTTTAGTATGTAGGTTCACTCGAGTTTTGTAACACCCTCAGATCGGTCATATGCATGTTTTAGTGATTTTCGTCAATCCCGCATAGAAAGATTCAAAGGTGCTGACCAACCACTTTCGTGCGGGTGGAAAACGGCGTAATACCATTACACATTAGTCCATGATGGAACCCACGGAACATATATATACAACAACGACTCCATGACTCCAGAATACAGATATATAGTATAAAGATCCAAATCGCCTTGAAAATGATACAGCGTCCAAGTACGGATAAGATGCAAATTGGGCTAAGAGTCCTAAAGAATAACCAATGGCGTCCATAACCCTGCCCATGCCAATAAGGAAGGGTAACCCTGCTAATGACGTTGATCTCAAAACCTGCTCAAACAAAAGGGGTGTCGGAAAATGGCAAAGGAAAAAAAGAGCGGTCGGTACTGAGGCCAGTACACGGTGAGTTTTAGTATTCGGCAACTCTCTCCTACATAGTTATTGTGGACTGAAGCGGCGGCGAAGCATGCACTAGACAACCTATAGAGACTCGATACAACTGTCGGCTATCAGAGAGGGATAAGAAAGACCTACGAGGAACCAACATGATACTACCACCAAACATACCCATCCTGGTATTTCCCCCTCGAGACCAAATGAGGAAGTCAAGCCGAGGAAACTCACATGGTTGGCAGTTTTATTCATTCTATCCATGCTGGTTATCCAACTTCCTAGTCATATCAGCTACAAGTCAAATTTATAATAGTAAAGTTTAGTTATAGTTGTCTATGATCGAGGTACTGTGCTCCGAGTCATCCATAACCATGGACATGTCTTTCCAAAAAGATTTAACCATGCATGGGTGCACCAAAGTTTTCACACGCACTTCGACCCTTTTTGCCATATTAATTAACATACTTCCATAGGTATGTCGGCGGGGCCTAGGACACGACGCTTTCCCAGACCCAAAGCAAGTACATGGGGGCCACCTCCACTAAGCTACATGTAACAAAGTCGGTCGAGCTCCGAAGACGGACCCAGAGGTGCGAGATCGGCCAAGAGATTAGTGGCCATATGTATAATCCTCAACATAAGGACCCACATCCTAAACAGTACAGTAGTAAACGCTCATCGAAAAACATATAATAAACATGGCATAACATGACATACATGGCATTAAAACCCTAAACCAGTTTGTGACCCCCAGTACAGTACTTTGAAATCAGGTACTAAGCCGATAGGGGTGCCCACACACCCACATGTTGTTAGAGCGCTCAGTCTCGGAACATGTGTCAAGAACTCAGGTCCTAGGTGGACACAAGTGGGCGGTTAACAACTAAATATCAACTATCACCCACCGGTGACTCTTCATTAATTATATCTGTTTCAATATTCAATTAACCAGATGTAATTAAAACCACGATCATCTCCACCTTTAAGAATATGCCAACCCCAACATCAGTGGAACATCGACGACACGAAGCAGCACCTAAGCAAGCAACTACGACTCGCAAGGTCAACCATCTATCCAAACAACAGGCAATACGAGGTGTCCAAGGAAATATAAAGGCTGCAGGGATATATAAAGGGGTACGGAATCTAAAGCATCGCAACACAGATAGCAATAGATCAACAGGAGGAAGTAAAGACTATAAATATAAAATAGGTAGAAAGGGGGAGAATGCTCGCCTGGGAAACATAGTCGAAGGTACATACAAAGAACTTGTTGAAGCTCACAACATCTCATCGCCCTATCCAGGAATAAGAAAAACACTAAAAAAATCAAGCGATGCAACAATTATAACTAATGCAGAAGAATCGGCATGATCATGATATGATAACTGACATGGCAAGTTAAGTATGCTAACCATGTTGATAAAATGTCATTTGTATATCACATTGATGATACAACATTAGTGGAGCATTATTAACAAGATATACTTATTTTCCCATTTTATTCATCATATTTCCCTTGTATAAACAGTTCTGATTTTACAAGTTCGCTATGATGCATGATGCAATTGCAAGTATGGAATGCACAGTTGGAAAGGCCTCGTCGAGATGATTGATTTAGACATGTCATTTTTCGAATTCGGAATTACAATCATCATGTCATACAAACTAATACATGATCCCATCTATGATAAATAACATGCAAAAAAGCTACATGGCTAGGCTGAAGCCCTTAGCCCAAGGAGAATTACTCACACATAGAGATGAAATCAACAACATAAACATTGTAATAGAGATCATAAGGTTGATAGGAAATAGTCTTACAATGTCGCCAATTAGAGAAGATATCTACTATTACAATTGGTGGAAGATGGCTATGGTGGTGGAGAAGGGTTTGGAGGTTTAGATCTAGATCTATTCCTCCGGCGTGGCGGCTTCTGGTGGCTGGGAGAGTTCAGGTCGAAAAGAAGCCCATGTTTCCCGTCACCCGAAGCCTCTATAGGGGTCCCTTCACAAAAGTTAGTCTATTTGACCTAATGAAGTCGGTGCAAACTATACGGCTGGAACTATCTGGGCAGAATAAAATTCCCGCCGTATAGTTGGTCGTTAAAGTTTCAGCATTAACTTCATGGCTCCTAGTTTTTTTGACGTGTTGGAAATCTCGTATCTTTGGCATTTATGTAGTGATTCCTATCATCATACATCATTATCTGTGCAGGACAAAATAGCAAGAAAGGATTGCATACGCCTTTGATCATTAGGCATTAGTGGCAGGATTTAGAGAGATATTTCATCAATATATGAATAATATCTAGTTTAAATGCGGACGTGGATGGATATATTTCACAGCCATCAGTTTGCGGAGGTACACAACGAAGGCGAGGGCGTGTTGTAGATCCTCCTTCGTGGTCCAGGTAGCGAGCACCTCCAGCGTGGCCTACCACACCTCCATGACATGTCTGATCGGCTTGGGCGGCGGTAGTTCAACAAAGCGGCTTGGAGGCCGAGCTGGGTCATGGCCACGGTGGTTGCTTGAAGAGGAATAAGATGGGAGCGCGATCTCGATCTGGGGTGGTTGGGGGAAGATAGAGGCTACTGCTGCTCTGTTGATGGTGCTTCAAGGCCAAAGAGAGAGAGAAAAACGGTGGAGAGAGAGAGGAGAAGAGGGACACGAGCAGCGCATGTGCAAGGGCATTCGCAGATGGGCATGTGTGTGTGATGTTACTGATTGATCATAGAGGCGCGGAGGTGTACCTACTGTTGGCTTGGTTTGATCAGCAAGGAAAATGGGGGATAGCTAGCTTCGGTTGCAAAGAATAGAGTCCAACATGAATGGAATAAGGAAGATTAACACAAGAAGTAAAGAGGTGGTCTCATGATATTAGATAGGTCCACACATAAGAATATGAGCATGATTTAAAAGCAAGCAAAAGGAAAACCCATGCGTCATATATATATGTGGTAGGTTTGAACATGATGAACATATGGCAAGATAAAAGGATGAATCCACATAATATCATATGTACATGATTTAAACTCACAAATAAAATAGGAGCCCATGTGTACTATGTAGTAGAAATAGAGCAAGATTAGAAGATCCATGTAGAATGGATGTCAGTGATGGATGGAATCAAAAGATATGGCCCAACTCAATTTAGGCATTTGGCAAATATAAAATATTTAACACTCAGACTAAATAGAATTTTGACATTATGGTTCCATCAAGTATGGCACCACTAGAAATAGAATAGAGGGGGAGTAAAATAAAAGGACTCAAATATAAATGTTCAAATACAATTTAGCAAGAACCAAATACAAGTGAAATAATTAATGATAGGATGCATATGATGTCATGATGATGGAGAAAAATAAAATAACAAGAAATTTTCTAGTTAGGAATTTCCCGGGATGCTACAGGTTTAGAGTGAATCTACACACTAAAAAAGCAGAAATGCTATGCCTACGGGGACTTACGGACTACTTACATGATGACAAGGACGGAAATCCGACGTGGGCGTGGCTACTAAAAGGAACAGGATGCACATCTAACAATCCGTCCCTCTAATCATGCAACCAACAAAGTGGAACTGTTCATAAGTTGTGCGGTTCGTTCAAATCGACCAGGGCACCAGGACGAGCTGCCTCCATCGCGCCGTCGTGAACCTCCATGGCACGCACCGGCGGCTTTCCATCTTCCTAATTAAAGGCCTTGTCGTCGTTCCTCGGGCGGGCTGGCTCGCCGTCGACGTACCCGTGTGCAAGTACGTGGACTCACGGAAAGTCGAGCTGCTCGAGTTCAGCAGGTTTGCCTTTGTTCAGATCATCCAAACAAAAATTCTTGATTTCTTCCTAAGGTTAAGTATTGACAGCGATCCTAGCTGAGATTGTAGACAGTCAGATAATGTCATATAAATATAAAATGGTTGCATGATTAATGTTTATTCCTATCTCCTCTACTACTTTGTTATCCATGACTTTGTAAATTTGTTCAGGCTATGAAGTTTAGACAGGCTAAGCCCGCCGAAGTTACAGTAAGAAAATGTTATGTTATAGTGCTATAGGCGCACATCACTCATATTGTTCTAGGATTGTATGTAGTCCTACAAGAGTACTTCATGTGAAATCATTCATATTATCATTGTTTACGTGTGTGTGATCTCATTAAATCCTATCAATAGAGCAGAAGCTTGATAATTAAATACTTTATGATATGTAGGAACAGATGATCAAACGTGTATTGTTCAACAATTAAGTGACATGTCTATTTCTAGCGATAACAATGGCATGGAGCAACAAAAGAAAAGCAACCTGGAACTTGAAGAGGATCGTGATGAAGCTCAAACTAATGTGTTACTTGATGAACCTGAACTGAGGATAGTTTTTCTTTTGTTGCTCCATGCCATCGTAGTACCTTTGATATTGAGAATGATGTTCGAGAGCACTACAATATGTATGCTAAAGAAAAAGGGTTTGGTGTGACGAGAAGAATATCAAACAGGAATGATAATGGAGAAATAAAGTATTTTACACTTTGTTGCTCTCGATATGGTAAGACCGAGTCCAAATCGAGAAATAGGTTGAAGCCAAATCCAACAGTTGGGTTAGGGTGTAAAGCTAAAGTTAATATTGATCGTGGTCAGGGGGACTCAGGAAGGAAAGTTTCATATTTCAACGGTCATTTTGGATCATAACCACACATTGAGTCCACATAAATCACGGTTGTTTAGATGCAAAAAGAAGTTGGACTTTCATGTTAAGCGAAGACTCGAGTTGAATGACTAGGCTGGAATATGAGTAAACAAGAATTTCAATTCTCTTGTTGTAGCAGCGGATGGTCATGAACAACTAACATTTCGCGAGAAAGAATGTCGCAATTATCTAGAGAAAACAAGAAGACTGAAACTTGGGGCTAGTGATGCTAAGGCCATTTATGACTACTTTATGAAAATGCAATCCGACAATCCAAACTTTTTTAGTGTCATAGATGTTGATGATGAATCCTGACTTAAGAATGTCTTTTGGGATGATGCAAGAAGTAGAGAAGTGTATGACTCCTTTGATGATGTCATAACTTTGGTGAACAAATATGATATGCCTTTTGCCTATTTTGTTGGAGTGAATCATCATGGACAATATGTGTTGCTAGGATGCACTTTATTATCAAATGAAGATACTCCAACATTTTTTTGGTTATTTAAAGCATGGCTGGCATGTTGCTCAAATCGTTAACCGAGAGCTATCGTGACCGGTCAAGCAAAAGCAATTTAGAATGATGTGGACATAGTTTTTCTAGATGCTCAATATAGGTGGTGCTTATGGCATATAATGAAGAAGTTTCCTGAGAAGCTAGGTGGATACGAGGACTATGAGTATATCAAGAAGGCTATTGGCAAAGCAGTTTATGATTCATTAACAATTACAGATTTTGAACGTTCTTGGATGTGTATGCTTGAGAGGTATGATATTGTTGATAATGAATGGCTTAAAGGGCTGTATGAGAATCGACAACTATGGGTTCCAGCATTTGTGAAAGATGTTTTTTGGGCAGGCATGTCGACTACACACCGTAGTGAGAGTATGCATGCCTTCTTTCATGGGTATGTTAACGCCAAGACAACATTGAAGCATTTTGCTAGCCAATATGAGAATGCTCTTCGTGATAACGTTGAGAAGGAGATAATTGCTGATTTTAATTCTTTTCATTCAACCATACCTTGTATCACACGCTTTGACATCGAGAAGCAGATTCAGTCAGTTTATACAAATTCAAAGTTTAGAGAGTTTCAAGAGCACCTAACAGACACGATGTACTGTGATCAGAACTTCATACAAAAAGAAGGGGCAATTGAAACATACAAACACTTTTGCTTCGGTGTCCCCCCTCTTTTTCAAACTTTGACAACAATAGCTCGATACTAACTCGTTTTCAAGACTGTCAAAGCCCATATGATCCTCTTAGACATATACTCAACGTACACGTTTACTCACGTGCCCGCGGGAGGCGGAAATCACAAGGTATATAGCAGCAGCAACAAAATTTCAAAACGTGTCATGCAAATACGTAAATCACGATAACGGGGGGGGTCAGCCTGTGAGAATGTGGTGTATACCCAGCTCGATCGAGTACACCTATACTGAGGTATACATAGCCTGGATATGGGTTTCCATCGGTAAAAAAAGAACTATTCCATACAAAATTAATTTTGAAGGGGGGACACCTGAAAGGGCATGTATGCCCCCATGTGTGGTTTTGGTAATTAATGACAATCCCTATTGACTAATGTGTAAATTGAGTTTCACTTCTAGGGTTGTCCATTGGCATCGCTTGGGCCATGTGTTGGTCTTAAGTTTGAAAGATGAAGTAATGTACAAGGGCTATGTGCTCATTGGAATCATGAAGAAAGAAGGAGCTTGAAAGTTGATCAATGAAAAGAGTTGCATCAAGATGAATCAACCTCAAGAAGGAATGAAGAAGGTCAAGCTCAAGACCTCTCTTGAAGATCTCATGCTTTAATCTTGCCATCCTCGTGATCATGGATTGATGAATACAAGTTCAAAGAAGAGGTTTTTCGATGGAGTATGGGGGAGCAACTTGCAAGTCTTCATCAAGAAAGAGCGAGCAAGAGCAATCAAGAAAGGTGTTCCCACTTGAGAAGAACAAGACGGTCTACATCAAGTTCAAGTGGAATGCTCAAGGCAAAGGTAAGATCTTGATAGGGTTTCTCTTTTGCCGGTCTCATGTTTTTAGTTGGGATACCGGGTTTAGGATAGATAGACATTCTATCAAGAAGGGCCCTCAAGCGGGTGTCTCGATCACATCATTCGGGGAGAGCTCAAACCTTTGCATACATAGCATCATCTTTCTTGGTTGTTAGTTGGTCCTTGTCCATGAGAGGATATATAGCTTCTGGTTATTATCATAACAAGCTCTAGTTCATCAAATAAGGATTTCCCTTGCATATCTTATTGTGTTCTTAATCGTGCGGGTTTTTCGTCTCCACACCTTAGGAGATAAATCACATATATATACTGGATATTGTCTCTTTTGATGGTATCAAATATTTCACATTTTTTGGATTCTCTTGGTTTTATCTTTCCAACAAAGTTGGTTTTATCCCAATCGGAGTTTCCAAGCTCAACTTCTTGTGTTTTGGGTTTTGGAGGTTTTATCGGTTTATCGCTTCTAGAGAGGTTATACCTTTCTCAATTTGGTTTTATCCTTCCATGCTGGACTATGATGTTTCTTTGCATAATCTTGTAGAGATTGTCATTATCTTCAAAACGAGCCTAAGATCATAAAAAACGGAGTCCGGAATCAAAAGTTATTAAAGTTTTAGTGCAATGATGTCCAGCGTTTTTGCTTGAGCGGAAATTCTGGTCCAAATTCGATCCAAGTTCCGGTGACGTTGTTTTCTTTTATTTTTTGTGTCTCTATTTACCGGAAGTTTTGGTGGTGCGCGAATCTGGCCCAAACGGTCAGATTTGTCTTGTCCTTTTGAAGGGCCCCCTCTTTCCTATTGTTTTCCCAACTTTTGAGGTCATTTTTGCTAGCTCTTCCACTCTCTCTCCTCCATTGTTGACATTCAAAATCTTTCCCTCTCTCCTTCTCCCTCCAATGATTCTTGCATCTCTTTAATAGATTTGAGAGAGAAGATCTAGATCTACAATCCCACCAAACCAAATTCCTTCTTTGTGAATAAATCCTTGGGATCTAGATCTTGGAGTGTTTTGTATTCTCCTCTTTTGTTCTTCCTACCTTATTCCCCCAATAGCTTTTGTAGCTTTGTTGGAATTTGGGAGTGAAGGACTTGCCCTTTCATTTGGTGCATAGGTTTGAGTTCTCCTTAGAGATTCGCCGAGTTCAAGCTTGTGGGCTTGTTACTCTTGGGTTCTTGGGACCCTAGACGGTTGTGTGGTTGGGTTGTTGACTTCTTGTGACCTCTTGTGGTCTTGTAGCCTTTTGTGGCTTTGTTGGCCTTTTGTGGCGTTGTAGCCTTTTGTGGCTTTATTGTTGGGAGCCTCCAATTCAGTTGTGGAGATAGACCCCAATCTTGTACGGGTTTTGGTGACCGCCCTCAAGTGTCCCTTAGTGATTGTGAGTAGGCCTTTATGGTGAGCTCACGGGAGAATAGGGTGAGCCTTTTGTGGTGTCGTTGAGTTGCGTGCCTTTGCATCCGGAGAGAGGCCTTGTGTGGTGTTGGGTGAGCATCGATCCACCACACCTTATGGTGATCCATTTGTGGCGTCCGAGGAGCATTGCGCCGTCGCACCTCTCCAACAGAGACAGAGCTTCTTTGAAAGTGAACTTCAGGATAAAAATCATCGTCTCCGCGTCCATCGGTTATCTCTCAACCGAGCCCTTTACTTATGCATTTTACATTGTGATATCCTTCATGCTTGAAGTATTATATCTTGTTATTGCCTTTTTGCTTGTCTTGCTTAGCATAGGTTGTTGGTGCACTTAGGTGAACTTAGTGGTTTTAGGTTTTGTGCTCTATAAATTAAACTTTAGTTTTATTCCGCATTTATTAGAGCCTAAACCGTAATAATTTTTAAAAGCCTATTCACCCCCGCTAGGCAACGTCCTTTGCACTTTCAATTGGTATCAGAGAAAGGTCTCTCTCTTCTAGGCTTCACCGCCTCGAGAGTAAAGATTTCTCCTAGGGGTTTAGTGCACTCTCACACATTTACATTTGATGGCACAAATTAGGATGTTTGGCGTATTCGCATGCTTAGTCATTTATGGGTCGTTGACCCAAATATTGAGCGGATTCTAGATATGGGCTTGTCTCCTCATAAGGATCCCCCAAATTTATCTTTGGAGGAGGAGACACACTCTTATCTCGAAGCTCAAGCATCTAATTTGCTTGTTAATGTTGTGAGCTTTGTAGTTCTTTCCTCAATCATGCCTTTCCGGAATGCTCATGATATTTGGACCAAGCTTCAAGCAAAATATGATGTGTCCAAGCTTACTAA
This sequence comes from Avena insularis, assembly GCA_023614405.1. Classification (NCBI taxonomy): domain Eukaryota; kingdom Viridiplantae; phylum Streptophyta; class Magnoliopsida; order Poales; family Poaceae; genus Avena; species Avena insularis. The sequence continues at coordinate 1,874,294 of JAJUPC010000025.1, read as the reverse complement.
GGATGATTCTGTTCTCTCCACCTCCGGCCGTGATGAGTTCTCATCTTCTTCCACTTCACCAACACATGAATTGTCTCAAGGTAATGATATGGTGAGTGGTGATATAACTTGCAATGTGGATAGTGAGCTTACCATTGATGATACTTCTTATCCATCTCATTGCAATGTTGTATCTTCAGGCATGAAAACTTGTACCACTATATGTGATTCACATCATAGTGTTGATTGCCCTTGCATATCATGTAGAAATGGATTGAATATATCTCATGATATGCTTTCTTTGCCTTGTTGCCATGCTAAATGTGCTTCTATTTCCTCTAGTACTTGTGCCGCTAACCATGTAGAGGAAATTGAAGAATGTGTGGGCCAAGGAAAGGTTGCGATTGGAGCGTCATGTGTTCCCTCATCATCACCTTCTCCCAATGTTCACTTATGCATCATGGCTAAAGGTTCAAAGGTAACCTCTCCTTTGGATCCCAATATATCTCATGATGATGTGGATGTTGATCATGATGAACTAGATGATGATGTTGCTTCTTTAAAAGAGAATGGGGGCTAGTCCCCCAAGCTCTTCATCCATATAAAAATGCTTGCTCTACTTTCATTGAGATATTAACCTTTGCTACAGAAAGTAGTCAACTTATTGATGAGCATGAGGATACTATTGACAAAATGGGTAGTCTTGAGCGTGGGTATGCTAATGACATTGCAAACCTAAATGAAGCTTGTTGGGGATATGATATATGGGTATCCTCATAGCATGTCTCCTATCCGGATAACCCGGGTGGCCCATAGTTGGTAGCATGGCCCATGGACCGCTGGGCGGCCAAGTTAGATGGATCCAGAAGGGAGGCCCATGTCAGATAAAGGAAGGCTACGGAGGAGTCACCGACGTACCCGGAGCCTTAGAGTGCAAGACACGTTAGACTGATTGTATACTGTGTAGGACTCTGTAACCTGTCCGGCTAGGACTTTTCCCTGTAACCCTAGGACCTGGCGACTATATAAGTCGGCCCTATGGGAGCCTTTAGGGCACAAGTCAGATCGATTAACATACACCTCGCACAGCGAACCAATCCCTGTAACTCGGCGTATTGCCCTTATAGTGATTTATAGGAGGAGTAGGATTCTGCCACCGATGTGGGATCTAAACCTGGGTAAGCTATGTTACCTCGTACCCGTCAACTTCCCGCCTTCCACCATGTATCTAAACACGCATTGTGAGGACCCCTCCATGGCGTACTCGTTGGCAATACCACGACAGTTGGCGCCCACCGTGGGGCAAGAGGCGCTTCAGGCTCTTCAGCGGGAGAGGACCAAGATCTTCGCGGGAATCGGCGAAACCGTAGCCATCGGTCATGTTCTCTTCTCTGGCAACGTTTCAGTCGTCCCCTCCCCCCCCCTCCCGACGAGTTCTGGATATCGGCGAAGACGAACCCTATGCGGTGCTCAATCATCCCCATCGGGGACATCCACCTCTTCATCGGTGAAACCTACTCGGGGCACTAGTCCCCTGGAAGTCGAAGGAGCATCAATACCCGCACGTAATGCCTATGGGCAGGATACGTTCGCGGAAGGATCGATGTCAGATCTCTCTTTAGAGTTTGCCGGCAAAGATCGGAAAAATTCAAGGCCCACCCAAACCTCCCCTGTGCAGGATATAATGGTGGAAGATCGCTACAAATCTGTCGGCTTCGCCCGTGCGTCTGGACAACAGAGATCAAAGTCCATCGGCATGGTTACTATCTTTGATCTGGTGCATTGCATTCAGAGAGAGGGAGAAAAACCCTGCGATTACCGTGCCAGGTGGCTCCGTATACGTGCCGACCTGGCACATTACCCTAATGCGGATGCCATGTATCACTTTGTGGAAGGACTGGACCAAGGAACACTTCTCCGGCATTCACTAAGGCGATATCAAGCTTCAGGATGCCTCACTTTCGAAGGCATGGTGAACAACGTCAACAACTACACGGAGGCTGAGGAGGCAGCCCAGACAGCGCTTGCGCTTATAGACGGTGCAGCTCCGCATTAGCCACCTCCACCACCGCCTCCGATCACCATCACAGTAGCTGCACCCCCACCTCCAGTCGTCATCGCTGCTGTTGCACCACCACCGCCCATCATCGAGGAAGCCCAGCACCCACCACAAGTACTAGTATAGTATAGCTAAGAAATCTACTCTACGATGGCAAAAGGAAATCCTATGGTAATCAATAATAACTTCTAGGACTTCATAGGATAGCATAATATAATAAAGCAACCATAAAATAGTATCCTATACATGCATCCCTACTAAAAATATAGCTACATGCATAGGAAAATATAGGACATTACGATAGTGAAACTAGCCTCGATTGTATTTCAGTTCACACACACTCTTCATAGTCCCACATGTTACACATTACGATAGGAAAATAAAGCCAAGTTGGCCGAGTCATGTAAGAATTGGCCGACTGAGCCCTGGCATGGCAAGAATCAATTGATTAACACCTTACTCGGCCGACGTGTGGATTAAGTCAGCCGAATAGGATTGATCAGTTCGTATGCAGGTGAAGGCCAAGCCGAGTTATGCGAGACGGGGCCTAGTAACGGGAAACTTGTAGGAGAAGGAGAAGGATCCCAGAGTCAAACCCTAGTTGCTGGCTAGGAGGAATCTACACAGGTCCAAGCACTAAGGACAAAGAGCAGAGCTGTAGAGGGGCAGACAAACGTCACGGAGGTGACAGTGGGGAAGCCCAAGGCTCACATGTGAGGGTCTCTAGGTCTTTTCCGTCGATAGAAGGGGGACACGGAAAGGAGTACGCCGAGTTACCACTTTGGGACAAGCATATTCCAAGAATATGCTTGCCATGTCAGCCCTAGGAGGAACCAAGGGACCCCTTTATAAGGAGGGGCACGGGCTCCTGGAGCAGGGATAGATTCATTTGAGGGCTTAGGGCTTGCATTGTAGCTTTCTTCCTCCTCTCCTTGATACAGCTCTAGAAGCACTTGTAACTCAATAGAGGAGAAATAAAGATCCAAGCTCTAGTCAGTTGTGTGTAGAAATCACTACATCTTCCCTCCCCAGATCCCACTAGCATCCATTAGCCCCATACTTTAGCCTACCCATGGCATCTTCCGTGCCACCACCACGACACGATGACAAAAGGAAATCCTATGGTAATCAATAATAACTTCTAGGACTTCATAGCATAGCATAGTATAATAAAGCAACCATAAAATAGTATCCTATACATGCATCCCTACTAAAAATATAGCTACATGCATAGGAAAATATAGGACATTACGATAGTGAAACTTGCCTCGATTGTATTTCGGTTCACACACACTCTTCATAGTCCCACATGTTACACTTTGAGCAATCTATGTGTTCAAAAAATGATTCACAATCGATAACCAATAGGTACAAACATAGTAAAAACATAAATAAAGTATGCATGCATGTATGAAAACAATTTAGAAAGAAAAACCATTTTAATCATTTCCTATTGCCCCAAAAGGATTTAAATAGGCATTAAGCAATATATAAACTTCCTGTATCAAATAGTTTTAGAAAACCTTGATCAGATGATACTGGATAGACATTTAAATTTAAAACCCAATGCAATTGGATTCACCTCAAAGGAAATACATAACTAAAACTAGAATTAAAATACAAAAACAAGGAGTTTTAAAATCATTAAATAATTTCTTTGGTAAAACTAAAATTTTATTGCAGAATCTTGTTGTACTCATTTTTCTGAATCCAGGGATATATCATATTTATTTTTATGAACTACAGATTATTTTATATGAATTTTACAAATTAGTAATATTTTTTGATTTAAATACAAATTTCTAATTTGGTAGACAAACCGTGACACGCGGCGCACTGCAATTGGTTGCGGCTGAGGAGCGAATTGAGGTGGTGCTGCAGCCATGCCCTCTGCATCTTGGAGTTGGTGTCGGTGGAGGTGCAGAGGTGTGGGTTCTTCTTGTTTCGACCATCATGGAGACAGAGGAAGAAGGTCGGGCCTCGACTTCACAGCTCTGTGTTGGGGGATTTGGGATTCCCCAAAAACTGCTTCTTCTGCAATGATTCCCAAGCGACGGTGTGAGGCCGCAACTATCTTTAGGCCAAAACCTTTTCCCAGTTGTGATCAAGTATGGTGATCTCGAGTTAGTTCGTCCTCCGTGTGAGTTTCTTCTTTAGCTCAGGTGCGATGTAGTTCGTTGCCTCTGGCGCCCCAAGTGGTTTCGTCCCTGGTGGCATCAGGAGTGGACGCATCTGGTGGCTTATGGAGGCAGAGCTCAAGGACTTGATCGCATTTCGCGTGCCAATGCGATATTTTGTAGGGTGCGATTCATAGTTTAAAAGGTCCTATTTGTACATATTCCAATCCCGCTCATGGACTTATTATAAAACTGTACCCACCACCTTTTAATGCAATTTATAGGGCCTTTGGGTCCTTTATCGTTCAAAAAAGATCATCTACCTATCCCTAACATGCGGTTGAGAGGCAAAAAGGGGAAACCGAATGAGCAAGCCTCCCTTACTCTATGAAGTAGCTTGGGAGAGTCACAAAGATTTATTCTCTATGTTAAGTCAGGGCTAGGGATCGGGCTGACGGTGTGGTACCATGGAAGGTCTACAAACAAAACTTTCCATGATGTCAGCATACTTAGCCATTTGGGGGCAAGTAGACTTTCTTTGTAATATCTAGCAGCAGATACGCAGGCTCCAGTTCAAATCAGAGGAGTTTATGAGTGCACTAGATCATGTTGGGCCGAATGCAAGGGAGGGAGAAGTTACAACGAGGATCACAGAGATGTTGGACCAAGAGGAGGTGATGTGGCGGCAATAGTCACATATACAATGGCTCGGGATGGGAGACAAAAATATCAGGGTTTTCCATATGCAGGCCATCCAAAGGAGAAGGAAAAACAATATTAAGGGATTGATACAAGCTGATGGTACAGTGGAGACGAGAGAAGAGGCGTTGGGGCATATGGAGAGTGAGTTATATAAGGAACTCTACTCATCATAAGGAGTGCAAGGCATGAATGTAGTGCTTGATGTGGTACCTATTAAAGTCATAGAGGATATGAACACCACGCAAGATGCACCCTTTGATATGACGGAGGTGAAGGCAACTCTCTTTGAGATGTATCCTAATAAAGCTTTTGGTCCTAACGGCTTTTGTGCACACTTTTTCCAACACAATTGGTACCTATGTGGAGAATAGGTAACAAAAGCTGAATTACGAGTTCTTTATAGGAAAGAAAGTCTGAAAGCGGTGAACAAAACTTTTGTGGTGATGTTTTCAAATATATCAAGACAGAGAGAGCTTGGACAACTTTGACCCATCAGTGTGTGCAATGTTGTTTATAGGATTGCATCGAAGGTGGGGCCGAATATACTAAAAAGGGTGCTACCTAAGGTTATATTAGAGGAGCAATCAACATTTGTCCTAGGTAGATTGATTACTAATAATATAATTTCTGCTTATGAGTGCTTGCATTTTATGAAGCAAAACATGTCAGGGAGAAATATATTTGCTGCACTCAAGCTGGATATGATGAAGCCTTATGATCGTGTGGAGTGTAGTTACTTGCAGGCCATTATGATGAAGTTGGGATTCAGCATCACATGGGGCTCGATTATTATGAGCTTCGTGTCCATTGTACCCTTCAATGTGCTCTTCAATGGAGTACCATTAGAGGAGTTTAAACCATCACGAAGTATTCGCTGGGAAGGTCCTATTTCACCCTATTTGTTATTATTGGCAGCAGAGGGCCTTTCGTGCGTCCTCAAAGATAGAGATCAATCATGAGCGCTCTCAGAGTTACAAGTGGTGATGTCAGCTCTAGGGTTCAGCCACTTGCTCTTTGTTGATGGTAGTCTATTGTTCATCTATGCATCTAGGGAGGGGGTCATGGAGGTAAAGAAGTTACTATATGAGTATTGCAATGCCTCGGGATAGAGGATAAATATGGACAAGTCTTCTATTTTTTAGTATAAGGGTTGTTCAAGAGGAGGTGAATACTATCATAAAACATGAGTTGTAGTTTCAGAAGGGAACCCTCGATAATAAGTATCTTGGGATGCCATCACATGTGGGAAAATCCATGAGTGGGGCTTCAAAATATTTGACAGACGAGGTATGGAAGAAGGTTCTAGGTTGGCTGGAGAAGCTTCTGTCAGTTGGGGGGGCAAGGAGAACTGGATCAAGTCAGTGGCTCAAGTTGTTCCGAATTTTTACATGTTCTTCTTTAATTTACCTAGAGCCTAAATATGTAGGAGGGTTAGGTTTTAGAGACATCGAGTTGTTTCATCTCGCACTTCAAAAGGATGACCCGTCAGATATGGCAAGTGACTTCATTGATCACATATTGGATGAGTGGAATTTGGAGAACCTAATGAGTTCTTTCTACCCATGAACATTGAAGTAATAAGGAACATCCCATTGTGTCATCATGTCCATAACGACTTCCAGGCTTGGAGTTTGGAGCATACAGGGGGTGTTTTCTTATGATCTTGTTACCGAGCTTTAGCGACAACCACATGACTTCATGAGGATTGGCTTGGCAAGAGACCGCCCTCCTCAGGTTCTTTTGATAAGGGGAAGGCTTGGACAAAGCTTTGGAAAGTTGCGGTAATGTCTAAGGTCTACATATTTCTATGGAGATTAGCTAAACACTCTAGCAACATGGGACCTGCGTCACCGGCGAAACATGGCGCCCTCGGCGACATGTTCAATCTGCGGGCATGAGGACTCATGGCGACACTCCTTGATCGAGTGTAACCTAGCACGTGCGTTTGGGCACTGATGTCACCGAAGATCGTCGAGCATATATCCATGGTGGCAGAGCTGACGAATTTCTAGTGGTTGTTCTTGTTGTTTGATACTCTAACACCCCAATTTTAGTTAAATAGTAAATAGGGTTTTGATTGTGGATCATTAGCATCATCTTCTAAAAGTGCAACTAAGGAAAGTTAAAGCTAAATCCTAAAACCCTAATTTCTCTCTCCCTCTATTTGAAAACAATTCAAAAAGGTTTTGTATTTTTAAAAACTATCAAAACAATGGAGCCCAAATGGAATAAAAGGGCCCCACACTATTTCCTATATTTTATAAAAGCTTCTGATATTTTTGAATGATCCAAAACAGATTTCAAATAAAAATTACAAAGAGAGAAATCAAAACAGGAAAAAGAAAATGGTTTCTGGAAAAAATAGCAGTAGCTAAGCTAGGCCGGCCCAGTTTGCCCCTCTCCCTTCTCTCCCCTCTAACGGCCGCTCAGCGTGCAGCGTTGTAGCCCAGATGCGGCCCACGCTAGCCCGCCACCAGCCCGTACCTCTTCGTTGTCACCTCCTGTCGTCTTCCTCCAGACAGGCAGGAAGCTGCCTGTCGACGCCGGCATCATCGATTTCCACCGCCTCCTCCCTGCCGTCCGACGAGCTCCAGGACGAGGATAAGAACCGCGTCGACCCCCTTCCCCATCCTTATCCCCTCCTACTCTCTTCTGCGACCTCCCTCTCTTGATTTCCTCTCTGCCCGAAACCCTAGCTTTGGAGCTCGTCGTCTCCCTGCCGTCTTCGGCCTCCCCTCGCAGTTCTAAGCGTGCAGGAAGCATCGCCGCTCCGTGCTGATCTTCCTCATCAGAGGAATCGAGCAGGGGCGCTCGGAATCTACTGCAACACCATCTTCTTCAGCAAGCCCGGCGAACTCCACCGCTCGTTTCACCATCGCTCCGGCCACCTCCCAGCCTTTCTGTCACCACCAACCGCTCCTGGGTGAGCTTCTGGTGCTCAGGCACCCTTCGGTTGCCTTGATCGCTTGCTACATTCGCCGCTCGCCGTTGATCTGTAAGCTCCACCTCCGCACGCCGTTGTTTCCCGTGCTCCGGTGACCATTAGCAAGCACCGCCGCCATGATTAGGTATCCCGCGATGCCCTGGTTCGAGATGGCCTTGTCTCGCAGCCCCACGCGCGCCGCAATCGCCGCCCCGTTGCCGTTCTATGAGCCCCGCCAGCGTGATATCACGCTGACGTCACCCGTGCGTCAGCAGGCGCGGGCTGACCCAGTCAAACCCAGCCCGGGTCCCACCCTGCCGCGTGGAAGCTGAGGTGGCCAAGGGGCCCCTCTGTCAGCCTCTATGGCTAGGGAGAGACTCAGTGACAAAAGTATTCCCAGTTTTGTTTAATTTCAGAAATGGTTTAAATAAATACAGAAGTTGAATAAATATTGTAAATTCAATAAGTAATTCATTTTAACTCACAAAAATATGAATAATATATCAAAATGTTCAGAAAAATGAGATCTATCTATATAAGCTATAATAATGCATTGTTCAACAACTTTCATGATAAGTTTAATTACAAGAACTTAGTAACCCCTCATAGGTATTTCCGGAGTTCCCCCAAGTTAGGGTTTGCACCCCTTGGAACCCCGTTTAAATTGTCAAGCATGCTTTAGGGTTACATTTGAATACAAATTAACTTGTCATATCATCATCCTTGTTTGAGCATTGCATTGATGCCATGTGTTGATTGTTTCCCTTTCTTTCCGGTGTTTGGTTCTTCCTGGTAGAATACGATATCGAGATCGAGATCGAGGACCGAGATCAACACCGTTGAAGATCGAAGATCGACGAACAATACTTGACCAACCATAACCAAGTCAAGTACAAGGCTCCCGAAGATCTGCTTATCTGTTATCAACCAGCGAAGGCAAGCATAGACCCACCATGATATAATCCTATGTTTTAAAAAGCATTTCAATTCCTGCCATGATGCATACGATTCTACTATGGTCTTTTATCGATAGATAGAGTATACTATCTATTGCATTACTCCCTTTGAGCTTATATTACCTGATCCCCTGCTCCTAGCATAACTAGGTTTGGCTTGTGTGTACTGCTAGAGCTTATATATGTGTCTGCTTAGACATGCATAGCTGTCAGTTCTGGTCCATCCAGATGATGCATCGAATGCAGAGAATCTTGTATGACAGGAGAACATGATGAGATAATATCAGAGGTGATATGAGGTTAAACATGCTAAGGTTTGTATGGGAGGCCACGGTGGGATGTGTTTTTTCTAGTCCCATGCTCGCCACCACTAGGACCTGAGTTCTTGCCTTTGGAACCAATACGAGCGTACAACCACACGGGGCCTGGACAACCTCACGAGCAATTAACTTGCCTACTAGATTCCATGAGTCACATAGTTCGAGTGTTCCATTTGACATATGCATAGAAAATCTTTTGAAAGTTTTGCGGCTGAAGGTGCATCCTCCAGGTACTCCTCTTCATAGTCTGGCCATGGGAATAGCCAGGGACAAAGCCATGAGTACTCTTTAAGTACTCGCAAACTAATACTAACAAGTAAAGGGGTTTTTGGATAATAGGACACTAGGCTCTAGGGTTGTTTTGCAAAAGCCAGATTTATCTCTACTAAGTTTAGAAGCAACGAATGCTAGTTGAAAGTTTATAACACCTAAGTGGGAACTTGTATTTCATAGCACAACCCTGTTGTGGTCAAGTCAAGGTCTCAATTCATGTCACGAGTCATTTTGAAAAGTCTGACGGGGGAACAGTATGGACACTCCAACTGTCCATAACCGCGGACGCGGCTATTCGAATAGTTTGACACTCTGTAGAGATTGTACACTTTCACCACAACATTCGATACATCCGTCAGGAACAAATCCTGAATTCACCATACTCAGTATATGGATAATCAATCCTAACCTTTCAATTACACGCCCTAGTATAAGCACCTCTCCTGTGAGTTTGTCCTCCCAACCATGACCAACTGTCATCTTGGGTACTGCACAGGTGGACAATCTTCACAAGGTAGCCTCAACTCAGACCTTGGCCGTGAGGGAACTAATACTAAGGTATATAAGTTTCCAGTCAAGCCCTACCCAATCTTCGGGTATTGTGGTTGTACGATAAAATTGGAATGGTATCGCATCCAGACAACCATTAGTTTTATAAAGGGCTAAGGCTCATGCCTCAACATTTTCATCACCAAAATCATCAGGTGTTTGGAAACAGATGTCCAAAACATTTCAATAGAATGATCCATCATTCCAAGGTTTTCATAACCATTTGTCCACCAAGTATTCCCATCTAAAGTTGATCAAGTTTTATGCTTAGCACTGGCATCTACAAGTGGGGGTAAGCACTAATGAGGGGTGGTAAACTAGTGGAGTTTCAACTAAGTTTAATCTCATGCCTTAAGATGACATCAAGATTATCTAGCTTAGGCCAAATTTTATGCTCTTTATGCAACCTTCACATATCCTTCTAGTATCTACCATTTATCCAGTAAACTCTAGGTAAGAGCTTTGATAAAGAAATAAAGTATAAAGCTTGTAAGTAAAAACTAGGATTGGTTTATCAAGTGGTTATGATCATATATGCTTTAAGGCATATAGTTGACAATGTAACAAATAGTGGTTTGTTGCCTCAGTAGAGTATCTTGCAAGGGTTCGCTTGCACATTCACTAGTAGTATTAGGCTTGCACAATATCAGTATAATCTTGCCTTGTGCAGAGCAGTGGTTGAAGTTCTCCTCGGCTTCTTCTTCGTAGAATCCTCCTTCCTCCTCGTATCCTTGGTCAATACTAGCGTCTATAATTAAATACGAGGTACACAATCACCAAACAATACTTAACTACTTGCAATCATCACACACAAGGGTCCTATAGATGATCTAACATCATCTCTAACATTACAAGATTAATGTTTGGTTTAATTCCTTTTATTTTTAGAAAAGTAATTTCTACTCAATGAAAAACTACTTAAGATTTAATATTATCCAAACCAAACATGGGATCATGTTGACACATGTCATCACCACATATTTTAGTCCATGGGAATATGATTTAAAGTGGTGTCACAATTTAATAAGGTTCTACCCTTTTATTTTAATTAAATAAAGTGACTAGAAATGCCTATGTAGCATTCTTTTATTACTTGAACATTATTTCTGCAAGTAAACCTATATATTTTTATATATTATGAAAGGTATGGTTAAATGTGATTTTTGAGAGTTGGAATCAACTCAAAAGCTATTATGGTTTAAATTTGAAAAATGTTTGAATACAGAAAAGCTTCTGCCTTGTTATTTTTACCATGGGTGATCTATAGATCCAAATGGCTTGAATCCAACGGGCTTGGATTCAGCATTCCTAGACCTTTCTAACAGAACTGGTTTCATTCAATTTGATGCACTGAATCGATCTGGGTTTATTTTTGAAGTTGGGTACAGAAGTGAGTTTGAAATAAAATGGAAAAAGTTTAATTCAAATAACTGGGTTGCGCGGGAAAAGTTAACGGGTCGGCCTGCTAAGCGCAGTGCTCCCGTGGGCTGCTTAAGTGGGTGTCCCCACTCGTCAGTGAGACAGGGGGTGCGAAGCGGTATGGGGCAATGTGGTGCGTTCGATCTGATTCTAATCCAACGGCTGAGAGTCATCGTCGACGTTGAGCAACGCCGGTGAGAAAGAAACCTAGCGTGGCCAGTGGGGGTTGTTGGGGACTCACCGGGGTGCAGGCGAGGGTCAGCGAGGCGGGCGAACGACGGAGTCGACGACGGCGAACTCAGGGGTGGTCACGGCAGCTCCTGGGGTGGACGAACTCGATGTCGCCTTTCTTCTCCAGAGGCGGCAGGCTCCGGTGAAATTCCGGCGATGTGCTACTCGCCTTGCTCCGGGAACGGTGTGGCACGATCAGTGAGGAGAGGGGAGTAGAATGGTGTGAAGAAATCGACTGGGGGTGGCCTCTATTTATAGTCGAGCGAGGGGACTGATGGAGCGCACGGTGAGCTCGTCGGGGGCGATGGTACAGGCGGATATTGGCATGGGCGAAGGTATGGGACGGTGCGGTGTTCCCTGGCGATGCTCAATGACATTGTTTCGAGGCATGGGGCGGTGCGGCTTGGTCTGGAACACGCGACGCTCTGCGCGGCAGAGGCGGCGTCTTCGACGGCGAGCGGTGGTTGTGAGGCATGGGGCGGCGAACGGGGATGTATGGCGGTCTCCTGGGTCGGTGGCGATCGTGCGTGCACGTGGCGAGGGCGGCACGCGGTCTGTGGGCTTCGGTCGAGGGTGGCGCTCTGGCGCACGCTCGGCATGGTCGCTGGCGGTCTGGGCGCGGTCCGTGCGTGTGGTCCAGTGGCTGCTGGGTTCCAGCGGTGGACAGGGAGTGGCGGTGGACGGTGGGTTGCCTCCCAGACATGCTGGCTAGGCTTGATTCTCCTCCTAGCTTGCTGTCTCCACTGGGGTGGCATGGGTGTGCTCGGCTGTTCACCATTGATGGCAATGCCAAGCTTACAGTGAGGCTAGTGCTTGGTTTAACTTACTAGATGATCTACTGAGATGGTTGTGAGCTAAAGAGGGAACAAGTTAGGCTTCAACCACTGCTCACTATAGTGTTTAGGATTTTGATGATTTGTGTCTGCAACCTGTTTGATGAAATGGCCGCATGAATTCAAGTTTTGAATTTTGAAAAGATTTTTGGTGGGTGTGCTAGGTTGGTGCTGGTGAGTCTGCAGATGCTTGGGTTTTGAAAGTTGAGCTTGTTTGAGTGGTTTTTGAAAAAGGGGGATCTTCCCATATGATAAGGATTCAATTTTGAATTGTCATTTAAACTATGCATTTGAAAGTTTCTGCATGATTACAAAGTGGGCCTTGATACCTTGTTATGAGTACATTCAAGGGGTGCAAATATCCAGAAAAGTTTCTATTAGGTTCTGAAAGTTTGAGGCAGCCAAAGTAGGCATGGGAGTTAAATTGGTCAAAATGACCATTCCATTATTTTATTGGTTTTGATTTATTTGTCTTTAGGAAAAGTTTGGGAAATGTTTAGATGATGTTTATTTCACCTAAGAAACATTTTACAAGCAAGGAAACATACAAACAAGGTGGTTCAAAACAATTTCAAATTAAATGCATACACATATGCATGCCTTCATAATTTTAGTTAGAAAAGTTTTTGTTAACCCTAATTTTGATGATTAGAGTTTGATGATTTAAGTTTAGTATTTTTGGGATGTTACACCCTGGTAAACCAACCTCGCCTCACATCTTTAAGTACTGGCTTCAGGATTTGACCCATTATGGCGGAATCATACTTATTGCGTGACTCATGGTCTCGGTGAAAGCAAGGTAAAGGTCGTGTCTAACCACCCTCTGCCGGCCTTCCAAGGAAGAGGGCTTATCTAGTGGCACTAAGAGAAGGTTAGTACGTGTGGGTAAAGTTGTACACCCCTGCAGGGTAATCATCTTTTCGAAAAGCCGTGTTCACGGTTATGAACGCTTGGTGACCAGATTCTAAGATCATAGAGAACTATAACCTAATCATAAAACTTGGAAGATCAACGTGTGCTTAAGGATGCTTCCTCATGGGTACGAGGGGGTGATCCTAGTTCAGATGATGATGATTTGGTGGATATCAAAAGATGATGATCAATATTTCAGAGATGTCGCTCTCTTATCCCCTTTAAAAAATACTCTGACTAGACGAGCTTCTTCTCTCTCTTGTTTTATAAACAAAAGTGGCTTTATGCAAAACAACTCTACCTGCCATGAGTCTTGTGGAGTACACCATGTACTCACCCTTGCTTTGTTGATAATTTTGGCAGAGTAAGTGCTCCGTTGAAGAGGAGTTCCATACTACATCGACAACGACGAGTAACTTGGGGTTCCCGGCTGGCAGCCTGGAATCTATGGGCTGGGACATCATCATTATGCTTTAGGCCTCTTAGGCCATTTGTTAAGTTTTCTATACTTAATATCATAATTTGCCTTCCGTTGTTTGATGTTTGTGGTCAGTGACCTCTGCTTGTAATAATTTGGCTCTTCACTCAGTTATGAGCTTGCTGTAATAAATTTTGTGTCGTAGGGTCACTGTTGTGTTACCGATTCTTCATTGGATATTCTCGAGCTCAAGGTTAAGCTTATTTCAGACGGAGGTCTGGGATTCGTTTAGCCCTGATCCCGGTGGTGTCACAGGTTTTGGTATTAGAGAAGTACCGATTGTAGGAAAACCTTGCTATTGGTCGATGTTGAGTCTAGTGCTTGAGAAAACTATTTTAAAAGCTCAAAAGTATTTGCGAAGACTCTAGTATGCTTCTTTTTCTCCTTATCCAGTTTTGCTCTAACTCTGGGTCATCTTATCTGGTGTTGATTTTGGAGAAGTTTTGATATCTCTTCTAGTCTTTCAAAGCTTAGGTGCCTTTTGGGCATGTTGTTTCTCAACCAGTTGACCTAGGGTTGAGTTCTCTAGAGTTGTGTGTGTTGTGAATTCCTTGTTACCCCTTGCCCTGATTTATCTGAGAGATTTCTTTACATCATGATCTCTCTTTATTTTGGACCTACAATATTAAATTGTTGGTTTCACAGTGTTCTGTTCTAGGCTTCGAGGTTTCCTTTCGCCTCGTGTGCCTCCTTTTTATCTGTCTGGGTACTTTAGAATTCGTTTATTCTTTCGAAAGTTACCTCTTGATTACTATCTTGCAGTGTACGCTATGTCACTCAAGTAGTAGTTACTCCTTTCTTTGGGTTTTAACCCTTCGACTTGCACCGAAGATCCCCGATTATCCTGGATTTTGGTGTTGTGAATCTTGTACATGAAGCTGCTCTTTATTCCAAGATCCACTCCTTTGAACCCTGTTGCTAATGTTCAAACAGTACCTCAGGATGGCTGGTATTACAATTCTAGCCTTCAAGTTTGCGGTTTTTGCCACGAATGCACTGTGACAAATAAGGACTTCCCCTACCACTAGCTATGGCAGATGTTCTTCAATGGAACCAAATAGATCACGATAAGATTACTCCTCATGAGTCTCGCATCTATATTCGTGACTCTGCCACACCTTACCTCTTCTACGCATTGGTTTCTGGAAGATTTTTGACTTATGCATCCACATCTCGGGATTCTATCTTGAGCATGTTCTTTTACCCTTGTTGTTTTCCGACCTTTGTTTACCGGTTGGTACCCAAGTAGTAAATGGGCATTGGTGTCTTCCAATGCAAGATACTCTTGTGGTCCGTCTAGACAAACCATGTCGGAATGTCTAGGAGAAACAAACTCCAGTACCTCGTCATATCTAGGACCAGGTCAAAGTGTTGTAATCTACAGATCAAGAAGCATTGATTAGCTTCTATCTGTTCTACCTTAAAGTATCACCCTCTTTCAAACTAAGAGGTCGTGCTGAGATCCATGACCCCTTAATGAAGTGATGCTCTTACACATATTTACCCACCCTCCCTCGAGCTTTCGCTCTCGAGAGTGATGGTGTGCGTAATAATGTGACCATCTGAGATTTTAGCAATTATTATTATTTTGAACTCTAAGGATATTTGAGTCATTCTTAGCGTGATTGGTTAACCCCATCGCTAAGCGAAGTTTGACTGTGTAGAGGGAGTGTCCCAACCTTTATTTAATATAAGGTGGTGTCCCCTGTGTTTACAATGCTAGTCCCTGGATCAATAGCTAGCATCCACAGTTAAGATGTAATATCAAGAAACAAAGGTCATAATATAACTTTATAACCAGGAATAACATAATTTTATTACATCTTACATAGCTCATTTGGCTATTACATTACATTGCAGCGGAAAGCATGGGGTACTTCATCTTCAAAGTGCCATAGGCAGACATGTTGGTTGTAGACTTTGTAATCCTAATCAATCAATCTTCACTAAAATCAATCAAACCTGCAACATTACAAGTTACAGCCACAAGGGTCAATACATTTGAATTGTATTGGCAAGTTTCACTACTATGTAGAATATAAGTGGATCCTAACATTACATGCATCTTTGGCTAAGTAGAGTTTTTGGCTCATTTGCATAAAGCAATAATTTATCCTATCTTTTAAAATGGTTTTGGTCCTTTGTCAAATTTCCTTTTCAAAATCCCTTGAACTCTTTGGTAAACTTCCAAGTGTTCAAGTCCTTGTCAAAAATCCCTTGAGCTCCTTGGTAACCCCAAGTGCATCAAGTTTTATCAAAATCTCTTGAGCTCCTTGGTAACCCCAAGTGCATCAAGTCTTAAAAGTTTTCTTTTAGAAATTAGAATGTCGAGATTTCCCATAGCTTCAAACTTTAGTTGCTCAGTATTGTCCATAACCGGGGACACGGCTAAGTACTTAGATTTTATTATCTTCTGAAGTTGCACTTTACCCACATGTCACAATCCCATCTTGTTGCCACCAGTGGCCACTAGATTAGTGCTCACCAAGATGGAGTACCGGCAGATTGAGAATGTGACGAAGTCTTTCCAGAGGGTCCTCCCATACACCATTGCTAGCTTGTCTTCAGCACCCATGTAGGATTCCAGGTCCCCATGTCCAGAATCAAGACAATGCATGGGTCTTCCCAATGTAGTTGACTAAGCCAGAGCCATAAATAGCATGTGGTTGCACACGAAAGCCACAATTGGAGAAACATGTTCAATCTCTAAGTTTCCTGGGTGGTTTCCTTTGGAGCACAACACAAAGAGATTGCCATAGACATGGTTCCTTTTGTTGCCACCTTCACCAAAACTCAAAGTATCCTTGGCCACCCAGGTGGTTCATTGAGTCCTTGTTTTATTATATAAAAACACAAGTCCTTTTCTCAATTCCATAAAATCTCAACATGTATCTCTTTTCAAAATATAGCATGGCTAAGCATGTAACAACTATATTGTTTTCACTAAGGAATGTATAGGGTATCCTATTAGGATTTAGCATAGCATAAGTATAAAAATTCTTTTCATGCATGTTTTCAAAATCCACTAAGTATAATGAAAATAGTAGGACTTTGAATGATAGTGTCACTTGCCTTTATTTTGGTAGGGAATGTTGGTTCACTCCTTGATCTTGCTAGTCTCACACTTTACTAACTTCACTACAATCAATCAAGCAAACACAATATCAACAAGCATTCCAAACCAATAATCAATCAAACAATTCACACACATAAAACAATGGGATCTAAGTCATGCATGCAAGCATGCAAGAGATGGTTCTATCTGCAAAGGTGGTCTCCACTAGGCTTCTAAACTTGGTAAGGTTCAAAGTGGTCATTTTACAAAGTGGCAAAGTCATTTGCAAAAGGGTTTTGTCCATAAACCATTTTTAAGTCCATTCATTATTTTATGTGGTGGAAAATATTTTTATCAAAGCAACAACTCTAAGTTGTTCACCAAATAAGTTGTTGTTTCTCAAACTTGGTGTTTATGGTCAGTAGGTTTGGTCCAAAACATTTTCCCAAAGTTTTTACTCCAAAAACATTTTCATAACAAAACCAATAATTTTATTTGGCTAGAAATGGGCTAAATCAATTAATCCATCCTAAATTTCACCAAATTCATTTTTAAATCCATGGGTTGGTTCCTAGGGTCAGTAAGTTCACAACAAACCAATTTGCCAAGGTTTCAAACTCAAAAACATTTTTGAACAATTTTTCTAATCTAAACAAGCATACAAAAGTTTCTGCAAAAACAAACATTCTACCAGAGGCTTTTTACTAAAAAAAGGCATGGTTGGCTAGGGCTTGCTCTACTGATTCCGATGATATAAAGTTTGCAATTTTTGGACGTGTGGATCAAAAGTTACAAGGGTTTCAAAATGGCATCTAAATCTGATTCAAATTCTATTTTCTAAACGTCTGGTGACACGCGGCGCAACGCTATTTGCGGGTACCGGTTCGGGTGGATCACGTGTTGTAAGACGTTGGATCAAATTGCATCGCACGGCACTGGCTGCGTACCCTTTCGCTATTAAGTGGATCTATCGTGTCTCTTCGATCTAAATCGAACGGCTCTTATCTATCTTGCCAAGAACTGGCGGCGGCGCTGCCGGCCGTCGACGGTGTATGTGGCGGCTGGCGAAGCGAGAGGAGAGGAGGAGAGGCTCATCGTGATCGCAAGGACGTGGTGATGCTCAAGGTACGGTTGGCTTGACAAGGGGCGCTCAGGGACAGCAGCAATTGCTCGCCGGAGACGTGGTCGGCGTCAGATGGTCCTGGAGCTCGTCGTGGATGGTGATGTGGTTCGCCCCGAGGAAAAAGGAAGACACAGTTAGATGCGCTAGATCAAGGCGAACTTGCGTGCGTGAATGAGAGGAAGAGGGGCGGTCAGGTGATTACCAGAAGGGTTGCCGGAGTTGCTTGCAGACACGGCAGCGTTCAGAGATCATCGAAGTCGACGCTCAGGGTGCCCGCGGTTGAATGGAAGGTACTGGCAGGAGCGCCTGGGAGTGGGGAGTAAGTTCGTGTGCTCGGGGAGGCACGGGGTGGAGAGGCTCGGCCGGAATTTGTGCTGCAGCTCGTCGGAGCAGAGTGGGTTTACGCGTGAAATCATGGCAGCCTTGTGGCCGGGAGAGAGGAGTGAGCGAGGGGAAATGGAAAGGGAAGGGAGACGCTTAAGTGCACGCAGTCACAGGCTGAATCAATGCATGGTTAAGGAGGAATCAAGCGCGCATTCAAACAGCAGAAACGGCGACGAGGTTTGGGGAGAAGAAGTCGCGCGGGTGAGGAAGAAGGCTCGAGTGTGGGGCTATTTCGTCAGTGGAGCGAGAGAGAGGGTTGGGGTCCACAAGTCAGTCACTCTGTGGGTCAGGGAGCGGGTGCGAAGCGTTTTTCTATGGATGAGGGGAACTGGGCTGGTTGTTTGGGCTTCACAGGCTTGGGCCAATGAGTCCAAAACCATTTTTTTCTCTTCCTAAAACCTTTTTCTTTTTCTATTTCTAATTTCTGTTTTGAAATTCAAACAACCAAACAATACTCAAATCAATTCAAACAATCACCAAACTGTGTAACTTTGAATTTGGTTCTGTTCAGTAACATAAACCAAAGTCCAAAATAAAATAATATTTTTAATCTTTTTAGGATCCATTCATTAATTAAATAAAATGGACCATAGTTTATTAATCAAATAGGGTTTGATTTATTTAATAAAATCTCCATTTGAAATCTAATATTTTCAAAACCAAGTCAGTAGGTTTTATTTGGGAATATAAAATACTTGGAAAACTTATTTTAAATAAATAAATAAGTTTTGATGTTTTTGGAAATAGTAAAACCTTTATTAATAAAACTTGGATATTAAATCCTTATTACTTTATTTAAATAAACCTTTACTATTTTTATCAAAACAAAATGTTTTATTTCAAAAGCTTGGCCAAGGTTTAATTTGGCTCTATAAAATAATCTTTATTTAGAAATCCACCTTTTCTTTTGAAAACCAAATTCTTTTATTAGAAGATCCAAAATAGTAAATCCAAATATTTTTATTTTCCTTTAATAAATGTTTTATCTTTTTAAATCCCTTTAGGGTTTTATTTGATCCAAATAGGTTTG
The DNA here is from genome assembly GCA_023614405.1 of Avena insularis. Classification (NCBI taxonomy): domain Eukaryota; kingdom Viridiplantae; phylum Streptophyta; class Magnoliopsida; order Poales; family Poaceae; genus Avena; species Avena insularis. Next base: position 1,854,951 of record JAJUPC010000025.1, on the reverse strand, counting down.
AAGATTCCTATTGGAATTCAAAAAGTTTCTTCTCACCCTGAAAATCAACAAAGTTTTATTTTATTCATTCATTTTTCACATTACAAGATTTGGAAAATCTTGGGATGTGACAGGCTACCACCCTTAAAATAAATCTCGTCCCGAGATTTGGGAAGGCTAGGGTTACAAGTAGGCTCAAAACAACTAGGGTACTACCACCCTTAAAAATATTTCAAACTAAATTACATGTTGGCCTTCTTGGGATCTTGGGGAAACTTCTCTGGGCAAACATTTGCATTTGTGTCCTTAGTTTCCATGCTTGACTCATTGGCCAAGGTTGAGTTTCTCCATAGGCTTGTTCAACTTGTTCTTCATCTTTTCTGGACAGTTGCTTGCATAATGTCATGGGTTCTTACAATTGAAACAGTTGATGTCTTTGAGTTCTTTACGTGGTTCTTGTGGACAAGTTGCTACATAATGGCCTAGCTCTTTGCAGTTTTTGCACACCACTTGGCCAATTTCCTTATTCTTCTGGTTTTCTGGGCATTCACTGGAATAGTGTCCCATTTCCTTACATTTATGACATTGTACATGGCTTTTGTCCTTCTTTTGCTTTTTGGGTTTCTCCAAAGCTAGGAGTGCATCCAGTTCATGTTGTTCATATGTTATCTGGTAGGTAGGAATGTCTACATGTTTCTTGGACCTTTTATTGCTCTTTAGAAAATTCACATTCCTCTTACTTGATCCCTTGAATTGGGTTGTTTTGTTTGGAGGTATAAGTGGTCCTTTTCCTTTGTCATCAACCTTCTTGGTAGACTTGGATCCTTCTTGATGGTTTGCAATCATTTGTTGCACTCCACCTTGTTTCCTTTGTTCCACAATGGAATAGATGGGGCATTGGGTAGGAACATGGTTGTTTCCTTCACACAAATAACAAGTGGCTTGAGAGGTGGGACATTGTCCAACAGGATGTTTCTCTTCACAGTTGGGGCATTGATCTCCATGCTCCTTGGAAGTATGATCCTTGTCTCAACAAATAATGCAAGCTGGGGCTCCATCTAGAATAATATTTCTGTCATCCTTGTTGTCACAAACTCTCTTAGAATAGTTTTCTTCCATTTTGATCATTTGATCAGTCACCTTTAGCATCAGTTGAGCTTGGGTTTCCAAAAATCCTTGCAGTGTTGGATCTTCACCATTAGAGTTAGCTATGAATTGAGCTGTCATTTGGTTCAACTGGTGTTGGGTTGCTATGAGCTTTTTCATGTTGTTCTCTTGGTTGGTGTTGGTGTCATCAACCTTGATGTTGGAGTCTCTTGGAGTAGTCATCTGTTTGGGGTTGAATGAAGATTAGAATAGGCAAGATATTTCTAAGGAATCAATCCTAATCACACACGTCACAATTCATTCAAACAATGTGCAAGCATTCACAATCGACTTTTCACTCAAACAACAAGGTTCAAGCACATACTTTAGGCAACAATTTTTTTTTGTTACACCACATAAGTTGGTGTGTTTGTCTTAACTATAATATGGTGGTCCATCTATATGGTTCACTTGTGATCTTTCCATCCTTCTTGGTTGATTCTTCTTACATGAGATCATGGTTTCCTTGAGATAAACTCTTGGTTACAAGACTTCAAATGATGTAGGCTCCTTCTAACTTTTGCATTCCCTCAGTCTCTAAATCTTGAGCAAGATTTCCTTGTCTCACTTGTAGTCCTTGGTGATATCCAAGTTGGAAGTCCTTTGTGAAAATGCTGAAGATGTTGAAGTCATTAGAGTTGAAGATGTTGAAGTCATTAGAGTTGAAGATGTCCTTTGCACATGGTGTAGTCTTTGTCCATGGGTAGGTTTTTCCATCAAGTTGAAAATAGATGAGATGTAGAATCAAACTCAAAGTGGTTGAGGAAAGAGTTTACAAGATTTGTTTGTAAGTAAGTTTTGGAACAAAAATAACTCCTATTCTGCTAAGGGTTTTTGTCCAATCCTATGTTTACAAATCCTACAGGCAACACATTGCTCTGATACCATCTGTAGAGGGAGTGTCCCAACCTTTATTTAATATAAGGTGGTGTCCCCTGTGTTTACAATGCTAGTCCCTGGATCAATAGCTAGCATCCACAGTTAAGATGTAATATCAAGAAACAAAGGTCATAATATAACTTTATAACCAGGAATAACATAATTTTATTACATCTTACATAGCTCATTTGGCTATTACATTACATTGCAGCGGAATAACTATAAGCATGGGGTCCTTCATCTTCAAAGTGCCACAGGAAGACATGTTGGTTGTAGACTTTGTAATCCTAATCAATCAATCTTCACTAAAATCAATCAAACCTGCAACATTACAAGTTACAGCCACAAAGGTCAATACATTTGAATTGTATTGGAAAGTTTCACTACTATGTAGAATATAAGTGGATCCTAACATTACATGCATATTTGGCTAAGTAGAGTTTTTGGCTCATTTGCATAAAGCAATAATTTATCCTATATTTTAAAATGGTTTTGGTCCTTTGTCAAATCTCCTTTTCAAAATCCCTTGAACTCTTTGGTAAACTTCCAAGTGTTCAAGTCCTTGTCAAAAATCCCTTGAGCTCCTTGGTAACCCCAAGTGCATCATGTTTTATCAAAATCTCTTGAGCTCCTTGGTAACCCCAAGTGCATCAAGTCTTAAAAGTTTTCTTTTAGAAATTAGAATGTCGAGATTTCCCATAGCTTCAAACTTTAGTTGCTCAGTATTGTCCATAACCGGGGACACGACTAAGTACTTAGATTTTATTATCTTCTGCAGAAGTTGCACACTTTACCCACATGTCACAATCCCATCTTGTTGCCACCAGTGGCCACTAGATTAGTGCTCACCAAGATGGAGTACCGGCAGATTGAGAATGTGACGAAGTCTTTCCAGAGGGTCCTCCCATACACCATTGCTAGCTTGTCTTCAGCACCCATGTAGGATTCCAGGTCCCCATGTCCAAGAAATCAAGACAATGCATGGGTCTTCCCAATGTAGTTGACTAAGCCAGAGCCATAAATAGCATGTGGTTGCACACGAAAGCCACAATTGGAGAAACATGTTCAATCTCTAAGTTTCCTGGGTGGTTTCCTTTGGAGGACAACACAAAGAGATTGCCATAGACATGGTTCCTTTTGTTGCCACCTTCTCCAAAACTCAAAGTATCCTTGGCCACCCAGGTGGTTCATTGAGTCCTTGTTTTATTATATAAAAACACAAGTCCTTTTCTCAATTCCATAAAATCTCAACATGTATCTCTTTTCAAAATATAGCATGTCTAAGCATGTAACAAACTACATTGTTTTCACTAAGGAATGTATAGGGTATCCTATTAGGATTTAGCATAGCATAAGTATAAAAATTCTTTTCATGTATGTTTTCAAAATCCACTAAGTATAATGAAAATAGTAGGACTTTGAATGATAGTGTCACTTGCCTTTCTTTTGGTAGGGAATGTTGGTTCACTCCTTGATCTTGCTAGTCTCACACTTTACTAACTTCACTACAATCAATCAAGCAAACACAATATCAACAAGCATTCCAAACCAATAATCAATCAAACAATTCACACACATAAAACAATGGGATCTAAGTCATGCATGCAAGCATGCAAGAGATGGTTCTATTTGCAAAGGTGGTCTCCACTAGGCTTCTAAACTTGGTAAGGTTCAAAGTGGTCATTTTCCAAAGTGGCAAAGTCATTTGCAAAAGGGTTTTGTCCATAAACCATTTTTAAGTCCATTCATTATTTTATGTGGTGGAAAATATTTTTATCAAAGCAACAACTCTAAGTTGTTCACCAAATAAGTTGTTGTTTCTCAAACTTGGTGTTTATGGTCAGTAGGTTTGGTCCAAAACATTTTCGCAAAGTTTTTACTCCAAAAACATTTTCATAACAAAACCAATAATTTTATTTGGCTAGAAATGGGCTAAATCAATTAATCCATCCTAAATTTCACCAAATTCATTTTTAAATCCATGGGTTGGTTCCTAGGGTCAGTAAGTTCACAACAAACCAATTTGCCAAGGTTTCAAACTCAAACATTTTTGAACAATTTTTCTAATCTAAACAAGCATACAAAAGTTTCTGCAAAAACAAACATTCTACCAGAGGCTTTTTACTAAAAAAAAGGCATGGTTGGCTAGGGCTTGCTCTACTGATTCCAATGATATAAAGTTTGCAATTTTTGGACGTGTGGATCAAAAGTTACAAGGGTTTCAAAATGGCATCTAAATCTGATTCAAATTCTATTTTCTAAACGTCTGGTGACACGCGGCGCAACGCTATTTGCTGGTACCGGTTCGGGTGGATCACGTGTTGTAAGCCGTTGGATCAAATTGCATCGCACGGCACTGGATGCGTACCCTTTCGCTATTAAGTGGATCTATCGTGTCTCTTCGATCTAAATCGAACGGCTCTTATCTATCTTCCCAAGAACTGGCGGCGCTTGACGGTCGCGCGCGGCGGCGATGGTCAGACGGTGGCGGCGCTGGCGAAGCAGAAAGCGAGAGGAGAGGAGGAGAGGCTCACCGTGATCGCAAGGACGTGGTGATGCTCAAGGTACGGTTGGCTTTACAAGGGGCGCTCAGGGACAACAGCAATTGCTCGCCGAAGACGTGGTCGGCGTCAGATGGTCCTGGAGCTCGTCGTGGATGGTGCTGTGGTTTGCCTCGAGGAAAAAGGAAGACGCAGTTAGATGCGCTAGATCAAGGCGAACTTGCATGCGTGAATGAGAGGAAGAGGGGCGGTCAGGTGATTACCAGAAGGGTTGTCGGAGTTGCTTGCAGACACGGCGGCGTTCAGAGATCGTCAAAGTCGACGCTCAGGGTGCCCGCGGTTGAATGGAAGGTACTGGCAGGAGCGCCTGGGAGTGGGGAGTAAGTTCATGTGCTCGGGGAGGCACGGGGTGGAGAGGCTCGGCCAGAATTTGTGCTGCAGCTCGTCGGAGAAGAGTGGGTTTACGCGTGAAATCGTGGCAGCCTTGTGGCCGGGAGAGAGGAGTGAGCGAGGGGAAATGGAAAGGGAAGGGAGACGCTTAAGTGCATGCAGTCACGGGCTGAATCAATGCATGGTTAAGGAGGAATCAAGCGCGCATTCAAACAGCAGAAACGGCGACGAGGTTTGGGGAGAAGAAGTCGTGCGGGTGAGGAAGAAGGCTCGGGTGTAGGGCCGTTTCGTCAGTGGAGCGAGAGAGAGGGTTGGGGTCCACAAGTCACCACTCAAGGGTGAGGGAGAAGCGAGTGTTGCTTTTTCGGATGAGGGAACTGGGCTGGTTGTTTGGGCTTCACAGGCTTGGGCCAATGAGTCCAAAACCATTTTTTTTCTCTTCCTAAAACCTTTTTCTTTTTCTATTTCTAATTTCTGTTTTGAAATTCAAACAACCAAACAATACTCAAATCAATTCAAACAATCACCAAACTTTGTAACTTTGAATTTGGTTCTGTTCAGTAACATAAACCAAAGTCCAAAATAAAATAATATTTTTAATCTTTTTAGGATCCATTCATTAATTAAATAAAATGCACCATAGTTTATTAATCAAATAGGGTTTGATTTATTTAATAAAATCTCCATTTGAAATCTAATATTTTCAAAACCAAGTCAGTAGGTTTTATTTGGGAATATAAAATACTTGGAAAACTTATTTTAAATAAATAAATAAGTTTTGATGTTTTTGGAAATAGTAAAACCTTTATTAATAAAACTTGGATATTAAATCCTTATTACTTTATTTAAATAAACCTTTACTATTTTTATCAAAACAAAATGTTTTATTTCAAAAGCTTGGCCAAGGTTTAATTTGGCTCTATAAAATAATCTTTATTTATAAATCCACCTTTTCTTTTGAAAACCAAATTCTTTTATTAGAAGATCCAAAATAGTAAATCCAAATATTTTTATTTTCCTTTAATAAATGTTTTATCTTTTTAAATCCCTTTAGGGTTTTATTTGATCCAAATAGGTTTGAAGATTCCTATTGGAATTCAAAAAGTTTCTTCTCACCCTGAAAATCAACAAAGTTTTATTTTATTCATTCATTTTTCACATTACAAGATTTGGAAAATCTTGGGATGTGAAAACTGTGCTACCACATCCATTATTATGGTGCACTCTCTTAGTCAAAGAGTTAGGCTTGTGATGAAGCTCTAAGAATATGTCCTCTTGCCTTACCAAGCAAGTTCTCTCTCAAACACGTGACATATCGGTGGTTTATGATATTCTAGATATCTACTAGAAGTATCTCCATGTTGCCACATGACCGTGTTGTCAAGTTCTTGAGCAAGCAAGTTCTCTAAACTGCTCCTTTCTCCAAGGATCCATACTGGATACCCCTGAAATAGTTGGTTAAGCTTAAACAATAACTTGGAGAGTGGTAAGACAAAAGTTTTATCCGACTTTGTTTCTTCTTAAAGGGTTGTCTAGTTTTGTTCGTGTTGAAGAAGGATAGTATTTCCTTTGTGGATATATTATTTTCCCCCGCCTTTGATTTGATTTGGGTTATCGTCAAATCAAACTCAGTTCCAAGGACTATCTTGATGGTGTTTCTACTTGTGATGGTTCACTTGAGTACATCTTCATGTTCTTTGGTCTGACCAATATTCTTGTCTTGTTCATGCAACATATGAGTCCATCTTAATGGATTGTCTTGATAAGTTTGTTGTTGAGCCCATCAATGACATTCCTATCTTCTCCATGCTAGACAAGATTCATATGGAACAATTGGCATTAATGTTGAAAAAAAATCAAGAACCGTCTTCAAGTCATCTCGAAGTATGTGTTCTGGATGTTAGAAGTAATCTTCTTTGGTTCACGTGCAAATGTTGAAATATGTCGACATGGATTCGAGTAGAGTTAACTCCATTTCTTAAGGACACATGTGTGTTTTATTGTTAGAACTTTATATGCATGTAGTTGACTTTCAACAAGTTGCTAAATGCATAGGTCTAGCAATCTAGCTCATCCTTTGGAGCTTTACACTGTAGTCCATATCTTGAGAATCTAGTAATTTTACCTCTGTGTAAATGTTGCAAACTTTCTATTCGGACATGCTGAGTCTGAAATATCATTCCACTAACCAAAGCCGAATCTCATGTAGCCATGATGGTTGGTGATCCTCAAGGTTTCGACATAGGTCTCTTTGTAAATCTGGCAAGATTTATGTAACGGTTGACACACTTAGACGGAAAGACCTTTTGTCATATTCTATTAAATCATCACTAACAACTACTCTTCATAAGGCTTCTTATATCATTTATTATAGGAGTTGTGCTTATGGTCTCCTTTGTCTCTGAAGTCCGACCTTTACCTGATGTTTGTTTTCTCGAACATCAAGGAGAACATTTAAAGTAGTGTTGTTAAATGTCTCTTGGTCGATCCTCCAGACCCTTTATGTTGGCAAACACTTTGTTCTGCCAAATAATAGAAGTCTGAGAATGAAGTTTCTTTCTTCTCGTGTCATCAGGAATCCTCTTACTTATTCTGGTGGTGTAAAGTGATATCACAATCTCTGGCAAAGATTTTGGTATACCTGGATGAATAAAGAGTTTCCTTCGTTTCCCAATCATGTTTTAAGAGCGACTATGATTCTGGTAATCAAAAGTTTCTCTATATGCATGTTCCTTGTGACTCTTATGAGTCCTCTCCACCAAAACCCCTTTTTGTCTTGGCCTTCTGTTGAATGAAAGAGTGACCCTTCTGTTTCAAAAGTAGTTCAATAGCTTGGTTTTCTTGATCCATATCTCTGCAACATGAAATCTCTACTTAAGTCGTTCCGTAGAGGTCCCTTTCTTGAAGTCTGAGGTCGTGTTCTTTCTGTTGGAAGCTTTCCTCTTCTCAGAAGCTTAAACTCTTCTGCAAGCTCCATGGTCTCAACCCTTATGAAGACCATCTATCTAACAATTTGAAACCTTCTCCTCTTGTTCCTTCGTTATCTTGGCGTGTTTCATGTTTGTCATCTCAGAGTTGTTTTTAAACACTTCATCCATGAGTTGACCATGAGATACTCTATGTGTCATTTAGTGTGCTTCCCTCTTATCTTTGGAGTGGCCCTGTTTCTTTCTCTCTATCCCTTTTCCTACCTTTGGAATCTCGGGTCAAGATTCTCGTAAGGGGATATAGCTGTAACACCCCGGTTTTAGTTAAATAGTAAATAGGGTTTTGATTGTGCATCATTAGCATCATCTTCTAAAAGTGCAACTAAGGAAAGTTAAAGCTAAATCCTAAAACCCTAATTTCTCTCTCCCTCTATTTGAAAACAATTCAAAAAGGTTTTGTATTTTGAAAACTATCAAAACAATGGATCCCAAATGGAATAAAAGGGCCCCACACTATTTCCTATATTTTATAAAAGATTTTGATATTTTTGAATGATCCAAAACAGATTTCAAATAAAAATTACAAAGAGAGAAATCAAAAAAGGAAAAAGAAAAGGGTTTCTTGAAAAAAAAATAGCAGTAGCTAAGCCAGGCCGGCCCAGTTTGCCATGTCCCTTCTCTCCCCTCTAATCGCGCTCACAATGTTGGAACCCAGATGTACGCCAAAGACACCACCAGCCTCATTCTTCTCGCCACCTGTCGTCTTCCTCCAGACAGGCGGGGAGCTGCCTGTCGATGCCGGCACCGTCGATCTCCACCGCCTCCTCCCTGTCGTCCGACAAGCTCTAGGACGATGATAAGAACCGTGTCGACCCCCTGCCCCATCCTTATCGCCTCCTTCTCTCTTTCGCGACCTCCCTCTCTCGATTTCCTCTCTGCCCGAAACCCTAGCTTCGGAGCTCGCCGTCTCCATGCCGTCTTCGGCCTCCCCTCGTAGTCCTAAGCGCGCAGGAAGCATCGCCGCTCCATGCTGATCTTCCTCGTCAGAGGAATCGGCCAAGGGTGCTTGGAATCGATCGCAACACCATCTTCTTCATCAAGCCCGACGACCTCTGCCGCTCGTTTCACCGTCGCTCCAGCCACCGCCCCGCCTCGCCATCACCACCAACCGCTCTAGGGTGAGCTTCTGGTGCTCAGGCACCCTTCGGTTGCCTTGCTCGCTTGCTACATCCGTCGCTCGCCATCGATCTGTAAGCTCCGCCGCCGCACGCTGGTGTGTTCCCATGCTCCGGTGACCATTAGCAAGCGGCACCACCATGACTAGGTAGCTCGTGATGCCCTAGTTCGAGCTGGCCTTGTCTCGCAGCCCCGCGCACGCCGCAATCGCCGCCCTGTTGCCGTGCTGTGAGCCCCGTCGGCGTGATGTCACGCTGACGTCACCCGTATCAAGAAAAGGGGCCGACTCACAACCCAGCCGGGTCCCACCTCGCCAGTGGAAGCTGAGGTGGCCAAGGGGCCCCTCTGTCAGCCTCTGTGGCTAGGGAGAGACTCAGTGACAAAAGTATTCCCTGTTTTGTTTAATTTCAGAAATGGTTTAAATAAATCTAGAAGTTGAATAAATATTGTAAATTCAATAAGTAATTCATTTTAACTCAGAAAAATATGAATAATATATCAAAATGTTCAGAAAAATGAGATCTATCTATATAAGCTATAATCATGCATTGTTCAACAACTTTCATGACAAGTTTAATTAGAAGAACTTAGTAACCCCTCACAGATATTTCCGGAGTTCCCCCGAGTTAGGGTTTGCACCCCTCGGAACCCCGTTTAAATTGTCGAGCATGATTTAGGGTTACATTTCGATACAAAATAACTTGTCATATCATCATACTTGTTTGACAATTGCATCGATGCCATGTGTTGATTGTTTCCCTTTCTTTTCGGTGTTTGGTTCTTCCCGGTAGAATACGATATCGAGATTGAGATCGAGGACCGAGATCAACACCGTCGAAGATCGAAGATCGACGAACAATACTTGACCAACCATAACCAAGTCAAGTACAAGGCTCCCAAAGATCTGCTTATCTGTTATCAACTGGCAAAGGAAAGCATAGCCCCACCATGATATAATCCTATGTTTTTGAAAGCATTTCAATTCCTGCCATGATGCATATGATTCTACTGTGGTCCTTTATCTATAGATAGAGTATCATATCTATTCCGTTACTCCCTTTGAGCTTATATTACCTGATCCACTGCTCCTAGCATAACTAGGTTTGGCTTGTGTGTACTACTAGAGCTTATATATGTGTCTGCTTAGCCATGAATAGCTGTCAGTTCTGGTCCATCCAGATGATGCATCAGATGCATAGAATCTAGTGTGACAGGAGAACGTGATGAGATAATATCATAGGTGATATGAGGTTAAACATGCTAAGGCTTGTATGGGAGGCCACGGTGGGATGTGGTTTTTCTAGTCCCATGCTCGCCACCACTAGGACATGAGTTCTTGCCTTTGGAACCAAGACGAGCGTACAACCACACGGGGCCTGGACAACCTCACGAGCAACTAACTTGCCTAGTAGATTCCATGAGTCACATAGTTCGGGTGTTCCATTCGACATATGCATAGAAAACCTTTTGAAAGATTTGCCGGGTGAAGGTGCATTCATAACAGGTAGGGAAGAGTGGCCGCGGTTGCTTGGGGTTGATAGCGCCCCTAGTAAACCAACCTCGCCTCACATCTTTAAGTATCGGCTTCGGGATTTGACCCATTATGGAGGAACCATACTTATTGTGTGACTCATGGTCTCGGCAAAAGCAAGGTAAAGGTCGTGTCTAACCACCCTCTTCTGGCCATCCAAGGAAGAGGGTGTATCTAGTGGCATTAGATAAGGTTAGTACATGTGGGTAAAGTTGTACACTCCTGCAGGGTAATAATCTTTTCGAATAGCCGTGTTCATGGTTATGAACGCTTGGTGACCAGATTCTAAGATCATAGAGAACTATAACTTAATCATAAAACTTGGCAGATCAACGTGTGCTTAAGGATGCTTCCTCATGGGTACGAGGGGGTGATCCTATTTCAGATGATGATGATTTGGTAGATATCAAAAGATGATGATCAATATTCCTATCCCCTTGAAAAATACTCTGACTAGACGAGCTTCTTATCTCTCTTGTTTAATAAACAAAAGTGGCTTTATGCAAAACAACTCCATCAGCCATAAGTCTTGCGGAGTACACCCTGTACTCACCCTTGCTTTGTTGATACTTTTGGCAGAGTAAGTGCTCCCTTGAAGATGATTTCCGTACTACATCGTCATCGACGAGTAGCTTGGGGTTCCCGACCGACAGCCTGGAATCTATGGGCTGGGACGTCATCATTATGCTTCAGGACTCTTAGGCCATTTGTTAAGTTTGCTATACATAATAGCATAATTTGCCTTCCGCTGTTTGATGTTTGTGGTCAGTGACCTCGGCTTGTAATAATTTGGCTCTTCGCTCAGTTATGAGTTTGCTGCAATAAATTTTGTGTCGTAGGGTCACTGTTGTGTTACCGATTCTTCACTGGATATTCTCGAGCTCAAGGTTAAGCTTATTTCAAACGGAGGTCTGGGATTCGTTTAGCCCTGATCCCAGGGGTGTCATAGATACTCCCTCCGTTTTAAAATTTAAAATGTTTTAGCTTTGTAAATCAAATGTATCTAGACCTCTTTTAGTATGTAGGTTCACTCGGGTTTTGTAACACCCTTAGATCGTTCCTATGCATGTTTTAGTGATTCCCGTCAAACCCGCATAGAAAGATTCGAAGGTTCCGACCAACCACTTTTGTGTGGGTGGAAAACGGCGTAATACCATTAGACATTAGTCCATGATGGAACCCATAGAACAGATATATACAACAACGACTCCATGACTCAAGAATACAAATATATAGTACAAAGATCCAAATCGCCTTGAAAATGATACAACGTCCAAGTACGGATAATATGCAAATTGGGCTAAGAGTCCTAAAGAATAACCAATGGCGTCCATAACCCTGCCCATGCCAAGACGGAAGGGTAACCCTACTAACGACATTAATCTCAAAACCTTCTCAAACAAAAGGGGTGTCGGCAAATGGCAAAGGAGAAAAAGAGCGGTCGGTACTGAGGCCAGTACATGGTGAGTTTTAGAATTCGCCGGCTCTCGCCTACATAGTTATTGTGGACTAAAGCGGTAGCGAAGCATGCACTAGACAACCTATAGAGACTAGATACAACTATCGGCTACCAGAGAGGGATAAGAAAGACCTATGCGGAACCAACATGATACTACCACCAAACATACTCATCCTGGTCTTTCCCCCTCGAGACCAAACGAGGAAGTCAAGCCGAGGAACTCACACAATTGGTAGTTTTATTCATTCTATCCATGCTGGTTATCTAACTTGCTACTCATATCAGCTACAAGTAAAATTTATAATAGTAAAATTTAGTTATAGTTGTCTATAATCGAGGTACTATGCTCCGAGTCATCCATAACCGTGGACATGTCTTTCCAAAAATATTTAACCCTGCATGGGTGCACCAAAGTTTTCACATGCACTTCGACCCCTTTTTGCCATATCAATTAACATACTTCCATCGGTATGTCGGTGGGGCCTAGGACACGACGCTTTCCCACACCCAAAGCAAGTACATGGGGGCCACCCCCACTAAGCTACACGTAACAAAGTCGGTCGAGCTTCGAATACGGACCCAGAGGTTCGAGACCAGCCAAGAGATTAGTGGCCATAGGTATAATCCTCAACATAATGACCCACATCCTAAACAGTAAAGTAGTAAACGCTCATCGAAAAACATATAATAAACATGGCATAACATGACATACATGGCATTAAAACCCTAAACTAGTTTGTGGCCCCCAGTACAGTACTTTGAAATCGGGTAGTAAGCCGATAGGGGTTCCCACACACCCCACATGTTGTTAGCGCGCTCAGTCTCGGAACATGTGTCAAGAATTCAGGTCCTAGGTGGACACAAGTGAGCGGTTAACAACAAAATATCAACTATTACCCACCGGTGCCTCTTCATTAATTATATCAATTTTAATATTCAATTAACCAGCTGTAATTAAAACCACAATCATCTCCACCTTTAAGAATATGCCAACCCCAACATCAGTGGAACATCGACGACACGAAGCAGCACCTAAGCAAGCAACTACGACTCGCAAGGTCAACCATCTACCCAAACAACATGCAATAGGAGGTGTCCAAAGAAATATAAAGGCTGCAGGGATATATAAAGGGGTATGGAATCTAAATCATCGCAACACAGATAGCAATAGATCAATAGGAGGAAGTAAAGACTATAAATGTAAAATAGGTAGAAAGGGGGAGAATGCTCGCCTGGGAAACATAGTCGAAGGTACATCCAAAGAACTTGTTGAAGCTCACAACATCTCATCATCCTATCCAGGAAGAAGAAAAATACTAAAAAACAAGCGATGCAACAATTATAACTAATGCAGAAGAATCGACATGATCATGATATGATAAATGACATGGAAAGTTAAGTATGCTAACCATGTTGATAAAATGTCATTTGTATATCACATTTATGATACAACATTAGTGGAGCATTATTAACAGGATATAATTATTTTCCCATTTTATTCATCATATTTCCCTTGTATAAACAGTTCTGATTTTACAAGTTCTCTATGATGCATGATGCAATTGCAAGTATGGAATGCACAGTTGGAAAGGCCTCGTCACGATGATTTTAGTCATATCATTTTTAGAATTTGGAATTACAATCATCATGTCATACAAACTAATACATAATCCCATCTATGATAAATAACATGCAAAAAAGCTACATGGCTAGGTTGAAGCCCTTAGCCTAAGGAGAATTACTCACACATAGAGATGAAATCAACAATCATAAACATTGTAATAGAGATCATAAGGTTGATAGAAAATAGTCTTACAATGTCGCCAATTAGATAAGATATCTACTATTACAACTGGTGGAAGATAGCTATGGTGGTGGAGAAGGGTTTGGAGGTTTAGATCTAGATCTATTCCTCCGACATGGCGGCTTCTGGTGGCTGGGAGAGTTTAGGTCGAAAAGAAGCCCATGTTTCCCGTCACCCGAAGCCTCTATAGGGGTCCCTTCACGAAATTTATTCTATTTGACCTAATGAAGTCGCTGCAAACTATACGGCCGGAATTATATGGCCAGAATAAAATTTCCACCATATAGTTGGTCGTTAAAGCTTCAGTAGTAACTTCACGGCTCCTAGTTTCTTTGACGTGTTGGAAATCTCGTATCTTTGGCATTTATGTAGTGATTCCTATCATCATACGTCATTACTCGTGTAGGAAAAAATAGCAAGAAAGGATTGCATACCCCTTTGATCATTGGGCATTAGTGGAAGGATTTAGAGAGATATTTTATCAATATATAAATAATATCTAGCTTAAATGAGGACGTGGATGGCTATATTTCACAGCCATCAGTTTACGGAGGTACACAGTGAAGGCGAGGGCGTGTTGTAGATCCTCCTTCATGGTCCAGGTAGCGAGCACCTCCAGCGTGGCCTATCGCGCCTCTAGGACATGTCTGATCGGCTTGGGCGGCGGTAGTTTGACGAAGCGGCTTGGAGGCCGAGCTGGGGCATGGCCATGGTGGTTGCTTGAAGAGGAAGAAGATGGGAGCGCGATCTCGATCTGGGGTGGTTGGGGAAGATAGAGGCTGCTGCTGCTCTGTTATGGTGCTTCAAGGCCAAAGAGAGAGGAAAATGGTGGAGAGAGAGAGGAGAAGAGGGACACGAGCAGCGGATGTGCAAGGGCATTGGCAGATGGGCATGTGTGTGCGTTGTTACTGATCGATCATAGAGGCGCGGAGGTGTATCTACTGTTGGCTTGGTTTGATCGGCAAGGAAAATGGGGGATAGCTAGCTTCAGTTGCAAAGAATAGAGTCCAACACGAATGGAATAAGGAAGATCAACACAAGAAGTAAAGAGGTGGTCTCATGATATTAGATAGGTCCACACATAAGAATATGAGCATGATTTAAAAGCAAGCAAAAGGAAAACCCATGTGTCATATATATGTGGTAGGTTTGAACATGATGAACATATGGCAAGATTAAAGGATGAATCCACATAATACCATATGGACATGATTTAAACTCATAAATAAAATAGGAGCCCATGTGTACTATGTAGTAGAAATAGAGCAAGATTAGAAGACCCATGTAGAAGGGATGTCAGTGATGGATGGAATCAAAAGATATGCCCCAACTCAATTTGGGCATTTGGCAAATATAAATTATTTAACACTCGAGCTAAATAGAATTTTGACATTATGGTTCCATCAAGTATGGCACCACTAGAAATAGAATAGAGGGAGAGTAAAATAAAAGGACTCAAATGTAAATGTTCAAATAGAATTTAGCAAGAACCAAATACAAGCGAAATAATTAATGATAGGATGAATATCATGTCATGATGATGGAGAAAAATAAAATAACAAGAAATTTTCTAGTTAGGGATTTCCCGGGATGCTACAGGTTTAGAGTGAATCTACACACTAAAAAGTAGAAATGCTACACCTACAGGGACTTACGGACTACTTATGTGATGACAAGGATGGAAATCCGACGTGGGCATGGCTACTGAAAGGAAAAAAGAATAGGATGCCCATCTAACAATTCGTCCCTCTAATCATGCAACCAACAAAGTGGAACTGTTCATAAGTTGTGCGGTTTGTTCAAATCGACCAGGGAACCAGGACGAGCTGCCTCCATTGCGCCGTCTGAACCTCCATGTCACGCGCCGGCAGCTTTCCATCTTCCTAATTAAAGGCCTTGCCGTCGTTCCGCCGGCGGGCTGGCTCGCCGTCGACGGACCCGTGTGCAAGTACGTGGACTCACAAAAATCCGAGCTACTCGAGTTCAGTAGGTTTGCCTTTGTTCAGATCATTCAAACAAAAATTCTTGATTTCTGCCTAAGGTTAAGTATTGACAGCGATCCTAGCTGAGGTTGTAGTAGAACCGAAGCAAATGATGTAATCATGATAGTCAGATAATGTCATATAAATATAAAATGGTTGCATGATTAATGTTTTTCCTGTCTCCGTTACTACTTTGTTATCCATGACTTTGTAAACTTGTTAAGGCTATAAAGTTTAGACAGGCTAAGCCCGCCGAAGTTACAGTAAGAAAATGTTATGTTATAGTGCTATAGGCGCACATCACTCATATTGTTCTGGGATTGTATGTAGTCCTACAAGAGTACTTCATGTGAAATCATTCATATTATCATTGTTTACGTGTGTGTGATCTCATTAAATCCTATCAATAGAGCAGAAGCCTGATAATTAAATACTTTATGATATGTAGGAACAGATGAACAAACGTGTACTATTCAACAATCAAGTGACATGTCTATTTCTAGCGATAACGATGGCATGGAGAAACAAAAGAAAAGCAACCTGGAACTTGAAGAGGATCGTGATGAAGCTCAAAATGATGTGTTACTTGATGAACTTGAACTGAGGATAGCTTTTATTTTGTTGCTCCATGCCATCGTAGTACCTTTGATACTGAGAATGATGTTCGAGAGTAGTACAATATGTATGCGAAAGAAAAAGGGTTTGGTGTGACGAGAAGAAGCTCAAACAGGAATGATAATGGAGAAATGAAGTATTTTACACTTTGTTGCTCTCGATATGGTAAGACCGAGTCCAAATCGATAAATAGGTTGAAGCCAAATCCAACAGTTGGGTTAGGGTGTAAAGCTAAAGTTAATATTGTTCATGGTTAGGGGGACTCAGGAAGGAAAGTTTCATATTTCAACGGTCATTTTGGATCATAACCACACATTGAGTCCACATAAATCACGGTTGTTTAGATGCAAAAAGAAGTTGGACTTTCATGTTAAGCGAAGACTCGAGTTGAATGACCAGGCTGGAATGCGAGTAAACAAGAATTTCAATTCTCTTGTTGTAGAAGTAGATGGTCATGAATAACTGACATTTGGAGAGAAAGAATGTCGCAATTATCTAGAGAAAACAAGAAGACTGAAACTTGGAGCTGGTGATGCTAAGGCCATTTGTGACTACTTAAACAAAATGCAATCCAACAATCCAAACTTTTTTAGTGTCATGGATGTTGATGGTGAATCCCGACTTAAGAATGTCTTTTGGGATGATGCAAGAAGTAGAGAAGTGTATGACTCCTTTGATGATGTCATAACTTTGGTGAACAAATATGATATGCCTTTTGCCTATTTTGTTGGAGTGAATCATCATGGATAATCTGTGTTGCTAGGATGCACTTTATTATCAAATAATGATACTCCAACATTTGTTTGGTTATTTAAAGCATGGCTAGCATGCATTTCAAATCATTAACCGAGAGCTACCGTGACCGATCAAGCAAAAGCAATTCAGAATGATGTGGACATAGTTTTTCTAGATGCTCGATATAGATGGTGCTTATGGCAAATAATGAAGAAGTTGCCTGAGGATCTAGGTGGATACGAGGACTATGAGTACATCAAGACTGCTATTAGCAAAGCAGTTTATGATTCATTAACAATTACAGATTTTGAAGGTTCTTGGATGTGTATGCTTGAGAGGTATGATATTGCTGATAATGAATGGCTTAAAGGGCTGTATGAGAATCAACAACGATGGGTTCCAGCATTTGTGAAAGATGTTTTTTGGGCGGGCATGTCGACTACACAACGTAGTGAGAGTATGCATGCCTTTGTTTGATGGGTATGTTAACTCCAAGAAAATATTGAAGCATTTTGCTAGCCAATATGAGAATGCTCTTCGTGATAAAGTTGAGAAGGAGATAATTGCTGATTTTAATTCTTTTCTTTCGACCATACCTTGTATCACACGCTTTGACATCAAGAAGAAGTTTCAGTGAGTTTATACAAATTCAAAGTTTAGAGAGTGTCAAGAGCACCTAACAGACATGATGTACTGTGATCGGAACTTCATACAAAAAGAAGGGGCAATAGAAACATACAAACACTTTTGCTTCGGTGTCCCCTCTCTTTTTCAAACTTTGACAACAAAAGCTCGATACTAACTCGTTTTCAAGACTGTACGAACCCACTCAAATCACGTATGATCCTCTTAGACATATACTCACCATACACGTATACTCACGTGCCCGCGGGAGGCGGAAATCACAAGGTATATAGCAGCAACAACAAAATTTCAAAATGTGGCATGCAAATACGTAGATCGATAACGAGGGGGGGGATCAGCCGGTGAGAATGTGGTGTATACCCAGCTCGATTGAGTACACCTATACTGATGTATACATAGCCTGGATATGGGTTTTGATCGGTAAAAAAAGAACTATTCCATACAAACTTAATTTTGAAGGGGGACACCTGAAACGGCATGTATGCCCCCATGTGTGGTTTTGGTAATTAATGAAAATCCCTATTGGCTAATGTGTAAATTGAGTTTCACTTCTAGGGTTGTCCATTGGCATCGCTTGGGCCATGTGTTGGTCTTAAGGTTGAAAGATGAAGGAATGTACAAGGGCTATGTGCTCATTGGAATCATGAAGAAAGAAGGAGCTTGAAAGTTGATCAAGACAAGTAAAAAGAGTTGCATCAAGATGAATCAACCTCAAGAAGGAATGAAGAAGGGCAAGGTCAAGCCCTCTCTTTAAGATCTCATGCTTGAAGCTTGCCATCCTCGTGATCATGGATTCATGAATACAAGTTCAAAGAAGAGGTTTCCCCATGGAGTATGGGGGAGCAACTTGCAAGTCTTCATCAAGCAAGAGTGAGCAAGAGCAATCAAGAAAGGTGTTCCCACTTGAGAAGAACAAGCCGGTCTACATCAAGTTAAAGTGGAATGCTCAAGGCAAAGGTATGATATTGATAGGGCTTCTCTTTTGTCGGTCTCATGTTGTTAGTTGGGAGACCGGGTTTAGGATAGATAGCCGTTCTATCAAGAAGGGCCCTCAAGCGGGTGTCTCGATCACATCATTCGGGGAGAGCTCAAACCTTTGCATACATAACATCATCTTTCTTGGTGGTTAGTTGGTCCTTGTCCATGAGAGGATATAGAGCTTGTGGTTATCATCATAACAAGCTCTAGTTCATCAGATAAGGATTTCTCTTGCATATCTTATTGTGTTCTTAATCGTGTAGTTTTTCGGCTCCATACCTTAGGAGATATATCACATATATATATTTGATATTTTCTCCCTTGGTGGTATCAAATATTTCAACTTTTTTGGATCCTCTTGGTTTTATCTTTCCAACAAAGTTGGTTTCATGCCAATCAGAGTTTCCAAGCTCAACTTCTTGTGTTTTGGGTTTTAGAGGTTTTATCGGTTCATCGCTTCTAGAGAGGTTATACCTTTCTCAATTTGGTTTTATCCTTCCATGTTGTACAATGATGTTTCTTTGCATAATATTCTAGAGCTTGTCATTCTCTTCAAAACGAGTCTAAGATCATCAAAAACGGAGTCAGGAATCAAAAGTTATTGAAATTTTAGTGCAATGATGTCCAGCGTTTTTGCTTGAGCGGAAATTCTGGTCCAAATTCGATCCAAGTTCCAATGCCGTATTGTTTTCTTCCTTTTTGTGTGTCTCTATTTATCGGAAGTTTTGGTGGTGCGCGAATTTGTCCCAAACGGTCAGATTTCTCCTGTCCTTTTTAAGGGCCCCATCTTCTCTATTGTTTCCCCAACTTTTGAGGTCATTTTTGCTAGCTCTTCCACTCTCTCTCCTCCATTGTTGACATTCAAAAGCTTTCCCTCTCTCCTTCTCCCTCCAATGATTCTTTCATCTCTTTAAGGGATTTGAGAGAGAATATCTAGATCTATAATCCCACCAAACCAAATTCCTTCTTTGTGAAGAAATCCTTGGGTCTAGATCTTGGAGAGTTTTGTGTTCTCCTCTTGTGTTCTTCCTACCTTATTCCCCTAATAGCTTTTGTAGCTTTGTTGGAATTTGGGAATGAAGGACTTGCCCTTTCATTTGGTGCATAGGTTTGAGTTCTTCTCAGAGATTCACCGAGTTCAAGCTTGTGGGCTTGTTACTCTTGGGTTCTTGGGACCCTAGACAGTTGTGTGGTTGGGTTGTTGACTTCTTGTGACCTTTTGTGGTCTTGTAGCCTTTTGTTGCTTTGTTGGCCTTTTGTGGCATTGTCGCCTTTTGTGGCTTTGTTGTTGGGAGCCTCCAATTCAATTGTGGAGATAGCCCCAATCTTGTACGGGTTTTGGTGACCGCCCTCAAGTGTCCCTTAGTGGATTGTGAGTAGGCCTTTATGGCGAGCTCACGGGAGAATAGGGTGTGACACCCCCGGGATCAGGGCTAAACAAATCCCAGACCTCCGTCTGAAATAAGCTTAACCCTGAGCTCGAGAATATCCAGTGAAGAATCGGTAACACGGCAGTGACCCTACGACAAAAAAATTATTACAGCAAGCTCATAACTGAGCAGAAAACCAAATTATTACAAGCAGAGGTCACTGACCACAAACACAAAACAACAGAAGGCAAATTATGCTATTAAGTATAGCAAACTTAACAAATGGCCTAAGAGGCCTGAAGCATAACGATGACGTCCCAGCCCATAGATTCCAGGCTGCCGGCCGGGAACCCCAAGCTACTCGTCGATGTCGATGTAGTACGGAACTCATCTTTAGGGGAACACTTACTCTGCCAAAGTATCAACAAAGCAAGGGTGAGTACAAGGTGTACTCCGCAAGACTTATGGCTGGTGGAGTTGTTTTGCATAAAGCCACTTTTGTTTATAAAACAAGAGGGAGAAGAAGAAGCTCGTCTAATCAGAGTATTTTAATAGGGGATAAGAGAGCAACATCTCCAAAATATTGATCATCATCTTTTGATATCCACCAATCATCATCATCTACCAACTAGGATCACCCCCTCGTACCCATGAGGAAGCATCCTTAAGCACACGTTGATTTGCCAAGTTTTACAATTAGGTTATAGTTATCTATGATCTTAGAATCTGGTCACCAAGCGTTCATAATCGTGAACACGGCTTTTCGAAAAGATTATTGCCTTGCAGGGGTGTACAACTTTACCCACACGTACCAACTTACTCTTAATGCCAAAGTTATTATCCCTCTTCCTTGGAAGGCCGGCAAAGGGTGGTTGGCCACGACCTTTACCTTGCTTTCGCCGAGACCATGAGTCACGCAATAAGTATGGTTCCACCATAACGGGTCAAATCCCGAAGCCAGTACTTAAAGATGTGAGGCGAGGTTGGTTAACAGGGGCTCCATCGACCCCAAGCAACCCGGTCCACACTTACCTACCTGTTATGAATGCACCAACTTCACCCGGCAAATCTTTCAAAAGATTTTCTATGCATATGTCGAATGGAACACCCGAACTATGTGACTCATGGAACTACTAGGCAAGTTAGTCAGTCATGTGGTTATCCAGGCCCCGTGTGGTTGCACGCTCGTCTTGGTTCCAAAGGCAAGAACTCAGGTCCTAGTGGTGGCGAGCATGGTACTAGAAAAACCACATCCCACCGTGGCCTCCCATACAAGCCTTAGCATGTTTAATCTCATATCACTGATCTCATCTCATCACGTTCTCCTGTCATACTAGATTCTCTGCATCTGATACATCATCTGGATGGACCAGACTCAATAGCTATGCATGGCTAAGGAGACACGAATAAGAGCTCTAGCAGTGCACACAAGCCAAACCTAGTTATGCTAGGAGCAGTGGATCGGGTAATATAAGCTCAAAAGGGAGTAATGCAATAGATAGGATACTCTATCTATCGATAAAAGACCATAGTAGAATCGTATGCATCATGGCAAGAATTGAAATGCTTTCGAAATCATAGGATTATATCATGGTGGGGCTATGCTTGCCTTTGCCAGTTGATAACAGATAAGCAGATCCTCGGAAGCTTGTACTTGACTTGGTTAGAGTTGGTCAAGTATTGTTCATCAATCTTTGAACTTCGACGGTGTTGATCTCGGTCTTCGATCTCGATCTCGATCTTGTATTCTACTGGGGAAGAACCAAACACCAGAAAGAGAGGGAAACAATCAACACATGGCATCGATGCAATGCTCAAGCAAGTATGATGATATGACAAGTTAATTTGTATTGAAATGTAACCCTAAGGCATGCTCGACAACTTAATCGGGGTTCCGAGGGGCGCAAACCCTAACTCGGGGAAAACTCCAGAACATAAGAGAGGGGTTAGTTTGTTCTTCTAATTAAACTTTCCATTTAAGTTGTTGAACAATGCATGATTATATCTTAAAGAGGTAGGTTTCATTTTTCTGAACATTTTGATATATTATTGGTATATTTCTGACTTATAAATAATTATATATTGAATTTACAAGTTTTATTCAAATTCTGAAATTATTCAAACAATTATTAAAAGTTTATCAAACTTTTCACACCCAGACATAGTTTACCCACAGTGACTGACTGATGGGCCCTGAGCCACCTCAGCAGCCACGCAAGCAAAGAGGGACAGGGGGCGGTTGGTGCGTTTCTCACTGAGGCAGGGGCTACCCGCTGCCACTGACGGGTGGGGCCGGTGCCAAATCATCACGCCACGTAGACGCCACGGAGGCATCACCGGAGAGCGGCCAGACGGCGGCGGCAGGGGATGCTAGGGGGTGATCTGGGAAGCGCGGGTGTGTGGTTTCGATGCAGGGGAACGAGGCGAACTGGAAAAGGGCGGCGCCGCCAAGAAACGGTCGCCGGAACAGTGGTTGGAGCGGTAACTGGCGGCGACGGACGGCTAGCTAAGACGCGGGGACAACCCAGAGAGATAGGAGGATGGCGGAGGGGTGTGTGAGCACCGTGAGCTCACCCTGAGCGTGTTGATGGTGGTGGCGAGGCCGGGGGAGCTCCAGGACGGTGGCGATTTGCGACGACGGTGGTGGCTGGAGTCGGGAACGATGTCGCGATTACGACGATTGGTCGCTTCCCAGCTTGCAAGATTGGGCGAGGAGGAAGAAGGCGACTCGGCGGAGCTCATGGGCGTGTCAGCGAAGCTCGGGGCAGCACGGGTCGGTGGGGCGCCGGTGACATCTAGGGCTAGGGTTCGGCCTCGCATAGGAGAGAACGAACAGGAGAAAGGGGAAGAGGGCAAAGTGGATAGGGAGGGAGGAACACGTAGCGGGGTGGCGCAGAACGTTGGCGGCGCGAATCACTGCGCACGCGGACGGCGGGAGCATCGACAGCGAGCTGCTCGCCGTCGTCGACGAAGACGACGAGCGAGACGAACCGAAACGGTACGGGCTGCGCATGGGCCACGGCTGGGCTTCTGCTGGGCCGCAGCTGCTGCGCGTGAGCGGCGAATAGAGGGAAGAGAAGGGAGAGAGCGAGCTGGGCTGGGCCTGGCTGGCTGCTGGCTCTAGTTTTTCTTTGCAAAACACTTTTCTAATTTTGTTTTCATTTCCTGTTTGAAATTTCAAGTTCCAATCTGTTTTGAAAGCTTTCAAAAATACCAGAGGATTTTATAAAACATAAGAAATACTTACGAACCCTTGTATTCCATTGGGCTCCAAATATTTTGATATTTTTTTGAAATTCAAACCATTTTGAATTGTTTTGAGAGAGAGGAAACTAGGGTTTAGGGTTTTGTATATTTCTTCAATGCACAATTTCAAATATGATGCTCATGCAATGCCCAATCAAAACCCTAATATATAATTAGCTAAAAGTGGGGTGTTACAGCTCTATCCCCCTTACGAGAATCTCTACCCGAGATTCCAAAGGTAGGAAGAGAGACAGAGAGAGAAAGAAATAGGGCCACTCTAAAGATAAGAGGGAAAACACACTAAACAACACATAGAGTATCTCATGGTCAACTCATGGGTGGAGTGTTTAGAAACAACTCTAATATGACGACCATGAAACACAACAAGGTAACGGAAGAACAAGAGGAGAAGGTTTGAAGTTGTTAGAGGATGGTCTTCATAAGGATTGAGACCATGGAGACTTTAAGGAGGTTTTGAAGCTTCTGAAGAAGGAAGCTTCCAACAGAAGGAACATAACAACAGACTTCGATAGAGAACCTCTACTAAACGACCTAAGTAGAGATTTTGGGTTGGAGAGATATGAATCAACAAAACCAAGCTGTTGAACTACTTTTCACACACAAGGTTCACTCTTTCATTCAACAAAAGGCCAAGACAGAAATGTGTTTTGATGGAAAGGACTCATAAGATCCACAAAGAACAAGTAACAAGAGGAACTTCTGATTACCAAAATCATAGTCACTCTTAAAACATGGTTGAGAAAACGAAGGAAACTCTTTATTCATCCAGGTCTACCAAAATCTTTTCCAAAGATCATGATATCACTTTACACCACTGAGATGAATAGTTAAGAAGATTCCTGATGACACGAGAAGAGAGAAACTTCAATCTCGGACTTCAAGTACTTGGCACAACAAGACGCTTGCCAACATAGAAAGGTCTGGAGGGTCGACCGAGAAACATTTAGCAACACTACTTTAAATGTTCTCCTGGATGTTCGAGAAATCAGACATCAAGTGAAGGTCGGACTTCGGATACAAGGAAACCATAAGCCAAACTCCTATAATTAATTATAGAAGAAGCCTCATGAGGAGTGGTTGTCATTGCTAAATCGAGAGAATATATCAAAAGGTCTTTCTGGCTAAGTGTGTCAACCATTACATCAATCTTGCCAGATTTACAAAGAGACCTATGTCAAAACCGTGAGGAACACCAACCATCATTGCTGCTTGAGATTCAGCTTTGGGTAGGCGAGATGATATTTCAGACTCAGCATGTCCGAATAGAAAGTTTGCAACATTTACCACAAAGGTAAAGTCACTAGATTCTCAAGATATGGACTACAGTGTGAAGCTTCAAAAGATGAGCTAGATTGCTATACCAATGTATTTAGCAACTTATCGGAAGACAACTGCGCACACATAAAGTACTAACAATAAAACACACATGTGTCCTTAAAGAACGGAGTTAACTCTACTCGAATCCACGGTGACATCTTTCAACGTTTGCTCGTGAACTAGAGAAGGTCACTTCTAACATCCAGAACACATACTTCGAGATGACTCAAAGAAGGTTCTCGAAAGTTTCCAACATTAATGCCAAATGTTCCATATGAATCAAATCTAGCATGGAGAAGATAAGGATGTAATCGATGGGCTCAACAACAAACTTATCGAGACACTCCAAGAAGATGGACTCATATGTGGCTTGAACGAGACAACAATATTGGTCAGAGCAAAGAACATGAAGATGTACTCAAGTGAAACATCTCAAATAGCAACACCATCAAGATAGTCCTTGGAACTGAGTTTGATTTGACGATAACCCAAATCAAATCAAAGGTGGGGGAAAATAATATATCCACAAGGAAATATTATCTTTCTTCAACACGAACAAAACTAGATATCCCTTTAAGGAGGAACTGGGTCGGATAGAACTTTTGTCTTACAACTCTCCAAGCTGTTGCTTAAGCTCAACCAACTAGTTCAGGGGTATCCAGTATGAATCCTTGGAGAAAAGAGCAGTTCAGAGAACTTGCTTGCTCAAGAACTTGACAACACGGTCATGTGGCAACATGGCGATACTTCTAGTAGACATCTAGAATATCACGAACCACCGATATGTCACTTAGTTCGAGAGGAAACTTGCTTGGTAAGTCAAGAGGACATAGTCTCTGAGTTTCAACACAAACGTACCTCTTTGACGGAAGAGAGTGTACCAGAATGTCAGACTTGGTAGTACAATCATCCTTCGCTTAGTGATAGGATTAACCGATCACGCTAAGTATGACGCAAATGTCCTTAGAGTTCAAAACAATAGTAATTACTAAGAACCTCAGATAGCCACATTATTATGCACACGCATCATTCACGATCACGAAAGCTCGAGAAAGGGTGGGTAAAGATGTGTAAGAGCATCACTGCATTAAGGGGTCATGAAACTCGGCACGACCTCTTAGTATAAAAGAGTGTGATACTTTAAGATAGAACAGATGGAAAACAATCAATGCCTCTTGATCTGCGGATTACAACACTTTGACCTGGTCCTAGAAATAACAAGGTACTGGAGTTTGTTTCTCCTAGACATTCCGAAATGGTTTGTCTTGATGGACCACAAGAGTATCTTGCTTTGGAAGACACCGATGCACATCTACTACTTGTCTACCAACTGGTGGACAAAGGTCGGAAAACAACAAGGGGAAAAGGACATGCTCAGGATGGAATCCCAAGATGTGGATGCATAGATTATCAACCTTCCGAAAACCAATGCAGAGAAGGGGTAAAGTGTGGCAGAGTCACGAGTATAGATGCGAGACTCTCGAGGAGTACTCTTGTCGTGATCTGTTTGGTTCCATTAGAGAACATCTGCCATAGCATGTGGTAGGGGAAGTCCTTAGTTGTCACAATTCAGTCGCGACAGTAACCACAAGCTTGGAGGCTAGAATTATAATACCAGCCATCCTGAGGTAATGTATGAACATTAACAACAGGGGTCAAAGGAATGGATCTTGGGTTAAAGATCAGCGTCATGTACAAGATTCACTACACCAGAATCCAGCACAATCAGGGATCTTAGGTTCAATTCCAAGGGTTTAAACCCAAAGGTAGGAGTAACTACTACTTGAGTGACATGGCGTACACTGCAAGCTAGCATTCACGAGGTAGCTTCTAGAAGAAGAAACAACTTCTAAAGTACCCAAGCAAATGAAAAGGAGGCACACAAGGCGAAAGGAAACCTCGAAGCCTAGAACAGAATACTGAAGATCCAACAATACAATATGGTGGGTCCAAAAGATAAAGAGATCATAATAGAAAGGAATCTCTCAGATGAGCAAGAGCAAGGGAAACAAGGAATTCACAACCCACACAACTCTAGAGAACTCAACACTAGGTCAACTGGCTTAGAAACGACATGCCAAGAAGGCACCTAAGCTTTGAAAGACTAGAAGAGACATCAAAACTTTTACAGAATCAATACCAGATAAGATGACCTAGAATTAGAGCGAAACTGGATAAGGAGAAAAAGAAGCATACTAAAGTTTTTGCAAATACTTTTCAGATTTTAAAATAGTTTTCACAAGCACTAGACTCAACATCGACCAATAAATGGGAGTGTCGATCCAAACGAGGAGCAGAAGGTGTTGACTAGTGGTTTGGAGCAGGAATTCTATGTAAATACTTAGCAAACGGATTTTTAGGGGTTTTTGATAATGCAAATAAATAAAGTGCAAGTAAATAAAGGCAACAATAATTGCAGCTAGTGGCCCAATACTTTCTTAGCAAAGGACAAGACGGTTGTAATACTTATGAGGACCAAAAGTTCTCGAGGACACATGGGAATACTGTTAAGTGCTTTCGCTTCATATAGTTGATTAATCTTCTTTGGTTGGATAAGTGTTGTATGGGTGAACATGTGTTAATGTACCGACCTTACTTGGACTAATACATACTTGTGATTAAACCCCTTGCAAGTGTCCACAACTACAAGAAAGTAATTAAGATAAACCTAACCACAACATTAAACTCTGAGATCCTACACTCCCTTGTGCAAAGGTTTCCTAACGGGGGTTTAGGTTTCTGTCACTCCAGCAACCCCACAATTAGTAGACAAATACACAATGCATTCCCCTAGGCCCATAAATGGTGAAGTATCATGTAGTCGACGTTCACATGAAACCATTAGAAGAATAGCACCACAACTTAAATATCAACCATGAATATTACTTCAACACAATTCCACTACTAACAACATGACTTCTCCCATGTCCTCAAGAACTAAACGAACTACTCACGATACATCATATGGATCAAGATCAGAGATGATATGATGATGAATAACAATCTGGACATAAACAATAATTCAATGGTTCCACTCACAAGCATCAACTACAAAAGTAATCAACACCGGGAAAGTTTCCCCTAAGAACTATACAAGATTCAACACAATTGTTACAACAGGATGGAGTGCTGATGATGGTGCTGATGGAGATGGTGGTGAGGATGATGATGACCCCAATAAAGTCTAGCTTGATGACGGTGTTGATGGCGACGATCTCCCCTATCCGGGAAGAAATTTCCTCGGTAGAAATCTGCCTGCCGGAGAGCTCTTTCTCTCTCTATAGTTTCCGCCCCGCAGAGGCGGTGGAATATTTCTGTGGTCTCTCCCGGTGTATTAGGGTTTTAGGAGGAATATATAGGCGAAGGGGCGAAGCGGGAGATGGGCCAGGGTGGCCAAACCCCTGCTAGCACGGCCCAGGGTGGGCCCGCGCCTGGGGGGTGGGCCCCCTATGGCCCATCTTCGCCTCCCCTTCTGGCTTCCTTCGTCTTTTGGAAAAATATAATTTTTCATGTATTTTCTGATCTTCGTGAATATTTCATCTAGACACCGCTTTTTCCATCAGAATCCTGACTCCGACAGTTCATCCTCCAAAAGTCATCCAACATGCAAAAATAGATGAAATAACATAAGTAACACCTCTTAATATGAAATATATCAATGAATAGTAGTAAATTATGATATAGAATGGTGATGCAAATTGGACGTATCATGGCATGACTCACATTTTTGTCATGGTTGATATATTCACCAAGTGGACTGAAGTAAAGCCAATAGGGATTGATGGGCCCACAACAGTGAGATTCCTCAAGGATGTTATCCTGAGATATGGGTACCCACATAGCATCATAACAGATAATGGCACAAACTGTGTCGAAGGAGCATTTGAACTCGGTTCTGCCGAGATAACAACATAAGACTTGATGTGGCATCAGTCGCATATCCCGCATCGAACGGGAAAGTGGAAAGATCCAACAGACTAGTATTGTCCGGGATAAAACCTGGCTCATTGAGCCACTGCAAAGATCAGCGGGGTGTTGGATTGAGGAGCTCCCGGCCGTATTATGGAGCCTGAGGACAACTCCAAATCGATCAACAGGCTATACGCCATTTTTTCTGGTATATGGGGCAGAAGTTGTATTACCATCCGACATAGTGCATGATTCGCCTAGAGTCATCCAATACACGGAAGCCGAAGTGAATGAAATACCCGGCAAAATGATGTTGATCTACTAGAAGAGGCAAGAGAATTGGCATTGTCTAGATCTGCCATATATCAGCAAAACCTCATGCGCTATCATAGCAAGAAAGTGAATCCCCATTTCTTTTGAGAAGGAGATCTGGTGCTTTGGCTCGTGGAGCGCACGGCCGACATGCATAAACTATCGCCTCCATGGGAGGTTCATTTATTGTGATCAAAGCACTGCACAATGATGCGTATTATCTTATAGATGCTCAAGCACAGGAAAAGAATAAGGCGAACAGGTCAGGAGAAGAATCAAAGAGGCCATGGAATGTAGCTCTACTTTGTCCATTTTACACTTAGCTAAAGTGTATGTATCTCGAACTCTCATATGTAGGATTGTATGCCATCAATGAGCAAATGAATGAAACCTCGGCACCCCAAGTTGTAACTCGAGGACTTCCTTAATAAAATTGTCTCTTATGCATTTATTTTTATATGTCGGCTGGCTAAAATTTCCTTCTCCAAAGGCCGGATTAGTATTGTATCGGCAACAAAGGCAAACTCTTCGACTTGCTGTTGTCCAAAAAAGAGGCTTCATGGCAAGCAAGAGCAAAGCCGGAAATTGTTAAACACATGAAAAACGACTAAGGGAGGAAAAGTACGCGAGCTGATTCATGTTTTGACTAACCCTTGTATTTAAGTTCTTTTATCTTGTGAAGTCATTTTTAACTGATTCTCCAAATTTCTAAGTATTGTTAGTTCGGTGTAGCACCCTGATAAAATCAACTACTAGAAAATCGCGTGTTAAATAATACTTTGTGCATCATCATGACATCATCGTATTTGCCTAAAACTATTTTACTAAAAACCCTATTTTTTACTACATTATTCCCCTCCTTTGTTTCAAATATAAAATCTCGGTGTTTCCATATATCCTTATTTATCTAAAACTATTTTTAATAGCTTTTATAAAATATAAAAATAAATAAAACTATTTTGGCATCGGGGGAGGAAGCCACAGGCCAGGCCCAAAAGCCCAGCCCGCAGCCACCTACCACCCCTCTAGCCAAACCCTAATTCTACCTTCCCAAACCCTAACCCTAACCCATCTCTCCTCATCGCCGCCACTCACGCCATGCGCGCACCTATACCCGCACCACCCTGGTCAACCAACACGCCCATAGCGCCCCAACCCAAACCCACCTAGCTACTGTTGGGGGTATACTTTCCGGGTATACCCACAGGACTCGCTGACCAGGGTGGTCCACCAACGGGTTAGAGCTTTGCTTCACGGGGGGTCCAGTCAGAGAAAGAGGATGAGTCAGTTCCGACTACGATAAGGCCTAGAAGAGTTACTGACTTAGGCATGTAGTATTACTTGTAGTCCAAGTTGTATCTAGTTACCGACTCTGTAACATAGCAGGATAGGTCTCTCCTATAACCCTAGGTCCTGGTGGCTATATAAACCAGCCCTATGGGACCCTTTAGGGCACCAAATCATAGATCAACCACAACTTACTCGCATAGGCGAACCTCTCTTGAAATCCGCTGTAACATCCGTCTTACGCTGATATATTACTGGGTTGCTAGCAGGAGTATGATCTGATCACCGTAGTCGGATATGAACTTGGGTAAACTTGTGCTCACCGCTCCTGGAACATCCAACGTCTCACACACCATCTTCTCAACGCCGTTAGGACCCTCTATGGCGTACTTGTCAACAATCCGACGACAGCTACCACACCAAATCGCCCCATCCCGGCTCCACCACTCATCGACACGCCCCCTCTCCCCCACGAGCCTTCATTCCTCGACCCTTTCCTCTCTGTGGCGATCCCCTCCTATCCACCGCCAGCGATCTTTGCACAGCCTCGTGCCCTCGTCGGCCTCGTCTTCCCTGAAGCATGTCGCAAGCCTCCTTCTCTTGCAAGCAACCTCTGTCGCTGCCATGCTCGACCTCCCCCGCGCCCGCGAGCTCTATCGCCACCTCTGCAAGATGCCGCCTGCATCCCTCACCCCACAGTCCGACTCGATCTTCGCCTCCCTGATGCGTCCTGGCCTGGTGAGCCTAGCACCTCCGTTGACCTTCTCGCCTGTGTCGTTGTTCGCACCACTCCACCTACATCCGGCAAAGACGACATCCCCGACACGGTCGTCACTCTCCTTCCTCCTTTGCAGGTCGTGGCCATCGTTCTCCTTTCTCCTCTGCAAGGCACCACAGACCTCGTCCTATCCTCCGGTCGCTCAGCACCGCCAAGGGGCCTGCGTCCATTAGCCTCCCCTCTATCGGGTCGTTGCTTCCATCCTTCGTCCACCTCGCCCCTGCCGCGGTTTGACGATGCTCTGTTGCCGCATGGACACGCCAACCATGACTCCCCTCGACACCCTGGTCTCTCTGGCATGGTGAAGATGGTGTTGTTTTGGCTGCCTCCTCTACTACAACCTCGCATCAGCCTTGCTAATAGCCCTGCACTCCACAGTCAGCATCGCGTGTGCCACCTATACAACTCGTGTGCCTATTGTATGCTCAAGCCAAGGCTAAGATCTATGGTGCTAACTTTTCCAAAGATATGTACACCTCCGTCTAGTTCTGGTTCGCGGATGACCGATGACTGAAGCTAGAAGGTGAACCTAATGTACCAGTGCCAACTCAAGGATAACATTAACCTTGAAGCCAAAACCCGAAGACCCCTGCACCAATACCAAGTTCACCACCGGCGAATAAGATGGTACCCCAAGTACACCGTTGCAGAATGCCAAGTTCTTCTTCTAGATCCGAACCAATCCGATCCCCCAAGATATTCGCAACCCAATGTGTGACCCCTATCTTACTCGCACTATTTTGTAATATAACATATATTTTGTTGCATTTAAATTGTACATGGTTGCATTCATACATGTGGATTGGGGGCATTATGCCGATTCACCTCATAATTATATATGGAGACCATATGTGGCAAATCTAGTCTTATATTGGCTCCATTTAAATTTATGTAGCGAACTGATACCATATTTTGTCTTGATAAGCCAACATTTAAATTGTGGGGTATCTAAACAACACGAACCTTCTAATAAATTGTTGGGACCCCGGTTCCGCTTAATATTGCCTAATTGCATCGCATCTTTTCCATGTCATGCATCATGCATGCATCATGCCCGATCTTCTGACGTCGTATTAAATAGTGCATCCGGTGTTTCTTCTAGTGCTTTGCTTCTTCACAGATTAGGCCATTGAGTTGATGCGAGTATCAATGAGATCTTCGGATGAATCTCCGGTGGTGTTTCCCAGGCGAGCATTCTCCCTTCTTCTACCTATTTTTCATTTCTAGTCTTTACTTCCTCCTGTTGATCTATTTCTATCTGTGTTGCGATGCTATAGATTCCGTACCCCTTTATATTTCCCTGCAGCCCCATATTGCCTTGGACACCCCCTATTACCTATTGTTTGGTAGATAGTCAGCCTTGCGTGTTGTAGTCGCTTGCTTAGGTGCTGCTGCGTGTCGTCAAGTACCATAGTTGTTGGAAGGTTGCCATATGCTTTATGTTGGAGATGATCATGACTTAAATTACAACTGATATTAAATGCTGGGAATAGATATAACTAATGCAGAGGTACCGGTGGGCAATAGATGTGATTTGGTTTTTAACCGCTCACTGGTGTCCCGTAGGACCCCGAGTACTTGATACATGTTCCTTGACTATCGCACTATTCGCATGTGGGACCATGAATCCCCTTAGCCAGAGCTTGAGTCATATATTATTTCTTGGGGCCACAAAGTAGTTTGGGACTTTATTACTATCCTGTACTTATGCAATGCTACTGCTTTATTTACTACCGTTGCTCAAGGAGCGTTTACTATTGTACTGTTTTGGAACCCCATGCCATGTTTTCGCGGTATCGACAAGCCTAGTCACACTTTCGGTTTCCCAGTCATTTACAACGGTCGTCACAAACCTCTAGGTCCATCTCGAAGGCGACCAACTTCGTAGTGGGTAGCTTGACAGGGTGGCCCCCTGAAATATTATATGTATCTTGTTATTGCTTTGTCGTGATGCCTCGTTGGGTTTTCATTTAAGTTTCCTTGGTATGACTTCTTCGTTTGGTCTCGAAGGGGAAATACCAGGATGGGTATGTTTGGTGTTAGAATCATCTTGGTTCCGGATAGGTATTTCTTACCTCTCCCTGATAGCCGACAGTTGTATCGAGTCTCTATAGGTTGTTTAGTGCATATGATGCGCTGCCGCTTCAGTCCACCATACCTATGTAGGCGCTGTAGCACTCCAGGTAAAACCACTACTAGAAAATCGCTCGTTGTTACTACTTTGTGCATCATCATGACATCATGCATATTATATTTTCCTAAAACTATTTCGGTTAAACCCTATCTTTGTTTTAACATTACTTCCCTTCTTTATTTTAAAATAAAAACCAGATCTTCTAAAACTTTTATGCCTAAAACAATTTACTAAAACTCCTTTTGTTTTAAAATAAAAATAAAACTATTTTGACTAACCAGGAAGACAGCACCGTCATTAGACCATACCACCCACAACCCCGGCCCAACTATACCCAAACCCTAGATCTGCTCATATCAACCCTAGCTAATCCTAGCCACACGTCCAACCAAAACCCTAATTCTACCCACCACCTAGTCACACCCCACCCCGCCGCCGGCTTCACAAACCCACACACACACAACGCCATCACCTGGCCCCACCCCACCCCGCGTGCAGCCGTGACAAAACCGACACGCTCGTGCGCCTCTCTCTCACACAAGTGGCGTGTTCCCGGGCCCCACCCCTGCTTCCTATCAAGCCCACCCCTCCCTTCGCGTTGATCCTCTTCCCCCGAACTTGTTTTCCCCACCTCCTCTGCGTGCGTTGCTTCTCCCTCCTCAGTTAGCCGCCACTTCCCATGGCCCCGCCTCCTCAGCGACCAACGCCTCCCGACGCTCGCCTCGCCGCTCCTCATGGAACCCAGCGAGCGTGGCTCTCGACCTCGCCCGAGCACCGCCGCCATCCGCTCGACCTGTCGCCGCAGTGCTGCCCCGAGCCCGCGTGAGCCAGCCCGCCATCCGCTTTGCGTCCCCGTCATTCCCTGCGCGTCGCCGCGACACCTTCTGCTGCCAGGTATCATGGTCGTGCCGCATAGGGCCTTGCCCTCGCCAGGGACCTTCCTCGTCGTAGCCACGCCGAGCCGCCCTCCCTGCTTCCGTCGATGGAACTCGAGCCACCGACCCAGCCCCTGTCACGCAGCGGTGTCAACTAGCACCCCAGGACCTGGTGGTGATGGGGGTGCAGCGTGAAGGGCTTATATGTAAAGAGTTGAGTAAGGCCCAGTGGTGTGCTACTTATACCAAGGTGTGTAACAAAATTATTATGCTGAAAAAAAAGGAAAAGAAACTGAACCTGACTCCTCTCTACGTTCTGTTTCTTCTTCTCCAAACCAGCATCCGACCTTGATCTGGCCATCATACCAGGTCGAGCGGGACATTTGGTATCAGATTCGGCGATTCCTGGGCAATTTCCGCGAGTCGACAGGTTCGGGTGGCCGCCCTCGGGTCGCTTCCCAGTAACAGCCTCATCCTCACGGCGGCGCTCTGCTCGGTGATCTCCCAATTCACGGCTGGGTGCTGTAAAATTCAGAAAAACTTCGGTGGATCGGTTGGCACCGGTCGGTGAGGAGTCATCATGGCACCGTCAAAGCCCTTCCCACAGACGTCTCTGGTACTCACAGCGATGGGAGAAGCGGCTGCTTCCGCGGTCGCGTCGCTCACAGAGTGCCGGCAGTCGGTGGATTTGCTCCATGGGCGCGTTGCCGTCATTGATTCGACGCAGCAAGGACTGGTGGCGCAGCTGGGTTTGATTGCGGAGGCGGTCGAAGCGAATGGCAAGGCGCAGACGGATACAACGCTCCAATTTCAGGCTCTCCATGACAAACTGACAGCAAAAGTGGAGCGCATCGAGCGTCAGATGCGACGTTAACCATCTCATGAGGAGGACGACCGGGATCCAGCCGACCCCGCTTCGATTGGTAGGAGCTCTCTGCTCTCCACCCATGTCTCGTGGTCGGGAGACACTCCAGGCGCCTCTGTGTCTGTGTCAGGCTTGGGTGGGATTGGGGACGGGCTGGTTTCTCTGCGGTTGGGGGCGAATTCAGGCGTCGGGAGTGGACCTGGAGGAGGTGTG
Source organism: Avena insularis (assembly GCA_023614405.1). NCBI lineage: Eukaryota > Viridiplantae > Streptophyta > Magnoliopsida > Poales > Poaceae > Avena > Avena insularis. The sequence goes on along the minus strand of JAJUPC010000025.1, from coordinate 1,819,877 downwards.
TGCGGGGCGGTAGAACTGGCGGCGCAGGCGGCGGTAGAAACATTGGCAACACTGATTCTGGGAAACACAATCTGAAGATGTCGTTTCCTCGGTTTGACGGCGATCAACCGCGTATTTGGAAGGATAAATGTCTGGATTATTTCAGGCTTTTCAATGTTCATGCATCACTTTGGTTGGTGTCGGCTACTTTGCATATGTATGGCAATGCAGCATTATGGCTCAAGGCGTATCGGTTGAGGCATCCGATCAACACTTGGCCTGAATTGATGACAGCTGTGGAAGTAAAGTTTGGTGCTGATAATTATCGGAAATATATGAAGCAATTTTTGGCACTGAAGCAGCGAGGCACTGTGGAAGAGTATCAAACACAATTCGAGACACTCTCCTATCAGATAGCTTTGCAGAACCCTCACTATGATGAACAATTCTATGTCTCCCACTTCATCAAAGGTTTGAAAGTTGAACTTAGAGGAGCAGTGGAGTCTCAGGTGCCTGAAACTATTGAAAGGGCAATTTTATTGGCCATTGTCCAACAGGAGGTTGCTGCGGAGTCCAGGAAATGGGGACAAAAGACAATTTCTCCAGCTATTGGTCGTCCTAAACTAGCTGTACCTAAACCAGATACTGTCAAACACACTCTAAAACTGGGCAGTGGGGAATTCTGGAAGGACCGACAACTTCATGATTACAGGCGAGCAAATGGACTTTGTTTCAAATGTGGGGAAAAATTTGATCCTACACACCACTATAGTAAGAAAACGGCAGCAGAACTGCATCTGGCACAAAATGTGGACACTCCTGACATTCTTTCAGATGAGATTCTCATCGAACAGAATGATTTGGTACATGCAGAACAGCTCAGCCTCTCCATTCATGCTATGGCTGGCACTGAAGGAACCAAAACACTGCGCCTGAGAGCAACAGTGGGAAATCAGGTCCTTCTCATTTTGGTGGATTCAGGTAGCAGTGGCAGTTTTATCAATGCCTCCATGCTTGACAGAATTCAATGCAATGTGCTGGATAGTGCACCTTTACGAATCAAGGTGGCAAATGGTGCATTTATGCAGAGTGACAAAGTGGTACCGGATTTATCTTGGTCTTGTCAGGGAGAAATATTTACAACATCGATGAGGGTGTTGGAATTGGGAGCCTATGATGCCATTTTTGGAATGGATTGGTTGGAGTTACACAGTCCAATGGTTACTGATTGGGCTAACCATTGTCTAGCTTTTCATCACAACAACAAGTTTATCAAGTTACATGGCATTCTAGCACCATCTTCACCAGTTGTAAGAGAGCTACCGGTGGAGCAGTTGATTAAATGGTACAAGGGGAATGAGGTTTGGGCTATGGCTATTGTCCAACCAGAGGAATCTGTTACTACCACTTATGTACCTGTAGCCATTCAAAAGATTTTGTCAGATTTCAGTGATGTGTTTGCTACACCAACTGAGCTACCTCCTGCCAGACAATATGATCATGCCATCTCTCTTCAGCTTGGTGCAACACCATTTAATGCAAGGCCCTAACGTTATTCTCCAGCACATAAGGATGAGATAGAGCGTCAAGTTAAGGCTATGTTGGAAACATGTGTCATTGTTCCCAGTATGTCACCATTTGCCTCTCCTGTTCTGTTAGTCCAAAAGAAGGATGGATCGTGGCGTTTTTGCATAGACTACAGACGCCTCAATGAGCTTACAATCAAAAACACATTTCCTATGCCTATTATCGATGAGTTACTTGATGAGCTCGCTGGTGCTACGATATTCTCTAAGCTTGACTTGAGAGCAGGGTACCACCAGATACGTATGCTTCCTTCAGATGAACAGAAGACGACATTTAAAACCCACCAGGGCCATTATCAATTTCGAGTGATGCCCTTTGGTCTGTGCAACGCACCAGCCACTTTTCAGCGTGTGATGAATCAGGTGTTGAGTCCTTGTTTGCGCAAATCAGTGCTGGTCTTCATGGACGATATTTTGGTGTATAGTGCCACTGAAGATGACCATGTCAAACACTTGGCGAATGTTCTGCAATTGCTTAGGAATAACAAGCTGTTTGTTAAGGAAACAAAATGCTCATTTGCTTGCTTGAGTTTGGAGTATCTTGGACATATTATTTCAGCTCAAGGAGTTGCCACAGACCCTAAGAAAACAGAAGCAATGGTACATTGGCCACAACCATTAAATGTGACCGAGCTGCGTGGGTTTCTTGGTCTCACAGGGTATTGTAGGAAATTCGTCAAGAATTATGCTATTATTGCTCGTCCTCTCACTTTACTGCTCAAGAAAAAGGCATTCTCTTGGTCTGATGAAGCCACTGCAGCATTTGAGGAGCTCAAACAAGCCATGGTTTCGACTCCAGTTCTGCAACTTCCTGATTTTAACAAACTATTTATAGTTGAAACCGACGCTTGTGACTTTGGCATTGGGGCTGTGCTGATGCAAGAGCAGCACCCTATTGCGTTTCTCAGCAAGCCTTTGAGTGTTACACATCGGCAGCTGTCGATTTACGACAAAGAATTCCTTGCCCTGCTTATGGCTGTCGAGCGCTGGCGGCCCTATTTGCAGCGTGGCGCGTTTATCATCAGGACTGATCACCACAGTCTGTGCTATTTGGAAGACCAAACCTTGCAATCTCCGCTTCAACGCAAGGCTATGGCTCGACTTATGGGTTTACAGTTTCGCATTGTGTACAAGAAAGGTGTCGACAATCTAGCAGCGGATTCCCTGTCACGGGTCAGCACTCTGATGTCAGTTGACTCGTGTTCAGAAATACAACCTTCTTGGCTACAAGAAGTGGTAAATTCGTACATCACGGATTCTGTGGCGCAGCAACGATTAACAGAGCTGGCCATTCACAGTCCAGATGAACATGGCTATTCGCTGGATCGAGGTCTCATTCGTTACCAGGGACGAGTCTGGATTGGCGCAAATTCTGCTCTTTAGACTAAGCTCATCTCTGCATTTCATGCTAGTGCCATTGGTGGACATTCTGGCAGCGAAGCAACTTATCAACGACTCAGGAGTTTGTTTGCTTCGTCAGGCATGAAAGCTGCTGTGGTTGATTTCATTCGCCAATGCGACATTTGTCAGCGCAATAAACACTCCAATCAGTCACCTCAAGGTCTTCTACAGCCGTTACCAATTCCTGAAGGGGCTTGGCAGGATATTACCATCGATTTCATTGATGGCCTGCCACTATCAGAGGGAGCTAATACAATCATGGTGGTGGTGGATCGATTCACCAAACTGGCACATTTTTTTCCAATGAAGCATCCATTTTCGGCTCCTCGGGTGGCTCGGGTGTTTGTGGATTCAGTGGTTCGTTTGGATGGGATGCCGCATTCTATTGTGTCCGATCGTGGCTCAATATTTACAAGTGTGTTCTGGCGACAACTGTTTGACAAGTTGGGCACGAAATTAAAGTTCACTACAGCCTATCACCCACAAACAGATGGTCAGACTGAGCGCGTCAACTAGAGTCTAGAGATGTATTTGCACTGCAGCATCCAGGACAACTCCAAAGAGTGGAAGAAATGGCTGTCCTTGGCCGAACTATGGTACAATTCTGCTCATCACAGTTCCATTGGTATGTCCCCTTTCAAAGCCATGTATGGACGTGAGCCAAATTTGGGTGCAATTCCAGTAGTCCCTTCTAGGGACAGTTCACCATATGCGGCAGTCCTAGCTGATCGCACTGCTATGTTGGCAATACTTAAGAAAAATTTAGCAGCAGCACAAAATAGAATGAAGCTCAAAGCAGATCATCATCGGACTGAGAAAGAAGTTCAAGTGGGAGATAAAGTTTTGCTCAAGTTACAACCGTATGTGCAACAATCGGTGGCTAGTCGTCCCTATCCCAAGTTAGCCAACAAGTTCTTCGGTCCTTATGAAATACTTGAGAGAATTGGGAAGGTAGCTTACAAGTTGCAGCTGCCAGCAGACAGTCTTGTGCACCCAGTGTTTCATGTCTCTCAGCTGAAAGATTACAAGTCTGATTTTACTCCGGTGTTCACTGAACTGCCCAAATTACCATCTCTCGACGCTCAACACACAGAACCTGAGTGTATCATCGACAGACGCATGGTCAAGAAAGGTAACTCCCCAATCATTCAAGTTCTGATCAAATGGACGCATTTTCCAGCAGATTCAACTACTTGGGAAGATTGGGATGTGCTCAAGGTCAGGTTTCCACAAATTCTTGCTTGGGGACAAGCAACTTCTCCACAGGGGGGCATTGTCACGCAGGCGGTGTCAACTAGCACCCCAGGACCTGGTGGTGATGGGGGTGCAGCGTGAAGGGCTTATATGTAAAGAGTTGAGTAAGGCCTGCGTGCCATTGGTTAAGTAGCGTGTGCTACTTATACCGGGGTGTGTAACAAAATTATTATGCTGAAAAAAAGGAAAAGAAACTGAACCCGACTCCTCTCTCTCTCTCTCTCTCTCTCTCTCTCTCTCTCTCTCTCTCTCTCTCGTTCTATTTCTTCTTCTCCAAACCAGCATCCGACCTTGATTTGGCCATCATACCAGGTCGAGCGGGACATCCCCTTAGCGCTGCCGCCTCCCTGGGCTTGTCCCCGCAGACCCTGGTGCTGCCCAGTCCGTGCCCGCATGACCACGCCACGACCACCTCCTCGGTTGTCCGTGTTTTGTGTGAGCATGCTTGTTTCGAAGGCATTTAGTCTACAGTCGTCGAGCCCCTTGTCGACTCATGTCCGCGTGTGTGTGCCATGGAAGCTCAAGATGACGCCAAGTTCGACCAACGCGATAAGTTGTACAAGGATCATCCCAAGGCCTTCGAGGTAAACCGACAAGATCTACCTCACGGAGCACCAAGAACTCCTTCACCGACCCGGCACCGTGCCAAGTTCTCCTTCGCGTACCTGATGGCAAAGACCGCGAAGACTCGAACCTAAATACCCCGTCCCCGGAGGCGAAGACCGAGCCCGTCGAACCCCAAGACCGCCGAGTCCCAACGTGTGACCCCTATTTTTATAAAATGATATATACTAAAATGATATATACTTGTTGCATCTAATTATTCATACTCGCATACATATTGTGTTCGTTTGGGGTATTAGGCTGATTCATCTAATAATTAAATATGGAGACCATATGTAGTCTTTTCTAGTCAAATATTGGCTCTATTTAAATTTGTGTAGCGAACCGGTGCTATATTTTGTCTTGTTAATACAACATTTAAATTAGGGTTAATTATTCGTTTACCACTAGAGGCGTACATGTACTCAGTTTTACCACTAGGCAAAAATCGTGCTCAGTTTTACCACTGATTGGAGAGCACCAACTCGTTCTGTCCATGTTGTCGTTTCCGCCGGGTCAACGTTCATGACTCGGCCCTTACAGGTGGGACCGGCAGAGAAGCATACCCTTTCAAAATCGGACCATTGCTGACTGTGGGATCTAGTATATATTCGTTGGCCGCATGTTTAAACCGACATAACACACCACAAGAGCTCGCGACGTTGAGCAGGAATTGGAGACGGGGGACGGGGTTGGAGCTTGCAATGGTGAGCAGGAATCGATCTCCATGTCTTCCGCAAGCTCCCGCCCCACTTGGCGGTTCGGGAATTCGGCGTGCATGGAGATTCCGATCTTCCTCTGCCCGTGGTGCCGGGAGGGCGTTGATCGGAGGATTTCGCGCACCACGAAGAACACCAATCGTCTGTTCTACGTGTGTAGCCTGAATGGGGTAAGAGACACGTATTTTCACTATTTTTGTGGTCGGGATCCTTGAGCAATTCGGTTTTTCTTTTGATCTGTTTGGAGTTGATATGTCTAGCCCAGACGCTGATGAATGAGCTCCTAGAAGGGCACGAAAAATGGTTGCCTATCTTGCCACAAACGACAGCGGCCGCAGCGCGAGCTTCGGCAGAAGAGACGGGGGGCGGAGCACTCATTGACAGAGAGGTAGTTATGGAGATAAGTAGGGTGAACGACAAGATTAGGAAGCTCGAAGATCAATCACAAATTTGCAAATACATTTGGGCATTTGTAGGTAGTATGATAATTGCAGTGGGTGTAATGTAGAAATTGTATGAGAAGGCATTAATTTGGGACGAATTTCTAAGCATCCTAAGCATTTGAGGTTAATTTCCATTTTCAAAAGGATTTAAACCAACTGGCTAAAATCAGATATGTAAAAGAAACCTAAAAATAAAAAGGGGAACCGCCTAGTGGGCTGGGATCTGAGGGTTGTTGGGCCGGAGAGGGCGAATTCGTCCCACACAGGGTTAATGCGCGCGGGAGCTAGGCGGAGCCCAGCGGTTAGTGACCCGCAGCGCCGAAGGGGTACGTGCGGATCTGGGCCGCAGGATTAGAGAGATATGGACGGCTAGGACATGTCGTCGTCCTCGTGATGGATGTGATTGAGACCGGACCCTAGCAGCGGTCGGGGAGCGGCGAGGAGCTCACCTGAGGGCACGAGAGGGGTCGGGGAAGCGACGAGGCGACGCAGTCGATGACGGCAACTCCAAGGGTAGGCGGCACGACGTGTGTACCGGGGTGCATCTTGTAATCGAACCCACGACCACATGGTTTGGTAGCGTGAATGGTTGCGCTGGTAACCGATGGCGAGTTCGTGATTTGGTTCAGGGTTTAAAACGTATCTCGTGTTTGTGATTTTCAACACACATAAAGATTATTTGGGCACGAACATTTTTCAACAAACAACTTATTTATCTTGAGTACCCATTTATCTTTGGACACTATAACACACCGTGTATTTGAATAACTTGATGATGAAAAGGTACTGTTTGTTACTTTTGGTTTTTATTTGTAAAGGTTTTTATCGTGTTTACCCTCTAGTTATAAACATGTAAAGGTTTTTATCGTGTTATAAACACGTAACGCATAAAGGTTTTTACAGTTTTTATTTGTAGACTAGCTTATTCTTGAGCCCCTAATAAAGACTAGTTTTATCATGTTTATTTGTAGACTAGTTTTAGTGTTTATTTGTAGACTAGCTTGATAATAAAAACGTCCACTACTTGTTACCCTTTTTATAGTCTAGTTTGGTAGCCACGTGAAAAATTTCAACACATAATGAACACTTTCGAACACATAAATGGACGCTAGATAAATGAGATGCAAATAAGTACCACCGTTACATAGATTAGTTCATGGACATGGCACAACATGACATATAAAAGTACGAGAAACACAATAGACAAGGTAAAACTAAAAACTAGAGGGTAAACTAAATGCATTACAAACTTGACGAACAACTTGACTCTGGAGTCTCGCTTCACGAACATATTCTTCAACCTTGGTCGCGCCCCCCTTGACCACCGCCTTCGACTTCAATGCAGGTCGCAATGCATTTGGTTTGCGGTGGGGAAGATGCAGTCGCAGTTACTGAAGATATTGTAAGTCGTGAACAATATCGACTCATAGCCGCACAAGAACACCTCGCCGAGGAGGGCGCACGCGTCGAACGGGTTGGAGAAGGTCACCGTGAGCAACTTGAGGGCGGTGCTATCACGAACCTTCATACGTCGTAAACGTATCTATAATTTTTGATGTTCCATGCTTGTTTAGTATCTACTTTGCTTTGCTTTGTCTACACTTTGAGGTATGCTTATATGTTTTCTGAGACTAACCTATTAACAACATGCCATAGTGCCGGTTGCCTATTTCTGTTGTTTTTGGTTCCAGTAAAGTCAGAAAATGAATATTCTCGGAATTGGACGGGACAAAAGCCAAATTCAATATTTCACCGAGGAGAACACGGAGCCAGAATACGAGAAGGAGGAGGGCCTTGAGGCCTAGGGCCGCCAGGCACCCCTCGGCCTCCCTCTTCGCCTATAAGAATCCCCAGATACCTAAACCTTAAGGACCTGATCAATCTTTCATGAAAAAGTCCGTAGCCGCCGCCACCATCGTCCCTAGATCAGGGGGATCTGAAACTATTCCCAGCACCCTGACGGAGGGGAGAGATAATCCTAGAGGCCTTCTTCATCACCATGCCAGCCTCCGGTATGATGTGTGAGTAGTTCCACCTTGGACTATGGGTCCATGCAGTATCTACATGGTTGTTTATCCTCCTTTGTGCTACCATGTTTAGATATTATCAGCTCTGTTCATGATCAAGATCATGTATTTGTAATCATGCATGTTGTGTTTGCGGGGATCCGATGGATATTGAGATTGCTATGTCAGATTGCTTACTGATTCTATATTATTGATTCTATCATGTATGTGTTGTTTGAGATCTTGCATGCTCTCCGTTTCTAGTAGCTATCTTGGGCAAGTAGATGCTAGTGACTCCAAGAGGGAGTATTTATGCTCGATAGTGGGTTCATGCTTCTATTGAATCTGGGGAAGTGATAGAAATGTCTAAGGTTGTAGATGTGCTATTGATACTAGGGATAAAAAAACAATCTCTTGTTCATGGAACAAGTGTATTGTTTACTTTACACACCTTGCTTAAAGAAGTTATTCGTTGCTTGCAACTTAATGCTAGAGGGGGTTCAGATGATAACCTGAAGGTGGATTACTAGTCATAGATGCAGTTGGATGGTGGTCTATGTATATTGTTGTAATGCCCAATCAAATCTCATAGGATCATGAATGTCTAGTATTTTATTGTTATGTCTTGCTCTGTCCTGTCAATTGCTCCACTATAATTTGTTTACCCAACATGTTATTTTGTTTATCTTAAGGAGAACACCTATAGTGAACTATGGACCCCGGTCCAATCTTTACCATTGATACATCTTCCACTGTTACTGTTTACTTTCTGCAAGCCACCATTACCTTCCACACCATACGTTTAATCCTTTGTTTTCAGCAAACTGGTGAGATTAACAACCTCACTGTTCGTTGGGGCAAAGTATTGAGTTTGTGTTGTGCAGGTTTCCAAGTTTCTAGCAACACCTTTGAGTCGTTTCCTTCCTCCTAATGGTTCGATAACCTTGGTTTCTTTCTGAGGTAAAACTTGCTACTGTGCTCATCATACTTTCCTCTTGGGGTTTCCCAATAAAGCTCTACAGTGATCTGAGCTACACATCATCAAGCTTTTTCTGGCGCCGTTGCCGGGGAGGCTAAGGACGGCTTCACAAGGGGAGTCCTTCACAAACTTTCTGTTTATTTTGTTTCTATTTTGCTTAGTTTTTTTTGCCTTGTTTTGCTTGGTTCTTTTTATCAAAAATTCCAAAAAAATAGTTTCGTTTGTTTGCCTTTTCTTATAAAAAATACACAAAAAAATAGTTCCTACTATAGTTGGTCGTCTGTTATTGCCTTGCTTTGTCATGTTTTCTATCAATGGTTGGTTTCTTTGAAACTAGTTCTTATTGGCAAGGTGGGTTCATGGAAGAACAAAAGTATTATTATAAGGTACACAATTGTCACAAAAAGGAAACACTTATGGGAACAAAATGATAAATGGAATACTATTGCTAGAGAGGTATGCTCTATTATAATTTTACTTATTGCTTTGATAAATCTTGTTGCTGCGGGAGGTATAAACACCTATCTTTTCAATATGAGTATAATGATAATGTTACCATATCTTCTAATGTTAAAGGAAATTGTGACTTTTATGATGTGGAGCAAATTGAAGAATTTATTGCTTTCAGGGTGCATTTGAACTTGCTAGTTTGCTTGAAAATACTGATGATGCATCTTATAAATATGAGGTTTTTGATATACTTAAATTTTGCTTTGATAATTACAAGGAAGAAAATGGCTATATTCTTGAATATATTAATAGATGCTTTCCACAAATGGAAGAGACTAATGCCTTGCAGGAGACTATGGAAGAAGAAATTTCTGAAACTGAAAGCTCATTAGATGAAAAATGGATTAGCTATCCATGCCTACCTTCTAATGAGAGTAACTCTTTATCCCTTACATTATTTGATTGCCCCCCTTGCTTACCAAAGGAGGATGAATGTTATGTTCCTATGGATTCTTTTGAAATATCTACTATGGGTAAAACTTGTGATAATAATTATGCTCCTGTTATCTATGATAATCCTTTATTTGTGCCTAACTATGAAATGCATGGTACTAAGGAGTTTATCTTACAAAATGTTTATGATAAAGCTCTAGAAGATGGTCCTATATTGAATGATCAGTCACCTTATTATAAAATTGTTAAAAGTGGGATTGAAGGTTTTAATCCCACTATTTTTGAGATTGATAAAAATTATGTGTTTGAAGATCATGAAAAACATAATTTATGTGATAATTATATTGTTGAGTTTATTCATGAGGCTACTGAAAATTATTTTGAGAGGAAAATATGGTTGTAGAAGTTTTCATGGTACTGAAACACCTCTCTATGCGCCGAAAGTTTTGAAGTTGCTCTTGTTTTATCTACCCATTCTTGTTACTATGTGCTTCTTTGATTTATTTTCTTACAAGATTCCTATGCATAGAAAGTGGGTTAGACTTAAATTTGTTTTGAATCTGCTTCTTGATGCTCTCTTTTACTTCAATTCATATTTCTTATGTGAGCATCTTTCTTATGCCTAACTTAAAGGCGTTAAAGAAAAGTACTTCTTGGGAGATAACTGTAACACCCTCGGTCACTCCAAACTGACGGATGTCACTTCTGGCAGCTCAATAGGATCTCTAGACTAACCCCACAGACCAACACTAGTCTTTCCTACGCACTTTGTCCTCACTCGTGCGCACCCGGTACCCACTTCCCGGTCGGTCACTCATCCTCAAATTGCTCCAGGCCAAGCACGCTTAACCTAGAGGTTCTTTTCAGATGAGCTTCCGAAAAAGAAGTTGCAACTTGTTTGTATGGGTTTGCTATTAATCCTATTGAGCCATGAGCCAGGGTCTCACATACACCCACCCTTAGAAGATCGACGTCCTCGTCGATCAACCACAAGCCAGGAACGTCCCCTCTTGGCACACGTCTGTGCGTCCAGTACCGGCACATTGCCATGTCGTGTCCACTCCGGGATACACGCGCCATGCTACACATGTCCGCCAATGACCCGCACATGCCCATGTAACCGCGAGGGTTGGCTCTGATACCACTTATATGACGCTAACATATACAATTGTGTATGTTATGTTTTCGCATGTCTATCGACTACGCCGCTCGTACTTGTCTCGATGTTCTTGAAAAGTGGGTGTGGTGTTGGCCGGTACCGCGCCCTGTTCCGCTCAGACGGGACCTACCCGTGGGTGGCCCCGGGCCTCCTCGGTAGGACACCTCATGCACTTTGGGTTCATTCCAGGCTTATTACTTAGAGCGTGGTGTCCGAGGTATTACAATAACCCAATAGTTTTCTTGAGTCTTGGAAGATATTACTTCTGTAATAATCTCTCCGTATACTTTTTATTTGATTTTTGTGCCAAGAATAACCTCTAATGAGAGGGAAGTAAGATTTGGGGAGTTGCTGTCCCAAAATAGATTTTTATGCTCCACTGTAAAAATTCGTGTAAAATCTATGTAAGTCGGATTGAGCTATAATTTTCTGAATAAATCCCCCAGGTTGTTAGATAACGTTCCTTAGTTCAACACTTTTGATTTGTGCAACATAAGGTCTTAAAAAAAATCGGTTTCTACCTACTGGTCTGTTTTGACAGATTTCTGCCATTATTTGCATTTGCTTCTTATTGATTCCTTTTTGGGTTCTTTTTTGGGAAATTGAGCTTTTTGAGGGAATTCCTACAGTAGCTTGTGACTTTAGTGAAAGTTTTGCTGTTTTGAAATGAAATCCAAAAGTCTATTATCTTTTGAATGCACTAATGTTGCTAATGAAGATTGTGTGAAGTTTTGTATGAAGGAAAATTTTCAGGTGTAAGGAAAGAATGATGTAATAGATGAATAATGGACAAAACCTCAAGCTTGGTGATGCCACCCCGTGTCACCCCAAGAAATATTCAAGAGGTACAAGCGTTAAAGCTTGGGGATGCCCAAGGCATCCCCATCTTCATCAATAAAAATCTCAGGTCTTTCTAGACACTTCGTTTTTATTGTTTCATGCACTGATGTGTTGTTCTTGGAGCATCTTAGTTTATTTTTGGTTTTTGTTTTCTTAGTTTGCTTGAGTAAAGTAGTTGAACCCCCGATTTCGCTGTGTTGTTTCAAATAAGTTGATTGGTGTTGGAAATGAGTAGGAAGTTCTTGCTTAATAGTACAAGAGGAGCTTGCTTTGACTACGACTTAGACTTTATTATGTCATGCTAGATGTTGTTTTGACCTTATGCTTAGTGATTATTGCTGTAGCATGACTTGTTCCAAACAATTAGGATTGCTTAATGTGCCTTGAAAGAATCATGCGTTATTTTAGCATACAAAAGCATATTATTGTGGTATTCTCCTTTGATGCTTTGTTTGGGTTGACTTGGCACATGCTCACACCATGTTATGACTATAAACCAGTCACCTTAGCCTCTATGATCATTTGGTTTTTGACTTGTGGTACCACTTTATCCTTTGATTAGTAATGTTTTGTCGCTCTGCATGATTATGGCCATTATTGCTCTCTTAGTTGGTCACTCCCAGTCTTTTACTAGCCTCCACTTGTATGAGTAAGCTCTACTCATGCATCCAAGTCCCAAGAAACCAAGTTATTCCAAAGTGTCCACTATAAATTCCTATGCATGGTGTGTTACACCATTCCAAGTATATTCCTGTTTTATCTATCTTCCAAATTAAACTTGTTATGTGAAACTTAGTGATTAAAGCTCTCATAAACTTGATGGCACACTTTATTTTTATTGACCCTAAATAAACTTGAACCATTGTGTAATCTATGTTGTATATGCTTGCACTTATACATTGGGATTAGCAGAACCATGTTGTCATGGGGAACACTTTCAACATTGCACCTGGTACATGTTACCCAGTTGATATCATGCTCTTTTGTTTATGGATGTCGTCGGTGTGAAATGAAAGTGGAGCTTGTAAGTCTGTGGAGTTATGTATATGTGTTAGAAAAACGCCTGGGCCGCTAGCCTAAGCCATGCCTAATCATGGTGGAAACTTGCAGCATCACCATAGTGTGCAATCTATGAAGCTTTCTTCTTATAAAAAAGGAGATAGAGATTGAGAAAAATAAAAAATAGATGAGAAAAGAGGAAAGAGGAAAGTGAGAAAAAAGCACCATTTTCCCATGGTAAATAAGAATATTGCTGAGATGGTCATTGTCTGCTTGCCTTGTAATTTTTATATGGGATAGCTCATGTGTCATGTGCAAGGGGTACCCCGTTGGCGGTTCTCTATGATACACATGTACTTACTATGACAAGAATTTGCCGGTGACTAAAGTTGAGTAGCATGAGGAGCGACCCTCATACTCAAGGGACATGAGATTGCGAACTTATACTTTGTCAAGCATATACTCCATAGTTTGTTCACTTTAACCTTAATCACTTCAAGATGCTTATGATAGGGGCAATGAGAGCTGAAAGCTAACAAGTACCATAATTTTTGGAGGCTCTTTATGACACTTGAAATCCCTGCTTCCCTTTATGAAGGGCCTTTCTTCCACTATTATACTGAGTCTCCACCTTCTATCCTTAGCCACCAATTAAGAGAGCATAGTTGCCATTCTTAGTTCTATGTGCATTGTCCCAAAACTTATTGATTGATTCATATTGTTGATATTGCTTGCTCATGAACTATTTGTATCTAGTCACCCTTATGAACTTTGAACGTATCCTATGCGTTTATTGCTACTCCATGAGGGATAAGCTAAATGCCACTATGCTATGTTTTCTATATGTGAAATAAACAAACGTCTTTCAATGCATTCTTATTCATGATCTTTGTTTGTATCCTTTCATGTTGCATGCTTAGTTACTATGTATTACTGTTAGAACTTCATCTTTCATGCTCATGTTTAGAGTACTTTGATCCCAACTTTCAATGCTTGTAAATGGTTTGATCTTGATTTTGATGGTGCATGTCACCTCAAAATTTATTCTTTTTATCACTTACCTACTCGAGGACAAGCAGGATTTAAGCTTGGGGATGCTTGATACGTCGTAAAAGTATCTATAACTTTTGATGTTCCATGTTTGTTTAGAATCTACTTTGCTTTGCTTTGTCTACACTTTGAGGTATTTTTATATGTTTTCTGGGACTAACCTATTAACAAGATGCCACAGTGTCAGTTACCTGTTTTCTGTTGTTTTTGGTTCCAGAAAAGTCAGAAAATTAATATTCTCGGAATTGGACGAGACAAAAGCCAAAGTCAATATTTCACTGAGGAGAACACGGAGGCAGAAGACGAGACAGAGGAGGGCCTCGAGGGGGGCACACCCCCTGGCCGCACGTCCTGGCCTGGCCCATGCTTGGGGGGTGCAGCCGCCTCGGGCACCCCCTCGGCCTCCCTCTTCGCCTATAAGAAGCCTCTGATACCTAAACCCTAAGGTCCCGATCAATCTTCCATGAAACAGTCCGTAGCGCCGCCACCATCGTCCCTAGATCGGGGGGATCTGAAGCTCTTCCCGGCACCCTGCCGGAGGGGAGAGATCATCCCAGAGGCCTTCTTCATCACCATGCCAGCCTCCGGTATGATTCGTGAGTAGTTCCACCTTGGACTATGGGTCCATGTAGTAGCTAGATGGTTGTTTCTCCTCCTTTGTGCTACCATGTTTAGATCTTGTGAGCTCCATTCATGATCAAGATCATCTATTTGTAATCATGCATGTTGTGTTTGCGGGGATCCGATGGATATTGAGATTACTATGTCAGATTGGTTAATGATTCTATCTTATTGATTCTATCATGTCTGTGTTGTTTGAGACCTTGCATGCTCTCCGTTTATAGTAGCTATCTTGGCCAAGTAGATGCTAGTGACTCCAAGAGGGATTATTTATGCTCGATAGTGGGTTCATGCCTCTATTGAATCTGGGGAAGTGACAGAAATCTCTAAGGTTGTAGATGTGCTGTTGCTACTAGGGATAAAACAACAATCTCTTGTTCATGGAACAAGTGTATTGTTTACTTTACACACCTTGCTTAAAGCAGTTATGCGTTGCTTGCAACTTAATACTGGAGGGTGTTCGTATGATAACCTGGAGGTGGATTACGAGTCATAGATGAAATTGGATGGCGGTCTATGTAAATTGTTGTAATGCCCAATCAAATCTCATAGGATCATGAATGTCTAGTATTGCATTGTTGTTCCTTGCTCTGTGCCGTCAATTGCGCCGCTGTAATTTGTTTACCCAACATGTTATGTTGTTTATCTTAAGGAGAACACCTCTAATGAACTATGGACCCCGGCCCAATCTTTACCATTGATACATCTTCCACTATTCCTGTTTACTTTCTGCAAGCCACCATTACCTTCCACACCATACAGTTAATCCTTTGTTTTCAGCAAACCGGTGAGATTGACAACCTCACTGTTTGTTGGGGAAAAGTCTTGAGTTTTTGTTGTGCAGGTTTCCAAGTTGCTAGCAAAACCTTTGAGTCATTTTATTCCTCCTACTGGTTCGATAACCTTGGTTTCTTTTTGAGGAAAAACTTGCTGATGTGCTCATCATACCTTCCTCTTGGAGTTTCCCAACGAAGCTCTATAGTGATCTGAGCTACACATCATCAAACCTCCTCGAGGTGAAACATCACCGGCAAGCCCGGTGGGAGGTGGGCAAAGCCGGCGGTGAGGAAGGCGTGGGCTAAGTTAACGGGTCCCCTCCACCTAGATTGAGCCCAGACGTGGAGCGTGCTCTTGACAGCGACCCCCGCTGGGTAGCGTCGTTCTGACATGGTGGGTGGCCGACGGGACATGGGTCTGTTTTACTGCATCTTGGGGTTTTCTCGGAGAGGATGGAGGGCTCGCTTGGGTGTGGTCTTTGAGGTGGAGATAATGGATCTAGTTGGGTGATGTGTGGGAGAGGCCCCATATAAATAGGCTATAACTGTTAGGATTTGCTAATGAAATGACGGGCTGCACATGCCTATCCGGGGCATGGAATTGGTTTTGTTTTGCATTGAAATGAGGGGGTGGTGCGTGCGGCGAGGTTTCACACTGAAACGAGGGGGTGGCGCATGCGGCGAGGCCTCACACTGAAACGAGAGGTGGTGAATGCGGAGAGGCGTCTGAATTGAGCATGAATCACTGCGGCGAGGCGCGCATGCGGCGAGGCCTGAGTCACTGCGGTGAGGCATTTGAATCAAGCATCTGGAGAGGCACACATGCATCTGCATGGCGGCGTCGTGGCTTCGCGCGCATGCATGGCACAAACCTGAAACGAGTGCATGCATGGAAAAGGTGAGACAGTCCATTGCACAATGAGCAATACCCCGTACATTAAAACGGCCCAACGGTCTACCTATCTTGCCCGCTTAGAACCCGATCTATGTTGAGAAAAAAAAGCGTCCAACCAATTAGAGATCAGAAGGAGCTTCTCACGGATCGCCCAGAGCCTGCCCGCAGATTCCTTCTTGAGACGATCGGACGGCTCCAATTTAGCGGCAGGGTTGCGTCCAACCAATCAGAGGGCAAAAGTACCTTCTTGCGGATCACCCAGAGCCTGCCCACAGATTCCTTCTATAAGGACGATGAAACAGCTGCATTTCAGCTATAGGGTTACATCGACGATCATTATTCAGCGCTAGGGTTAGATCGTTCAAGTTTTGACCAAACACTCAAATGAGCATAAAAATTTCAAATGAGCATAAAATATTCACACCAAAGCTTCATTTTGGAGTGACTAAGAAGGATCCAAGCTTAGTTTTTCATTTTCATGTTTCAAACTTGTTTAAATGT
Organism: Avena insularis; assembly: GCA_023614405.1. Taxonomy (NCBI): domain Eukaryota; kingdom Viridiplantae; phylum Streptophyta; class Magnoliopsida; order Poales; family Poaceae; genus Avena; species Avena insularis. Next base: position 1,803,163 of record JAJUPC010000025.1, on the reverse strand, counting down.
TGGTCAAAGTTAGGTTTGACCAAATACTCAAATGAGCATACAAATTCAAAAAAAAAACAAATGGAAAACCTGCACCCATTGTCTTATTATGTCATATACTAATGATCCAAGTCGAGAAACAAGGTCTACATACATTCAAACAGACAGTTCATGTACATTATGTGATATCTCGAACTCTGTCGTACGAAGTCAAGGGTGAAGAGAAGTGGTTTAGGGTTGGAATATGAAAAGTTAAAAAAACCACACCAAAGCTTCATTTTGGAGTGACTAAGAAGGATCCAAGCTTAGTTATTCATTTTTATCTTTCAAACTTGTTTAAATGTTGGTCAAAGTTAGGTTTGACCAAATACTCGAATGAGCATATGAAATTCAAAAAAAAATGGAAAACCTACGCCCATTGTCTTATTATGTCATATACTAATGATCCAAGTCGAGAAACAATGTCTACATACATTCAAACAGACTGTTCATGTACATTATGTGATATCTCGAACTCTGTCGTACGGAGTCAAGGGTGAAGAGAAGTGGTTTAGGGTTGGAACATGAAAAGTTACAAAACCACACCAAAGCTTCATTTTGGAGTGACTAAGAAGGATCCAAGCTTAGTTTTTCATTTTCATGTTTCAAACTTGTTTAAATGTTGGTCAAAGTTAGGTTTGACCAAATACTCAAATGAGCATACAAAATTCAATAAAAAATCAAAAAAATGGAAAAACTGCGCCCATTGTCTTGTTATGTCATATACTAATATTCCAAGTCGAGAAACAAGATCTACATACATTCAAACAGACAGTTCATGTACATTATGTGATATCTCGAACTCTACCGTATGAAGTCAAGGGTGAAGAGAAGTGGTTTAGGGTTGGAACATGAAAAGTTACAAAAAACATACCAAAGCTTCATTTTGGAGTGACTAAGAAGGATCCAAGCTTATTTTTTCATTTTCATGTTTCAAACTTGTTTAAATGTTGGTCAAAGTTAGGTTTTACCAAATACTCAAATGAGCATACAAAATTCCAAAAATATTAAAAAAATGGAAAACCTGCGCCCATTGTCTTATTATGTCATATACTAAGTGCATTAAAGTTATTGGGGTGATTTAGGACAATGTTGAAAAAACCTTGCTTAGAAATGGGGCGTTTACCCTACCTTTGGAGCTCCTTTTTAGCACATATTTTCATGAATGTGAGTGTACTTCACTTAATGGGCTCGGATTGATGACCAAGTTAGAACAAACAAGTTCACCATAGTTTGGAAAGCATTGCAACATCCAAATATAGGTCCAACATCATTCAAACATAGGTCCAACATCATTCAACAATAATACAGCAACATTCATAATGTTTCATACATTCTACTTGGTTCCCACCACTTTGCTCCTTGTGATCCTTTTGACCATTGCCACTTTGCTCCTTGTGATCCTTGTGATCATTGCCGCCACTTTCCTCCTTGTGCTCCTTGTGCTCTTATCTTCTACTCTTCTCCTCTTGGTTGTCGGTACCTCAAGTACCTCAGAGCTCACTGCCACCACTTTGTTCGAACCTACCACAGAGCTATACAATGCAAACATAAAGGATTGTGAGATCATGTCAAGTGATAAATGTAACATAGTATTGGAAAGATTTACATACCAAGAAGAACTCTCAACTAGAGAAGGTTGGTCACATAGTATTGGAGCCTCAGTTGGCGCATAATTTGGAGCCTCAATTTGATCATCATTTTGATCATCAATTGGAGCATCATTTGGAGCCTCAAATTGATCATCAATTGGAGCATCATTTGGAGCCTCAAATTGAACATCAATTGGAGCATCATTTTGAGCCCAAATTGATCATCAATTGGAGCATCATTTGGAGCCTCAAATTGATCATCAATTGGAGCATCATTTTGATCAACATTTTGATCATCGCTTTGATGATCATTTTGATCATCACTTTGCTGTTGACCATCATTTTCATCATCAAAACACTCTCCAAATGCTCGATCTACTGCATTATCACAATACTTTGCGAAATGACCAGACCCACCACACCTTGTGCACTTACGCTTCCTCGCTCCAAGTCCAGCTGAAGGGAATATGCCCGAGAGGCAATAATAAAGTGGTTATTATCGTATTCCTTATTTATGATAAATGTTTATTTTGCATGCTATAATTGTATTAATACGGAAACGTTAATACATGTGTGTTTAATAAACAAAAGGTAGTTCCTAGTTATGCCTCTCTTATAAACTAGCTCGTTGATTAACAAGATGATCATAGGTTTCCTGATCATGGACATTGGATGTTGTTAATAACGAGGTCACAACATTAGTGTAATGGTGTGATGAACATTCATACGAAGTATAGCGTTACGATCAAAGTCATTGAGTTTATATTGCTATAACAACTTACGAAGTGATCCTAATCCTTAGACCATGAGATCATGTCAATCACTAACACCGGAAGAGTTTCTTGATAACATCAAACATCACACCGTAACTGGGTGATTATAAAGATGGATTTAGAACTAATAAAGTGTTATGTTGAGGCCCATGGATCGAGAGTGGAATTTGTTCATCCCGATGACGGATAGATATGCTCTGGGCCCTCTCAGTGATATCACATTGATTAGCTTGCAAGCAAGTGATTTTATCACTAGAATGTTATATCACGGGAACGAGAAAAGAGTGCATGTCGGTAACGAGATCAAACTAGGTATGGAGATACCGATGATCGAATCTCGGACATGTAATATATCGTGAAACAAAGGGATTAAGATACTAGCGTAAAAGGTTCACACGATCACTGAAGTCATTGTTGAATGTGTGGGAGTCAGTATGGATCTCCAGGTCCCGCTACTAATTATTGATCGGAGAAGGGTCTCGATCATGTCCGCATTATTCGTGAACCGTAGGGTGACACACTTAAGGGATACCGACACCATTCGGAGCAAATGATATGCCAGAAAAAGAAAAGGAAAGTGTAGGAATTTATTTCACTAGACACCGAAATTGTTTCGATTGAAATTGCTGAAACTGGTTCTGCATGTGAAATGGAATACTAGCAAGGGGTTTTATGTGAATGTTTGTTAATTAAAGTAATTAACAAAATTCTGAATAAATAAATAAAAGAGTTTTATTTAAATGAGAGCTTGCATTAAATTTGGTGGAAATTTAATGCATG
>JAJUPC010000024.1:1800000-2000000 GCA_023614405.1 Avena insularis | reverse complement strand
ATTAGATCTTTGAGAGAAGAGGTATCGCACGATCTGTGCCGTGTGATGTTAGTGAGATCCTATGGCCTGTATATCTCAATGCATATGAATCGGTATCAGCTAGTAAGGTTAAGACACGTGGCCAGACTCTGTTTTAAAAACTGGAATTTGATCTATTAGTTGTTTAAACTTGCAAAAATCATAACTTTTGATCTGTATGTCCAAAAATTAAAAAATTTATATCATTGGATTTAGAAAAATGTATACTTTGCAACTATGGCCCTGGATTGGTCATTTGCTTCAAAAAATGAGGTGTTTTGCCAGAAACACTATTAGGACTATTTTGGATATAAAAATTGTTCTAAAAATGGTTTTTGAATGAAACATTTTGCAAATGGATTTGCTTTGAACTATCTGACCATAAACACTAACATTTGAGTTTAAATATATATTTTGTTAACACTAGGAATTATTACTTTGAATAAAAGCATTTCTAGTTAAACAAAAAAATGATTTAAAAGGGCTGTTTTCTCTAACTTGTTTTCAAATCTTTTCCCACTTTTATAAAAGACCAGTAGGTGTTTTAAAATGGTTAGAACCTTGTTATAAACCACTTTTTCAATAAAACAACCTTTTGCATGCTTGCATGCACTTCCTTGTTTTTATTATTTTTGTGTTGGTTTGTTTGAATGCTAGTTTTGAATGTGTGCCTTGCTTGATTGAATTGTAGTGAACTTTGAAGAGTGTTACAATTGCAAGATCAAGGAGTGTACCTAGATTTTCTACAAAAAGGAAAGTGATTCTTTGGTCATCAAAAGTCCTATCTTTTCAATATTGCATTAGTGATATTTTTGTAGTATGCATGATAGGACTATTTTTTATATTGCTATGCTATAGTGGATCCTATAGAATATACCTTGGTAGGAATCTTCCTAAGATAAGAGACGATTTATGATAGTATGCTTATCCTAGCTATTAGAATTCAAGGGTGGAATATTCATGCTATAAAGTATATGACTAAGTTTTTGATTAATAAAACAACTAAGTGAATGAATCACCTGGGTGGAAATGGTGAGAATGGTTTGTGTTGAATGGTTACACAAGGCCCATGTATATGGTTTACCTTGTGTATCACACTTGTGGATGGCCACCCAGGAATAAAGAGATTCGAGATGTTTTGTGTTGAGAAGCTTCCAGTGCAGCCACATGGCATATGGGCTCCGCCTTTACTACATAGGTTGGAAGAACTTAGACAGGCAGACAGATGGTGGTAGTGATGATAGGTGTAATGCGTCTGTGCTGATCTGAGGGATTGTTTCTAAAAAGTCTCGTCTCGAATCATGTCGAGTGTTGTGGGATAAGTGCACCACCTCTCTATAGGGTAAAACCTAAGTACTTAGGCGTGTCCCCGATAATTGACAATTTCAGCATCCAAGACATTGAAATGATCAAGGATCTCCTCATCCCAATTTCTCTAAGTTAAAACTTGTTGGGTAAACAAGGGAAGCACCTGGTGTGACTCGAGTGTGCCATTGTGTGATGAAATGTTTTGTAAAGAGAAAAGCTATTTTCCAAGGATAGGGAAAACTCATTTTATGAAAAGGCCAGCCAAAACTCCACTTAGCCAAATATTCATGTAGATGATAGATTCTCCATATCAATATGATATCACTTGCCAATAAAATTCAAATGTATTGACCCTTGTGGCTGTAACTTATTATGTTACAGGTTTGTTTGATGTTAGGGAAGTTGTTGAGTAGGGATTACAAGTCTACAACCAACATGATTGCATGTGGCACATGAAGATGAAGTTCTCCATGCTATATAGTTATATCTGCTGCTTTGTAATAAGATAGCCAAATGATCTATGTAAGTTGTAATAAATTATATTATTCCTGGTTATAAGTTGTAATATGACCTTTGTTTCTTGATATTACATCTTCAACTATGGGTGCTAGCTATTCGATCCAGGGACTAGCACTATAAACATAGGGATTTCTACCTTATCAGGTTGGGACCTCTATAGATGGTATCAGAGCACTGTGTTGCTTGTAGGATTGTAACCCTAGGATTGGACAAAACCTCTTAGAAAAATAAGAGTTGTATTTGTTCAAAATTATTTACAAACAATCTTGTAAATTCTTCCCTCAACATTTTGTTTTGATTCTACATCTCTCCCTTTTCAACTTGATCAACAAAAACTTCAACATGAGCAAGGACTTCACCAACACCAATGACTTCAACTTCAGTTTCACCAAGGACTTCAGCTTGTATATCACTAAGGACTTCAAGTGAGATAAGAAAAATACTCAAGACTTGGAGACTAAGGAAACACAACTTAGGAGGAACCATCATCACCTTTGAACTTTGTGACCAAGATAGAAGAATTTCTTCCAAGGATACCATGATCTTGTTCATGATGTATCAACTAAGAAGGATGGAATGATCTCAAGTGATACCCATAGTTGGACCACCACACTAGTGTTTAGTTTAAATTGATTTATTGATCACACCAACTTATATGGTGTAGCAAAAATATTTTGTTGCCTAAAATATGCTTGAACCTTGTTGTTGAGTGGAATGCATGATTGTGATTGGTTGCACATTGCTTTGTGTGAGTTGTTGTGTGTGAGTAGAATTCTTCCTCTAGAAATCTTTTGCCTAACCTAATCCCTATCCATCCCAAAAAGATGACTTCTCCAAGAGATCACAACTCCAACATCAAGGATGGTGACAACAACAACCAAGAGATGCACATGACAGAACAACTACTAGCAACCCAAGCCCAGTTGAATCAAGTGACAACTCAGTTTTTATCCAACAAAACTAAATTAGACCTAGCCATGCTAAAGTTCTTGGAATCCCAATCTCAATTGTTGCGAAGGACGACCAATCAGATGATCAACATGAGAAGCAACCCTTCCCAAGGAGATTGTGACAACAATGACATCAAGGATGATATTATAGAAGGAACTCAAGCCTGTAAAATCTATGGAGACAGAGGACACACTTATAAAGAGCATATGGACCAATGCCCTAACTGTGAAGTAAAACATCCAACTAGACAATGCCCCACATCTCATGTTTCTTGTTTCCTATGTGAAGGAAATTATCATGTCCTTGTATAATGCCACATCTATCCTATAATTCAACAGATGAAACAACATGGAAAACATCAAGTCTTTGGAAACATCCATGAAGGAACAGCTTCTACCAAGAAGGATGAAGGCAAAGTCAAATCTCAGTATGCACCTCCATACATTATAACCCACTATGGTGGACAAAAGAGGAAACATGGACGTTATCCTAGGAATCATTCAAAGAACCGAGAAAGTTTTCCCACCTTTGTGGTGAAGTATGGAGAACATGAACTAAGAGAACTCCTAGCTTTGGAGAGACCAAAAACAAGAAGAGCCAAGGAGGAAAACAAGAGTTAGTGATACCAAAGATAAACAGAGATATTAGCCAAGTGATGTGCCATAAATGCAAAGAGCTAGCCTATTATGGATCAAATTTTCTAGAAAAGGAGAAGACCAGGACAAGCAAACCTGTGAGAGACATCAACCTTGTCACATGTTTCAAATGTGGTAACAAAGGACATTATGCAAACAATTGTCTAGATAAGTTACATCAAGACACCAAGTAAGCCAAGATGTAATCTAGTTAAAAAAATTTAAGGGTGGTAGTACCCTAGTTGTCTTGAAGCTAACTTGTAATCTCTAGCCTTCCCGAATCTTGGGACGAGATTCCTTGTAAGGGTGGCAGTCTGTCACATCCCAAAATTCTCCAAATTTTGAAATGTGAAAAATAAACAAACAAAAGAAACAAATGTTGAAATTTAGGGTGAAAAGAAACTTTTTGCTTCTAAATGGAAACATCAAAATCCTACTTGAAGAAAATATGAATCAGAAAGCAATAAACAAATATTCCAAAGATCAAATGCATTTATGCATGGAAAGAATCTTGAATTTAAACACTTGGAAAAGTTGAACCAGAAACCCAAAAACCCTATTAAAAGAAATCATCTCCAAGATCACTCTAATACTATGGCCTTGTTCCATATAAAAATTTAGCAACAAACATTTTAAATTATCAAAAATGGTATAGAAAAATGTAACAAAACCATGGAAATTGGTTTCATTCAAATTGGAGCCATGGATAAAAACTTATGATTTTAATAAGATAAAAGAAAGTAATTCCAAGGTTAATAAAAGCTGCTAGCTAAAATCCAGACCAAATTGTGAGCAAAGTAATCCTAAAAGGATTTAAAAAGATAAAGAAATATTAAATAAAATTATACAAATTGGAATCACTAATTTTGGAGCTATAAATAAAAAGATATGGATTTTATAAGACAAAGGAAGAAATAAAGAAATAAGAAATATTTAAAAAGGAAATTTAAACCTTTTCCAAATCCATAAGTAAAAGGAATAAAAGATTATTAAATTATAAAAAGGAATAAGGATTATTTGAATAAAATTATATGGGTTGAACCATATTCAATTTTATTTAAATAAAGACAAAATGCCTAATTTAAATAAATATTGTTAAATCAAAGGAAAATATTTGGTTTATTGCCAAAGTGGACTTTTAACACATTAATATATATTATAAACCTACTGAAAATGTTCTGGAAAGATTTGAATTCAAACTGTTGTTTAAATTCTTTGAATCAAATGAAAACGGAAAACAGAAATGGAAAGGGAGAAAAAGAAGTAAGAGGAAAAAAATAGAAAACCCGAGCAACCCAGGCCCAACAGCAGGCCCAACACACAGCCCACCCGGCTCCACCTCGCTTCCCTCTCATCCCCACTGGATCTTTCTCACCGCGGCCTCCACCCGCACCCTCCCTGACGCCCAGGCCCCACTACCACACTGGCGTCGTCTTTAACCCCGCGCTGACCCCGCCCCCTTTTCCTCCTCGCCGTTTCTGGCCGAATGAATTCGATTGAATTTGCTTGAATGCTTGATTTATTATTCCCTGCGACCACGATCACATATTCGCCTCTGCCCCTCTCTCTTTCCCCCCAGACGCCGTATCCCAGGAGCCCCCAGGCTGCAAGAATTTTTGCCCGCACCGCCGCTGCCTCCGATGAGCCTCGGCCATGATTCCGGCAGCCTAGACCACCCCCTGCCCCGTGACTCACACAAGCTTGCTCACCAAACTCTCACGCGTCTACTGACACCTGCCGCTTACCTACGCGTTCCCTAGAGCCTCCCCCTGTCAACATTTGAGCGCCCCCGACAACAAGCACCACTCCGGCGAGTTCTCCCATTGAGTCCTGACCGCCCCTCTCCCTCTCATTGATGCTCTCGCACTCGCCTCCCTCTCATGCATCTAACGCCACCTCTGGTTTGTCTTCTCGTGCCTCATTGCGTTGCTCCTGACGATGCCTGTGCGCACCCGACGGTGGCAGCAACTCCGGCGAGGAATCAGCGACGACTCTCTGCGCCCCTGCCCCGCCCACGACCACCTTGAGCACCGTGATGACCTTGCGAACTTGGTGAGCACCTGTACCACCTTCCTTCCTTCCTAGTTTCTCCAGACCGCCGTAGACAGAGCACCGCCGCCGCGCACCGTCGCCACCGCCGCCCCTCTGTGGTCAAAGCGCTCTGGACCGTTGGATGTTGATTTAGTGACTAGGATTAGATCTTTGAGCGAAGAGGTATCGCATGATCTGTGTCATGCGATGTTAGTTAGATCCTATGGCCTATATAGCTCGATCCACACGAATCGGTATCAGCCAGTAAGGTTAAGGCATGTGGCCAGACTCTGTTTTGAAAACTGGAATTTTATCTATTAGTTGTTTAAACTTGCAAAAATCATAACTTTTGATCTGTATTTCCAAGAATTACAAATTTTATATCATTGGATTAAGAAAAATGTAAACTTTTGCAACTATGGCCCTGGTTTGTTCATTTTCTTCTAAAAATAGGTGTTTTTGCAGAAACATTGTTAGGACTATTTTGGATATAAAAATTGTTCTAGAAATGGTTTTTGAGTGAAACCTTTTGCAAATGGATTTGCTTTGAACTATCTGGCCATAAACAGTAACATTTGAGTTTAAAAATATATTTTGTTAACACTAGGAATTATTACTTTGAATAAAAGCATTTCTAGTTAAACAAAAAAATGATTTAAAAGGGCTATTTTCACTAACTTGTTTTCAAATGTTTTCCCACTTTTATAAAAGACCAGTAGGTGTTTTGAAATGGTTAAAACCTTGTTATAAAACACTTCTTCAATAAAACAAACTTTTGCATGCTTGCATGCACTTCCTTGTTTTTATTATTTTTGTGGTGATTTGTTTGAATGCTAGTTTTGAATATGTGCCTTGCTTGATTGAATTGTAATGAACTTTGAAGAGTGTGACAATTGCAAGAACAAGGAGTGTACCTAGAGTTTCTACAAAAAGACAAGTGATACTTTGGTCATCAAAAGTTCTATCTTTTCAATATTGCATTAGTTATATTTTTGTAGTATGCATGATAGGACTATTTTTGTATATTGCTATGCTATAGTGGATCCTATAGAATATATCTTGGTATGAATCTTCCTAAGATAAGAGACAAGTTATGCTAGTATGCTTAGCCTAGCTATTAGAATTCAAGGGTGGAATATTCTTGCTATAATATTATGCAAAGTCTATGACTAAGTTTTTGATTAATAAAACAACTAAGTGAATGAATCACGTGGGTGGAAATGGTGAGAATGGTTTGTGTTGAGTGGTTACACAAGTCTCATGTCTACGGTTAACTTGTGTATCACACTTGTGGATCGCCACCCAGGAATAAAGAGATTTGAGATGTCTTGTGTTGAGAAGCTTCCAGTGCACCCACATGGCATATGGGCTCTGCCTTGACTACATAGGTTGCAAGAACTCAGAGAGGCATGCATATGGTGGTAGCGATGATAGGTGGAATGCGTCTGTGCTGATCTGAGGGATTGTTTCTAAAAAGTCTTGTCTCGATGCATGTCGAGTCTTGTGGGAAAAGTGCACCACCTCTCGAGAGGGTAAAACCTAAGTACTTAGCCCAAAAGGACGAATTAATTTTTTTTGTCTATTCTACATGGGCTTCTCTACATGGGCTATACTCCATAGGCTATTCTCCATGGACTAATTTCTCAAATTTCCCTGGGCTGTGGTCAGCAGTCTCCTTATACCTCTAAAAGGCCAAATTAAAATGTTTAGGCTAAAGCGGGGCCAAATAATCTAGATTTCGTCTCCTAGTTTATAAAAATTGCATTTTGCTGTGGCTTGGCTGGATTCGAAACAAATATCTTAGAGAGGGAGGGAAAGAAATCAATAATTATTTTTTGAAGATATTTATATAAACTCTATAGTACATAATAATATAGAAAAATTATGGACATATTCGTAGTTCACATTCAGCAGCAGTTGACCAATTCAGCAGCATTTCAAAGTGAGTGATTCAGCAATACAGACCCTGAAATACAATAGCAGTACAGAGAGAATCAGTTCTTGTTTCAGCTCTTAAAACCCTGTCACCCGATTAGTTTGCCCTTTTCTCCAAACACACTCGACCATTGGAGCATGCAAAACTGACGATCAAGTCTGCTTCGAGTACCTTCTTCTCACATAAAATGCCCGTGCGACCCCTATATGCAACCCAAAATGCCCAAGTCTCGTACAGATTGTGACAAAGCCATGTTTCAAAACAAACGCAAGACTATCTACTGCCCTTGATTTAAATAAGTACCAGTACATCAGTATTAGTTCAAAAAAATGATTTAGTAATAGCAAGGACAAAACAATTGAGAGGTTCAGTAGCTTTCCTGCTTGAAATTCAATAACCGTACAGAGAGAATCGATTCTTGTTCCAGCTCAAAAAACCTTGGCGCACGATCAGTTTGCCCTGTTCTCCGAACAAACTCGATCATTGGAGTAAGCAAAACTAAAGATCAAGTCTGCTTCTATGTGAATACCTCCTACTTACGTCAATGCCTGTGTGACGCCTATATGCAACCCAAAAAGACTAAGACGCATCTAGATAATTGTGAAAATGCCAAGTTTCGAAAGAAAAGCAAGATAATCTGCTGCACTTGATCTAAACAAGTACTCCAATTACATCACGGCTAGTTGTACAAAATATTGTACTAGTAGTAATGACAAAACATTTCACAGATTCAGTAGTACAGAATAGGACCGAAAAAATATCAATAGATTACCAGTTCATATTCAGCAGCACTTGACAGAGCAGCATCACAAACTGACCGATTAGCAGTACATAGAAAATGACCAAAAGAATTGAAAGATTCAGCAATGCACACATTGAAATTCAATAGATGTAGCAAGGCCTAATTCAAAAGGAAAGTGAGACCATATTCTTCACTCAATAGGTAGATCTGAACAAGTACCAGTACATGGTTATTACTACAAAAATACTCCCAAGTACAACTACTAAGAACATGTAGTAAGTCTTTATAGCAATGCAAGTAGTGAAACGAATATTAAGATGTGTTTATCTCACTCACGATTTTTGTCAATGCGAAGACGGTATTCTAGGGTGAACACCGACAGTCGACGAACACCATGTGCGACATTGGCATCGGCAGGAGCCACTGTAGCTCATCGAACGGGATGCCATCCGGCAACTCCATGCTCTTCGTCACACTTAGACAGGAATTTTTGAACCTTCTGCCCTCAATCACGGTCGATGACCAAAACTTCACCAGGTACTGCGGCGACAAGCATGTCGCGGACCTGACGCATACGACAGATAGAACGTGTAGAGATTAGCGCATGTCAAATCGCACCACGAACACCATCCCATTGTCCCCGGATCCGATGTTATCTACTATCCACATGCCTGTTGCCGGGAGAGGATTAGAGGTGTACCTTCCTATTTTGCCATAGCGGAAACTACGCACCATGATAGAGTGAGCTTTAGAGAGGTGGGCGAGGAGCGCTACTAGCGAGGCGGCGAACACACAGCCATCCTCCATGTAGTTGCACGGACGTGCGGGCACGCGATAATTGTGGTTGTGGACCTGACGGTTGGCAACCAATGTCCCACAACCGTCGTTGGAGCTTCTGTTACCTTTTTCGCTGGTGAATCGGAGGTTCAACTCCTTGGATCATGCGTCTATCCGGACAGCGCTGGTTGTGTCCATACGCTTAGAGATCCTGTCGAAGAAGTCGGCGCTAACCTTGCTCCATCCACTATGCCGTCTGTTGGGCCCCAAAACTTCAATCGCGTGCCGATGGATTGGGGGCGAGGGCTAATGTCAACACCCAGATTTTTAATCCCAGATGCCTGTTATGCCATACATCGCAATCCCAGGATTACCATTTTTGCGAGACATAATAGATTGGATATCTTAGTACATCATCCATTACAATCCATACATAAGGTCTTACACAAATAAGGATCTCATGATCCAGTCTTAATACAATTCAAACAGCGGAATAACATAATAATAACGATAGCGTAGGCAAAGCTCCATCTTCATGGTGACAGGCAATGCTGACGATGGGAGATGATCCTAGTTATCGTAACCTTCCTGCGGTCCATCTTCCTGATACTCCTCTTCATAGTCTGGCCATGGGAATAGCCAGGGACAAGCCATGAGTAATCTTTAAGTACTCGCAAACTAATACTAACAAGTGAAGTGATTTTGGAATAGGAAGTACTAAGCTCTAGGGTTATTTTGCAAAAAGCCGTATTTATCTCTACTTAGTTTAGAAGCAAAGAAAGCTAGTTTAAAGTTTTATATCACCTAAGTGGGAACTTGAGTTTCATATCACAACTCTGTTGTGGTCAAGTCAAAGTCATAAATCATTTCATAAGTCATTTTGAAAACATCTGACGACAGAACAGTATGGCCACTCCAACTGTCCATAACCGCGGACACGGCTATTCGAATAGTTTGACACTCTGCATAGGTGGTACACTTTCGCCACAACACTCGATACATCCGTCAGGAACAATCCTGAATTCACCATACTTATTATGAGGATAATCAATCCTAACCTTTCAATTACACGCCCTAGTATAAGCGCGTCTCCTACGAGTTTGGCCTCCCAACCATGACCAACTGTCATCTTGGGAACTGCATAGGTGGATAATCTTCACAAGGTAGCCTTAGGTCAAACCTTGTCCGCAAGGGAACCAATACTAAGGTATATAAATTTCCAGTCAAGCCCTACCCAAATTTCGGGTTTTGTGGTTGTATGGTAAAATTGGAATGGTACGCATCCAGACAACCATCAGTTTTATAAAGGGCTAAGGATCATGCCTTAACATTTTCATCATCAAAGTCATCTGGTGTTCAAGAACACATGTCAAAACATTTCAGTAGAATGACTCATCATTCTAAGGTTTCATAACCATTTTCACCAAGTATTCCCATCTAAACTTGATCAGGTTTTATGCTTAGCACTAGAGTCTACAAGTGGCGGTGAATACTAATGATGGGTGGTAAACAAGTGTGAACTAGCTAAGTTCAATCTGATGCCTCGGGATGACATCAAGATTATCTAACTTAGGCCAAGTTTTATGCTCTTTATGCTACCTTCAATTATCCTTCTAATATCTACAAGTCACCAAGTAAACTCAAATAAAATCTTTGATAAAGAAATAAAATACTAAGCTTGTAAGTAAAACCAGGATTGGGTATCATCAAATGTATCTAACCAAGCATTCTTAATGCATTGCAGGTTATCTAACTTTCATAGTTGGAAGTGTTAGCTTTCTTAGTCAGTAGATTGTCTTGTGTAGAGCAGTGGTTGAAGTTCTCCTTGGCTTATTCCTCGTAGTATCCTCCTTCCTCCTCGTATCCTTGGTCGGTACTAGCGTCTATAAATAAATACGAGGTACACAATCACCAAACAATACTTAACTATTTCTATTTATCAAACCAAGGTTTTCATTAGATGATCTATTATCATCACAAACATTACAATAATTAAGATTAATAGTTTTATTTTATTTATTTTAGAAAAGTAATTTATACTCATTGAAAAACTACTTAAGATTTAATATTCTCCAACTAAAACATGGGATCATGTTGACACATGTCATCACCACATATTTCAGTGCATGGGAATGTGATTTAAAGTGGTGTCACAATTTAATAAGGTTTAACATTTTTATTTTTATTAATTAAAGTGAGTAGAATGTCCTATGAGGCATTCTTTTATTACTTTTTCAATATTTCTACAAGTAAACCTATATATTTTTAGATACGCTGAAAGGTCTTGTTAAATGTGATTTTTCAGAGTTCGAATCAACTCAAAAGCTTTTGTGGTTGAATTTTGAAAAATGTTTGAATGCAGAAAAGCTTCTTCATTGTTCTTTTTACTATAGGTGATCTACCAATACAATTGTTTTGAATACAACAGGCTTGGATTAAGCACTCAAGTACCTTTCTAACAAAATTGGTTTCATGCATTTTGGTTTAGTGCATCAAGCTAGGTTGATTTTTGAATCTAGATACAGAACTGAGTTTGAAATTAAATAATAAACCTAAATTTGAATTACTAGGTCGGGAGGGAGGTTAAATGGGCCGGCCCACTACGCACAGCGCGTGCACGGGCTTGTTAAGTGGCTATCCCCACTCGTCAGTGAGATAGAGGGGTGCAAAGCGGTATGGGTGGATGTGGACCGCACGATCAAGCTCTAATCGAACAGTTGTGGTTCATCGTCCACGATGGTCTGTGACGGGGGAGAACGACGAAGTCGACGACGGCGATCTGCCTGGTACCGGCAGCTCCTCCTGTGGCATGTCCAATTGACGGCGCCCTTCTCCTCCAGCAGCGGCAAACTCGTGCCAAATTCCGGTGATGCGCTGCTTTCCTTGCTCCGAGAGTGAGGTGGGATGCTTTTGAGGGAGAGGGGAGTGAGATGGTGTGAAGAATTCATGCTGGGGTGGCCTCTATTTATAGTGCCTGAAGGGAACCGACGGGCGCAGGATGAGCTCGTCGTGGTCGTCGGCACAACAAGCTAAAGGCATGGGCGGTGATAGGGGGCGGTGCTATGCTCACTGGATAAGCTCAACGACATGGCTATGCGGAGTGGGAAGTGCGAAACGGCTTGAACATCGCGGCGCTCTGGGCGGGTCCGATGGTGGTTTTAATGGTGTATAATGTTTACGGTCATCCTTGACGGAGAACGAGCATGTCCGGTGTTCTTTGGGGTCTTTGGCGATCCTGCTTACCTTGTGGCGGCGATGGCAGTGCGTAGGGCGATGTCGAGTTGGCGCTCAGCGCGCTCTCATTCGCTTCAGAGAGGCTTGGCATGACCGGGCTGTGTGGTCCAGGGGCTTGCTGCTCTCGAGACTTGGATAGGGGGTGGCGATGGACGGTGGAGAGTGTCCTAGACATGCTTGCTAGGCTTGGTGCTTCTCCAGCTTGCTGTCGACATGGGGGTGGAAAGTTAGGATCGGCATGGTCACCATTGATGGCTGTGGCATGCTCATAGTGGTGCTAATGCTTGTTAATTGAGCTAGATCATCTATTGATAGTGTAGTGTGAGCTATAGAGGGAACAAGGTTGGCCAAATCACTGCTCACTAATAGTGTTTTGTGTTTGTGTGTTTGCTGATTACAAGGTGTTTGATGAAATGGCCGCAAGAGATTCAAATTTGAATTTTGGATTCAAACTTGGTGGGTGTGCTGGTTACATACTAGGGAGTCTCTGGTTAGTTGGATTGGTCAAGGTGCATTGGTTTGGTTGGGTTTTTAAAATGTGGGATCTTCACATATGAATCAGATTCAATTTTGAATTGTGATTTGAATCAAGTTGCCAAATTTTTCTGCAAGTTTGAAAGGTGGGATTTGATTCATTTTTACTTGGTCTTGCAAGGGGCGAAAAGAAATGGAAAAGTTTCTGTTTGAAATCTTGGACTAGAAACACTCAAAGTGGCCTAGTGAGCAAGATTGGCAAAAATGACCATTTGCCTTATTTGTTTTGTTTTTGATTTTCTCTTGATTTGTTTCTGCTTGGAAATGTTTTAGATGATGTTTTTTCATATTTAAACCATTCCTTGCTATTTAGGTCAATCTCACAATTCCATTCATTCATTCATGCAATCATCACATACACACATGCATTCATAATGATTTGAATTATCAAAAGTTTTTGTTAACCCTAATTTTGGTAATTGGAATATGGTAATCATTGTTCAAAAGTTTTGTGATGTTACAAACCTTCCCTCCTTAAACAAAATCTCGTCTCGAGATTTGATAAAGAAGAAGGAAGAAAACTAGGATTAAAGAAGATCGGGAAACTCCGTCTTAATGTGATCTTCTCGCTCCCAGGTAGCTTGTCCTTCAGTGTGGTTACTCCACTGAATCTTGAGAAACTTGATTCTTCTGGTCCTGGTGGTTCTGAAAGCTTCCTCCAAAATATGGATGGGTACGTCGGGATATGTCATTTCATCGTTGATCTCTATGGTTCTATGATCAATGTTCTTGAAAACTTCAGTCTTCTCCGGGACTTCAAGGCATTTGCGAAGTAACGATATATAGAACACATTATGCACTGCTGACATCTCCTCTACCAGTTCCAGTTGATACGATACTTCTCCTTGACGATTCAAAATCTTGAAGGGCCCGATATATTTGGGGGCTAACTTTCCTTTGAGATGGAAAAGCTGCATTCCTTTCAAAGGAGACACTTTGAGACACACAAAATCTCCGATATTGAAAGCAAGGTCTCGACGTCTCTTGTCGGGCGTAACTCTTCTGTCTTGACTAGGCGGTCTTGAGGTGCTCATGAATCTTGTGAACTTTCTCTTCTGCTTCTCGGAGGATGTCAGTTCTGAATATCTGACTCTCTCCTACTTCCGACCAATTCAAAGGGGTACGACACTTCCTTCGATACATGAACTCAAATGGGGCCATTTTCAAACTAGGTTGATAACTGTTGTTGTAAGAAAATTCTGCGAATGGCAGACAGTCTTCCCATTTAGATCCATACTCTAGCACACATGCTCTCAACATATCTTCGAGTATTTGATTTACTCGCTCTGTTTGTCCATCGGTCTGAGGGTGATACGCTGTGCTGAAATCTAGTTGGGTTCCTAAACCTTCCTAGACATTCTTCTAGAATCTCGAGGTAAACCGAGTTCCTCGATCCGATGCAATGTTCTTGGGGACTCCGTGCAAACTGAGGATTCTAGCGATGTATAACTCCGCTAGCTTCGAACTCTGGTAGGTGGTCTTGCCTGGTAAGAAATGGGTTACCTTGGACAATCTTTCAACTATGACCCAAATAGAGTCATTTCCCCTACTAGAAGTAGGTAATCCGGTGATAAAATCCATTCCAACGCAATCCCATTTCCATTCCGGAATCTGTAATGACCGCAATAGTCATGCGGGTCTTTGTTGTCCCGCCTTGGCTCTTTGACAAATATCACACTTGGCGATATAACTGCCTAATTCTCTTTTCATCTTATGCCACCAAAATTGTTCCTTTAGATCCTGATACATCTTTCTTCCTCCGGGATGGATAGAATAAAGAGTATCATGGGCCTATTTGAAAATAGTTTCCTTCAATTCTGAGTCTTCTGGTACCATAGAACTCCTTCTTCATCCTCGGTGAATCCGGGAACTTTGCATGTACCGATACGATGTTTGATTCCGTTGATACTAGCATTTCCTTTATGCGCCTCCTTGACCTGACTGATCAAAGTGGGTTGAAGTTCTATGCTAGCAAAAAATCCTTCACTTACTAATTCCATTCAGAAATCTTCCATCTCTTTGTGCAAAATTGTTTTCTCCTTCAGGATCATGGAGTTCAAGTGGCACGGCAATCTGCTAAGGGCATCTGCTACCACATTGGCTTTACCGGGGTGATAGTGAATGTCTAGATCATAGTCCTTGATTAGCTTAATCCATCTTCTCTGCCTCATATTCAGCTCCTTTGGAGTGAATATATACTTCAGGCTCTTGTGATCCGAATAAATCTCACAACGGTTTCCCATAAGATAATGCCTCCATGTTTTTAGGGCTAGAAATACGGCTGCTAGTTCAAGGTCATGGGTAGGATAATTCTGTTCATGCTGTTTCAATTGTCGGGATAGATAAGATATAACTTCTCCTTCTTGCATTATCACACATCCGAGACCAATCTTGGATGCGTCACAATACACATCAAAGGGCTTCGTAATATCCGGCATGATCAAGATTGCGGCTGAAATCAATCTCCTATTGAGTTCCTCAAAAATCGCTTCACATTTGTCCGTCCATTCGAACTTCTTATCCTTCTTAAGCAATTGGGTCATGGGTCTTGCAATACTCGAGAATCCTTCTACGAACTTGTAGTAGTATCCCGCTAATCCGAGAAATGCACGAACTTGGGTTTGAGTGGTTGGGGCTTGCCAATCTTCAACATCCTTCACCTTTGTAGGGTCAACAGAAATTGCTCTGGCTGATACGATATGTCCGAGGAATCCTACCTCCTGTAACCAGAATTCACATTTGCTAAACTTGGCATACAATTGATGCTCCCTAATGGTTCCAAGAATGGTCCTTAGGTGTAGCTCATGTTCTTCTTCTGATTTGGTAGAAATCAGAATGTCATCAATGAAAACAACGACAAACTTATCCAGTAAATCCATAAAAATATTATTCATGAGATTCATGAAATAAGCGGGGGCATTGGTTAATCCAAAAGACATGACAATATACTCGTATAATCCATATCTGGTGGTAAAGGCAGTCTTTGGAATATCCTCTGCACGAATCTTGAGTTGGTGATAACCAGTTCTAAGATCAATCTTAGAAAACACCTTGGCACCTGTCAACTGGTCAAACAAGTCTTCTATATTTGGCAACAGGTTCTTGTTCTTGATGGTGACATCATTCAACTTCCGATAATCCGTACAAAAACGATTACCTCCGTCTTTCTTTTCCACATACACAACAGGTGATCTCCATGGCGATGCACTTGGTTGGATCAATCCTATCTCCAGCATAGCATCCAGTTGCTTCTTCAGCTCAACTAATTCAGACGGGTTCATACTATATGGTCTCTAGGCTATGGGTCCGGTTCCAGGGATTAGTTCAATGATAAACATCTGGAAATACATCGGGGTATTCACAGACTATCCTGACTTGGTCAATGGTTGGCTGGGCTAAACTCTTGTTGCATTTGAATTGACGGGGCAAGGTTTCAGATACATGCTCTACTAATATTCCGGCTGTACTGGTCATGGTTTTGGATTTCTTGGCACAGTCGATTAATCCTTTATGTTTGGACATCCAATCCATTCCTAGTAATACTTCCAAACCTTTAGTTCCGAGTACTATTAGATTAGCATAAAAATCTATGCCATGGATTCGGATGGGCAAGGCCTTGCAAATTTTTCTAGCTTTGGTTGTTGAACCAGGTATTTGAACTATCATAACATGCTTCAATTTGGTGGGTTGAATCTTACTAGTGCATGCAAATTCTTTAGTAACAAATGAGTGCGGTGCTCCAGAATCAAACAACACTCTTGCAAGTAATGAGTTAACAAAAAACATACCCAACACGACATCTGGCGCTTCTTGGGCTTCTTCCACATGCATGAGAAAGAGACGACCATTGCGATTGAGCGAGTTCCCTGGGGCAAGACGCTGCTGCTGAGCTGGGGCATTTGCATTGGGGGCTGCGGCAATCTTCTTGGGGCACTCATTGGAATAGTGACCCTTGGTTCCACATTCATAACAAGTCACTTGAGACTTGTCCTTCGCTGCAATAGGCACAACATTGCTTCCAGTTCTCGGAGCAGTGTTGGTGTTGGTGGCGACATTGTTATTGTTGAACTTAGGCGGTGCACGGTTGAAATTGCTGGGGTTACCGGGGTTGTGGTGGTTTCATCTGGGCCTTGGGTTTCCATGGTTGGGATAGGTCGGGCGATTCATCGGGGGTCTGTTTGTTCTTGGGGCAAATCCTAGAGATGGGTTGGGGCGATACTTTGGTGTATGGTGGGTTCCTGGTTGATGCATCATGTGACGCTTGCGGTTCTCATTATCTTGGTTGATCTTGCCTTCCATCTGAATGGCAGAGTCAACTAAGGCTTCAATATCAGCAAACGGGATGTTGACTAGCATTGTCTGCATCTCATCATGCAGACCATTCTGGAATCTCTCCTTCTTCTTGGCTTCAGTGTCGATCTCATCCGGTGCATACCTAGCCAATGACAAGAATTTGTCACGGTACTTAACTCCCGTCATCCTGCCTTACTTTAGTTCGCTGAATTCATCTCGCATCCTCTTGATCAAACCCGGTGGCACATGGGTTCTACTGAACTTGACTTTGAACTCTTCCCAAGTCATCATATGTCCTGCAGTCATGGCGCGAACGCTATTCCACCATGCTCTTGCATCGCTCGCCAGGCACTGGTTGACGAACAATACCTTCTCGTTAGCTTCCACTCCTGCAACTTCCTGGTTGTTTTCCATGGTTTGCAGCCAATCATCTGCATCTAGGGACTCTTCAGACTTAGTGAAAACGGGTGGATTGGTGTTCTAGAAATTCTTGAGCTTGGATCCATGGTTGTCCTGATTTCCATGGCCTTGATTGTTGTTGGCCATCTGAGCTATCTGTTGAAGGGTGGCTAAGTTGGCTAGACATTCGACTCTTTCAGCTTCGCGGTCCGAAACCAACATTTGCAAGATCTGCAACATTGGGTCCGGGGATGAAGTGCTTCCTCCGCGAGGCATCTGAAGATTGAGATATATCATGAGAAAAGAGGGAAATTTCTATGGTTCATGGGTTTTGTGTTTGAAAAGTTTTCAAAGTTTGACTCAGATTTTTCTAGCAACTTGCTTTTCATTCATTCATGGCACACGGTACAAACACACACCACAACAAAGGAAAAAAAGATGGTTTTAAGAACCATTCTGTGAAACTACGATACAGTGGGACCGAATACAACTCACTAACGCTAGTGCTCAAGTGCTACTACTCCTTGGAGTCAGTGTCCTCATCATCCTCATCGATGAAGGCGAAGTCATCCTCATCGGTGAAGAAGTCCATGGCCTGATCCTCCAGAAAGTCATCATCGTCACTGAGATAGGAGTAGGGGTCTCCACGAAGGTCTTCCCCTGCATTATCCCTCTCCTCCAACTACATATCTCTCTCGTGGATGGTCTCCTCCAAATCCGTGATCCGGTGGCGAAGACGGGTAATGGTGCGCTCCTTCTTGTCGAACTGACGGGGACGAGACTGGCGATCCTTCACTAGCATGGCAATAGTCTGATCCTTCTTGGCAGCGATGTCATACTTCTGGTTGGCGTAGGAGCGGGCATTGTGTAACTCCTTATGACGGTCATACATCATGAAGCCGAGGTGGTCCAATTGACTCTTCAGCTCGTGGTGATATGGGGCCTCCTGTGGCTGTCCCATAACATCACGCCTTGGATAGAGCTCAAAGCGGGTACCCTTGATCTGATTGATACTCTGCCCACATAGACGGGCAAGAGCTTCCTGCATGGCCCTGGCAAGTCCATCGATCTAGTTGTTCTCTCTCAAGGTGAACTGAATTCCCTCTGAGGTGGGGGCTTCAATCTTTCCTCGGAGACTTGCAACAACTAGCCATTGCAAATCCTCTCCTTCCTAATTGTTGAGCTGAGCTCCGAAGAACTCGGGGTGCGGACGCTCCAGCATCTCTGAAAGTTGGTCCAAGTCACGCTCAAAGATGAGGTCTCCTCCATTCCCCAACTGATAAAATTTGATGTACTTCACGTCCATCTATAAGAATATAGGATTAGTAAGTTAGTAGAGTGATCAAGTGTGTCAAATTTTATGTAAGTTTGCAAGAATTTTTGAGGAACATGAATTTTCATGAAAGAGTCTAAGTGATAAGAATGAGAATAAGTTTTCATAAATACTCTCTTCCTTGGTTTTTGAAACTAAATTTTTGATTCAAACATCCATTCTAAACTAGGGTCTCCTATGGTCAGGATGGTCTGATACCAACTTGTCAACACCCGGATTTTTAATCCCAGATGCCTGTTATGCCATACATCGCAATCCCAGGATTACCATTGTTGTGAGACATAACAGATTGGATATCATAGTACATCATCCATTAGAATCCATACATAAGGTCTTACACAAATAAGGATCTCATGATCCAGTCTTAATACAATTCAAGCAGCGGAATAACGTAATAATAACGATAGCGTAGGCGAAGCTCCATCTTCATGGTGACAGACAATGCTGACGATGGGAGATGATCCTAGTTGTCGTAACCTTCCTGCGGTCCATCTTCATGATACTCCTCTTCATAGTCTGGCCACGGGAATAGCCAGGGACAAGCCATGAGTACACTTTAAGTACTCGCAAACTAATACTAACAAGTGAAGTGGTTTTGGATAGGAAGTACTAAGCTCTAGGGTTATTTTGCAAAAAGCCAGGTTTATCTCTACTGAGTTCAGAAGCAAAGTTGAACGTTTTATATCACCTAATTGGGAACTTGAGTTTCATATAACAACTCTGTTGTGGTCAAGTCAAAGTCATAAATCATTTCATAAGTCATTTTGAAAACATTTGACGACAGAATAGTATGTCCACTCCAACTGTCCATAACCGCGGACGCAGCTACTCGAATAGTTTGACACTCTACAGAGGTGGTACACTTTCACCACAACATTCGATACATCCATCAGGAACAATCCTGAATTCACCATACTTAGTATGCGGATAATCAATCCTAAACTTTCAATTACACGCCCTAGAATAAGCACCTCTCCTCTGAGTTTGGGATCCCAACCATGACCAACTTTCATCTTGGGAACTTCATAGGGGGACAATCTTCACAAGGTAGCCTCAGCTCAAACCTTGGCCGCAAGGGAACCCATACTAAGGTATATAAATTTCTAGTCAAGCCCTACCCAAATTTCGCGTACTATGGTTGTATGGTAAAATTGGAATGGTATCGCATCGAGACAACCATCAGCTTTATAAAGGGCTAAGGATCATGCCTTAACATTTTCATCAGCAAAGTCATCTGGTGTTCAAGAACACATGTCAAAACATTTTAGTAGAATGACTCATCATTCTAAGGTTTTCATAACCATTTTCACCAAGTATTCCCGTCTAAAGTTGATCAAGTTTTATGCTTAGCACTAGCATTTACAAGTGGGGGTGAATACTAATGAGGGGTGGTAAACAAGTGTGAACTAGCTAAGTTCAATCTCATGCCTCAGGAAGATTATCTAACTTAGGCCAACTTTTATGCTCTTTATGCTACCTTCAATTATCCTTCTAATATCTACAAGTCACCAAGTAAACTCAAATAAAAGCTTTGATAAAGAAATAAAATACTAAGCTTGTAAGTAAAACTAGTATTGGGTATCATCAAATGTATCTAACCAAGCATGCTTAATGCATTGCATAGGTTATCTAACTTTCATAGTTGCAAGTGTTAGCTTGCCTTGTGCAGAGTAGTGGTTGAAGTTCTCCTTGACTTCTTCCTCGTAGTCTCCTCCTTCCTCTTTGTATCCTTGGTCGGTACTAGCGTCTATAAATAAATACGAGGTACACAATCACCAAACAATACTTAACTATTTCTATTTATCACACCAAAGATTTCACTAGATGATCTATTATCATGAAAAACATTACAATCATTAAGGCATACTGATTTATTTTCTTCATTTTAGAAAAGTAATTTATACTCATTGAAAAACTACTTAAGATTTAATATTCTCCATCTAAAATATGGGATCATGTTGATACATGTCATCACCACATATTTCAGTACATGGGAATGTGATTTAAAGTGGTGTCACAATTTAATAAGGTTTAACCTTTTTGTTTTAATTAATTAAAGTGACAAGAATGGCCTATGAGGCATTCTTTTATTAGTTGTGCAATATTTTTGCAAGTAAACCTATATATTTTTATATATTCTGAAAGGTCTTGTTAAATGTGGTTTTTGGGAGTTGGAATCAACTCAAAAGCTTTTATCGTTGAATTTTGAAAAATATTTGAATGGAGAAAAGCTTTTTCCTTGTTATTTTTACTTTAGGTGATCTACAAATCCAATTGGTTTGAATCCAACGGGATTTGATTAAGCACTCCAGTACATTTCTAACAAAATTGGTTTCATGCATTTTGGTTCAGTGAATCGAGCTAGGTTGATTTTTGAATCTAGATACAGAACTGAGTTTGAAACTAAAAGAATAAACCTAAATTTGAATTACTAGGTCGCGTGGGCTAGTTAAGTGGTTGTCCCCACTTGTCAGTGAGACAGAGGGGTACGAAGCGGTATGGGTGGATGTGGACCGCACGATCAAGCTAATCGAACGGTTGTGGTTCATCGTCCACGTTGAGCAAGCCGGCGAGACAGAACCCTAGCACGGCCAGTGGGGGTCGTGGGAGGCTCACCGGGGCTCAGGCGATGGACGACGACGGGAGCGAACGATGAAGTCGATGAGGGTGATCCTCCTGGTACCGGCAGCTCTTCCTGGGGCGGCTCCAATCGACGGCGCCCTTCTCCTCCAGCAGTGGCAGACTCTGGCCAAATTCCAGCGATGCGCTTCTCACCATGCTCCGGGAGTGAGGTGTGGTCCTTCTAAGAGAGAGAGGGGAGTGAGATGGTGTGAAGAATTCGTGCTGGGGTGGCCTCTATTTATAATGCCTGAGGGGGACTGACAGGCGAGGGCTAAGCTCGTCGTGGTCGTCGGCACAGTGAGCTAAAATCATGGGCGACGATAGGGGCGGTGCTATGCTCCCTGGCGAAGCTCAACGGCATGGCTATGCGGCATGGGGCGATGCAAAATGGTCGGAACGTCGCGGCGCTCTGGGCGGGTCAGACGGTGGTTTTAATGGCGTTCATCGTCTACAGTCCGCGCGGCGGCGAACGGGCATGTCCACGGTGTTGCTCGGGTGTTGGCGATCCTGCTTTCACGTGGTGAGGGCGGCGCGTGGTCTGTGGGCGCGTGTCGAGGTTGGCGCTATGGCGCGCTCTCGGCTCGCTCGCAGAGAGGGTTGGTATGCTAGGGCTATGTGGTCCAGGGGAGGGCTGTGCTCGAGGCAAGGACAGGGGTTGGCGGTGGATGGTGGAGAGTGTCCTAGACATGCTTGCTAGGCTTGGTGCTTCTCCTAGCTTGATGTCGACATGGGGGTGGCAAGTTAGGCTCGGCATGGTCACCATTGATGGCTATGGCATGCTCAGAGTGGTGCTAAAGCTTGTTAATTGAGCTAGATCATCTACTGAGAGTGTAGTGTGAGCTATAGAGGGATCAAGGTTGGCCAAATCACTACTCACTAATAGTGTTTTATGTTTGTCTGTTTGCTAATTACAAGGTGTTTGATGAAATGGCCACGAGAGATTCAAATTTGAATTTTGGATTCAAACTTGGTGGGTATGCTGGTTACATACTAGGGATTCTCTCGTTAGTTTGATTGGTCAAGGTGCACTAGTTTGGTTGTGTTTTGAAAATGTGGTATCTTCACATATGAATCAGATTCACTTTCACTTGGTCTTGCAAGGGGTGAAAAGAAATGTAAAAGTTTATGTTTGAAATCTTGGACTAGAAACACTCAAAGTGGCCTAGTTAGCAAGATTGGCAAAAATGACCATTTGCCTTATTTGTTTTGTTTTTGATTTTCTCTTGATTTTTTCTGCTTGGAAATGTTTTAGATGATGTTGTTTCATCTTTAAACCATTCCTTGCTATTTAGATTAATGTCAGAAGTCCATTCATCCATGCAATCATCACATACACACATGCATTCATAATGATTTGAATTAACAAAAGTTTTTGTTAACCCTAATTTTGGTAATTGGAATAAGGTAATCATTGTTCAACATTTTTGGGATGTTATAGCTAATCAATCTATGATTATTGGAAGGACCAATGTTGCGAGCGAGATGGCGAGGAAAATGAGTGAAGCGCGCGCTGGAGATGATACCTGATGCTGCCGGAGATGGGGAAGAAGGAATGGCTCTTTGAACGAGGGGTTTTTTGTGTGTTCCTTTATCGGTCTTCTGCTGCAGGGCACAACTGCGTCGAGGATACTTTAATTAGATAGTCTAGCATGCAAATATCTATCTATGGAGAGTACTAGTACTGGGTTGCATGTTCCTTGCATCTCAAAAAATGCTGCACGAACACAACATACTGATACATTGAACCCCACGTTGACAGGGACGCATTAGACGCTTCCCGACGCTGATAGAGGGCGCATTTTGTGATATGCTACATGACTACACTCCCAGTATGTAGATATTTTAGTATGCAGCAAAAATTTTATGTGACTAAACTATGAGTATATATGCTTTCGCCGGCACCCAACTCTATGTACCCACCATGACGCATTCTGAAAAACTTCCTTGCGCAGGATGGAACCGCGCCGTGGAAGTGGAAGATCCTTGCCAGTCGCTAACTGTCCCGCGTCACCTGCTCGTCACGGCATCGTTCGTCGAGCCGGCAGCCATCTGAGGCCACACAACGTGTCCAACCGCGCCTGGAGCCATCGACCTTGGTGCTCGAGGACACCACAACGTCGAAGCTTGTCGTACCGTTCACGCCCGATAAGCACATTGCACCGGCAGAGACGGAAGAGCGCCAAGCAGCATACAAGATGGAGGAGCACTAGAGGAAGGCCTACGACACCACCATGAATAAGGCCAGGAGGAATAGAGGAGCCAACGATGAGGAAGACTCTGACTCAGGAAACAAGGAGGCGTTCATGGAGAAGTTGGAGGCAAAAGAGGAAGAGAGTGATGTCGACCCGTGGGACTATAAGGAGGAGGAGGACACCGATGGATGTGATGGCGACGACGATGACAACGACAACGACGATTAGAGTAATGTTCTGTTGTAAGTATTGTTATATAACTGCCATGTCCTACATTGTAATTGTTGTAACTACCATGTCTTGCTATAATATTGTGTTGTTGGTACTGTAACTATTTCGTCAAAATATTATCATGACAAGCACGGAGCCCGTCTAGAGCGCGCACTCGGCACGGTTGGCAACAAAGGGAGCACATAATGGTCATGCTCACTGCTAAAACCATGCATCCGTGTCCACATATAGAGTGGTGGGGCTGATATAAAGGGGGCTATCCTGGCATGCCAATACGTTCTATAGTGTACTCCTCAATATTAGTATTCATTTGCACGGGTCTTGCAACTCAGATAATGCTACTACTTTACTCGTACTAGTAGAATAACATATCATCACAATATAAAATTATACATTAATATGTAAAGCACATAAAATAATTATAATTTCAAGCCACATCCATAAAGTATCAGATGTATATTTGGTCCTTGTGCGCATCGTTCATCGTGCTTCTAATCTTTCAGATGGTTAAAAATGTTGGGATTTGCTATTAATGATACACTATATATAATAGTAAGATAATATAAGATAAATCTCTAACAAAATATGGTCTTGTCACATCAGCTTAACCAAACAGTCATGCATGAGCCTAGAATCATTGAAGGCAAGGTTGTTTACATAGAATACAACCCTTATTACACAAGCATTGAGGTGATTGTTTGTTAAATTGTATATGGCATGTGGTTTCTAATATCTTGTTGATGCTATAAATTTCCATATTTTCCAAAGAAAATATAGTCAAGTAGATACCAGTAACCAAACTGATTTCGATAAGACATAGTATCGATACAAGGACATGTTTCAAATGAGAGAGACGAAGAAGTTGAAAGCTATGACTTATAACCAAACAAAATATCAGTAGAAACATGTATCTGAAACCTTGCCCCGTCAATTCAACTGTAACAAAAGTCTAGCCCAACCAACCATTGACCAAGTCAGAGTAGTCTGTGAATACCCCAACGTATTTCCAGATGTTTTGCCCAGTATGCCCCCAGATCGGGATATCGAGTTTATCATTGAACTAATCCTTGGAACTGGACCCATAGCCCAAAGACCATATAGTATGAACCCGTCTGAATTACTGGAGCTAAAGAAGGAACTGGATGCTATGCTGGAGATAGGACTGATTCAACCAAGTGCGCCACCATGGAGATCACCTGTCTTGTTTGTGGACAAGAAAGATGGAGTTAACCGTTTGTGTATAGATTATCGGAAGCTGAATGATGTCACCATCAAGAACAAGTACTCACTACCGAAGATAGAAGATATGTTTAACCAGTTGACTTGTGCCAAAGTGTTTTCGAAGATTGATCTTAGAACTGGTTATCATCAACTCAAGATTCGCGCAGAGGATATTCCAAAGACTGCCTTTACCACTAGATATGGATTGTATGAGTACACTGTCATGTATTTTAGATTAACCAATCCTCCCGCTTATTTCATGAATCTCATGAATAAGATTTTTATGGACTTCCTGTATAAGTTTGTCGTTGTTTTCATCGATGACCTTCTGATCTATTCCAAATCAGAAGAAGAACATGAGCTAAACCTAAGGACCATCCTTGGAACCCTTAGGGAGCATCAGTTGTATGCCAAGTTTAGCAAATGTGAATTCTGGTTACTGGAAGTAGGATTCGTCGGACATATCATATCAGCCGGAGGAATTGCCGTTGACCCTGCCAAGGTTAAGGATGTTGAAGAATGGAAAGACCCAACAACTCAAACCCAAGTTCGTGCATTTCCCGGATTAGCGGGATATTCCCGCAAGTTCGTAGAAGGATTCTCGAGTATCGCAAGACCCATGACCCAATTGTTGAAGATGGATAAGAAGTTTCAATGGATGCACTGTGGCACCCCGGATTTACGGTCCGAGAATACCCGTTATTCCTGCAATTCACGTTCCCATGATCAGTGAGTTGTGAGCATAACCGACAAGTATCACTACAACATCCATAATTAATGAATACAAGTACTTACATTTATACCATTATGGAGATACAACATAAATAGCGGAAGCCTTCAAGCGCAGAGCCCATGTCATGCCTTAACCTACAGGCGACTGACTGGGAGCACGGCCTAGCTCGCATAGACGTCAGCGTCCCCATCGTTTCTCTCAATCATCTGAAAGTCTGGCCAAGTAAATAGCCAGGGACAATGCCGGTGAGTACTTTGAATGTACTCGCAAACCACCTTAAGAAGACAATAATAAAAGGTATGCAATATAGCTGTGGTAGGATGGCTCCAAGAGAGGTTCGTTTATAAACTAATTTCTCTTGTAGATATAGTATGTCTCTATGTATTTGTTGAAAAACTTTTGTAAAACATTTTCGAAACCTTTTTGAAAAGTTTTAAGAAAACACTAGGATTGGGTCACCCATTTGTTTTTCATTCCGGTCATCTAATGACTAAACTCCTTCCTCCTTTTTCCGACCATCCCATGGTCAAATCATTTACAAGACATTTCTTTTTCCACGTCCTTTTTAAAAACAAAACCATCACCCGCCATACAGCCGCCAGCACAACCGTCCAAGACCGAGGACTCGGCTATTCGAAAAGATTTACACTCTACAGAGGTTGTACACTGTACCCACACCATCCTATTACCCGTCCCTGATCTACACTGATCATGGGTCGAATAACCAGTGAAGACCTTCTGAATACCCTCGCCGATACAGGTGCCTACCCTATGAGGTTAATCCCCTCAAAACCGGGATGCCCTATATAGTCACAAGCCAACCGAAGCGCGTTTTGCACCCCGCAGGGTTAGCGCTTTCAATGAGGGGTTCATAGTATCCTCCGGCCGCCATTATACGATATTTACCTTCCCAGACCGATGTTTCACATGGGCCTTTATAGGGGAAATCCCATCCTCCGGGAATTTGTTCTCCCCCGTAGTAGTTTGAGACACCCATCCTGGATTAGACAAACTTCCAGCCCAGCCCCGTCCCATTCGAGAGTAATGTGGTTGCATGGGTTAATTGTTCCAGCATAGTAAACTATACAGCCCAGCGTGTTTTCGTAAACATTTTCCTCCATCCGTTGTCGGACCATTTTGTAAAACCAAAACCTTTCTCATTTTCCAAACCACTTGGTAGGCCAAGCCTCACCAAGATTTTCTCATAAAACATTGTTGTAAGCCTTTTTCTGGGGTCTTCCCATCCCATAGTTTTTACTTCGGCTAAAACGGGGTCTCCAAGGGGTTATGTTATTAAACACCATCTACCATACTAAGGGAGGGTAGGTACCATCAAATGAGTTTTACCTAACGGTACTAAGGGGGTAATGGTTTGGAGGAGCTATACATTTCCCATATAAAACATAATATAGTAAAATAATGCAATTTTCATAAATGAGTAGCTAAAATATGCATAGGTAAAATAATAGGACAGGGCATATGAGCAAGAAGGTGGCTTTCCTGTGACCAGCGAGACTTCCCATGACTTCTTTAGAAAACCAGAATACCAAATACAACAATAAGAATAACTTGATGCTTCCTTCTTCTCGGCGTCTCACAAACGCAACTATCGCTGTTATCGAGTATACATGCAAAAAAGAAATACCACGTTCAGTACAAGGCATACAAACATCAACCATACAGCAAGCAAAGGATATTTTCATGATATACATGAGTATGGTGTTGGATATTTGATGTGATTGGATTTGGAAGAAGATTTGGAGGTATTGGAATAATGGATCATTTTGGGTTTGAAGTCTAGGAACTACCTAAGAGAGGGTTTTTGACCAATGGCTTAATAAGTATGTTTCCATTGTATAAAAATGATACCATTACATAGGTATTGATAAAATGAATCTAACAAAAGTGGTTTCACTATTTTATCAATATCCAAAGATTTATAATGGATTTTATAGTGATTAAAATTCTAGTTTTAGGAAATAATTCACCAGAACTGTTCTGGAGTTCCAAAAATTATTTTCTTGGGCAATTAGATAGTATTTAGTGGAATGAATCAAGAGGAGTTTGAATCACCTCAAAACAATTACCAGAATGCCCTTGAAAAATTCCCAAAGGCAGTACTGGATGAGAGTTGTCTTTTTCATCGGATTTAATTAACATAATCTTTTTAGCTGATTCCAACGACACTTGTTACATACTGAAAATACCTTTCTTTAGAAATTGGAATTACCCTTTTTGGATATACATAACGCAAAAGGTGAATTTATTGGTGAACAAACCATGGACATAGTTGTTTAATTCACCATATTTCAATAAAAGACCAATAAATCTTGGGATCCTGGGTTTTGCTGATTATTGTCATATAGGTTTACTCGGAGTTGGAATTAGGTCTAACCCTCATTTTGTTTGACCTAGAGAAATTGCTAAATTAGAAATGACCTGTTTTTATTGTTTTTGCTACAGGTAATCTAGGAAGCAAATTTAGGTAAGACCAGTGGAACAATCATGGTAAAGCTAATACCTTGCAGTACCAATTGGGTTCAAGCCATTTGGAAATACCAAAATCTCTACAAGAGAATATTTGTCCAAAGGACACCTAGGGTTTGATGATTTATTGTAATTATTCTAGATTTTATTTTAGTCAGCTAATACACTTCATGTTAGGTAAAACCCTAAGGTACAAGTTAGTATTTTTATCTAGGTACAAACACGCACATTCCATTTTATTTGGAATTAAAGTAACTTGTTAATATCTGGATCTATAAAGAAAACAGAAAAAGAAAAAGGGTGGAGGGAAATCGCGGGCCAGATCTACCTGGATATGGGCTGTCCGAAGGGGATCTGGACCATTGTCCATTGGTGTTTTGAAGGATTTTGGTGAAAAGGAAAGAAACTAGATTTTTGGGGATCTAGGGTTTTGTTATTTTCATGCCACCAAAACATGGTTGGATCAGGGAGCTCAGAGCTCACCTTGATACAAGGGGTATATGGATTGGTAGACAAAGTTATATAGATGATTATGGAAGCAGGAGTTGAGCTGGTTTGTATTTGAGGTGGTTTAGGGGTGATGGCAAACTTTGTTGAAAATAAGGCTTCCATATCAGAGTTGTCATGATTCCTCATAAAACAGGAGGTTTAGGAAGCACAAAGCTCCAATGGAAACAAGTGAGGTATGGATTCTTAGACCATGGTTAGTATATCATAACCAGGCAAAGAGTTGGTCAGGGGGGTAGCATATAGATGTGAGCTTCTGCCAAAGTAGGCAAGATGATAAGATTTGCAGAAAAGATTATTATCTTGACTACAAAACCATCATGGATGAGTGGGAACCAGAATGGTTTATCCATGTGCAAGAGTGGGCTTTGGTAGTACTCATGATGTACTATAAGATGGTTCATATACATTCTCAAGTATGCACATAGATTTGAAAAGGTAGAGATCCAAAGGTTGCATCTAGATAAGAAATCCAGACTTAGCCATTTTTGGCAGATTTAGGGGTTTAGACTAGAGTGCAAGTGTAGATGATTTTGAGAGGATGCTGTGTTCCAAAATCATGATAAAGGAGATGAGATGATCACCTTAGTGGCTTAGGATAGATCCAGACTTGTATGCTTGATATGGGATTGATGATCACAAGCCTAGATTGGGTCCTAAGGGATGAGCTACTAGGTTAGCTCACTCGAGTTCCTAAGCACATAATGCAATCAATAGATCAAGGCAATTCATCGGACAACAGATCAAGGCAATTCATCTAATCAAACTTGTCAAACTACTCCTAAGGTTCCAAACTCATTACAATTCATCTAATGGTAAGGATGGGTATTTTGAATTGGTTATGTTTTGAAGTAAGATAAGTATGTCTTGGTATTTCTACCAAGATTGTAATGAAGAGGTTTTGAATAAAGGTTTTGGGAAAAACTAGGGGTAAGTGTAGTTGAGAGTTCTGTCTTGAAAACATAAGGAGATTATATTTTAGTTCTCCATAGTTTTGTTAATAGAACTAGCTAAATATTTATGTTGTGTCAAAGTCATCTTGGCTCAGGTTTTTGAAAGGCCGGAACATTTGAGAATATGCAAGATGAGCCAAGACATCTCCTTTGTAAAATATCTTTTGGCAGCTAGGGTTGAGATAAGAAGTATAGCACCTAATACAAAATCAGTTGCAAGAACACAAGAAAGTAAGTAAACAAACATTGCACATGTATCAAGAAACAGTTTTTGTTCCTCCTCATTTTTGCCTTTTTGACAACAATTCAGGATTGCTGAAATTGGGGTGTTACAGACCTTTCCCCCTTAAAATAATTTCGTCCCGAGATTAGGGATAAGTAGGGTTGGGTAATAACATCCGCTTAACCATTTTAGCGGTGGCATTATTATATGTCAACAGGTTCTCCAACGAATAAGCGTGGTTAGTTACGTGTCCGAGTTGAGGGTCTTCTGATTGGGCGGTTTAGATTTAAACAACTGGAAAAGACGTAGTCTTTTCCCCTTAGGATGATTCTAGGTAGGTTTAGCGTCGACGGGGTACTTTCCTCTTAGGGAGAGACGGCGAGTGGAGTCTTCTTTAGTCCTTCGCCTCATGGTCAACTTTTCTCTCTTCAAGGTCTTGATACACTGGGGGTTGGCTAGACGATTGACCTTGGAGTGGGGGACTTTCCTGAAGTGCCTTTTGACTTTGGAGAAGTGTCATTTGTCGTTCTTCTTGTAGGGTCGAGGATTCGGATTTGGAGGGTGGTCATCACTTAGTCATAACTAGTGTTCGACTCCCGGGGTCTATAGGGTTTTTGGGCGGGAAATATGCAGTCTTTCCCCCTTATAGCAAAACTAAGGGTGCTTGGCGAAGTTGCCGACTTTCTTGGTTGGAGTAGTATACTAATGCTGGGGAATGGCGCTGCACCTTTCGTCCGGAGGTGGTTATCTTCTGTCGGTCTTCTATAGTCCACTTTATGAGAGACGTCGATACCACTTCTTGAGTTGGTAGGTCTACTAGAGAAGGCGTATACTAGCTTCCGGGTAGTTAGTTATGAGCTAGTTAGGGGTCCGATGGGTTGGAGGATGTCGTTGGGGTTTGGCTGTCTATGAATGCGGTCCTTTAGGAAAGGGGTCTTTACGGGCTCAGTCTGATGCAACGTCATGGGTAAAACATGCAATGAACGACATTAAGCTTGCATATCATCCAACAGGATTCATCCAGAATTCAGCGGATTTGCGCCGACCAATGGCGAAGGTACTTGATGCCTTACTGAACAGGTTTCGTGTAACGTCCCAAAAATACTAAACTTCGATCATCAAACTCTAATCATCAAAATTAGGGTTAACAAAAACTTTTCCAATTAAAAGTATGAAAGCATTCATATGTGTGTGCATTAAAATTTGGATTCTTTTGAATTGCCTTGGTTCTGTGTTTCTTTGCATGTAAAATGATTCTTAGGTGAAATAAACATCATCTAAACAATCCCCAAACTTTTCCCAAAGACAAACAAGTCAAAGCAAATAAATAAAGTGAATGGTCACTTTGGCCAATTAACTCCCATGCCTACTTTGGCTATCCTTAACTTTCAAAACTTAACAGAAACATGTATGGATCTTTGCACCCCTTGATAGTACTCATAATAAGGTACCAAGGCCCACTTTGTGATCATCCAAAAACATTTAAATGCCTAGTTTAAATGACAGTTTAAAATTGAATCTATTTCATATGGGAAGATCCCACTATTTCAAAAACCACTCAAAGAAGCTCAATTTTCAAAACCCAAGCATCCACAGAATCCTCAACACATGCCTAGCACACCCACCAAAAATCTTTTCAAAATTAAAAACTCAAGTTCATGCGGCCATTGCATCAAACAGGTTGTAGATTCAAATCAACAAAATCAAAAACACTATGTTGAGTAGTGCTTTGGGCCAACCTTGTTCCCTCTCTAGTTACAACTAGCCTTAGTAGATCATCTAGCACCCTTAACTAAGCTCTAGCACCATTGTGAGCTTGCCAATGCCATCAATGGTGAGCAGGCCGAGAGCACACTTGTCACCCGGTGTGGACAGCAAGCTAGGAGAAGAACTAGCCGTGCCAACCTTGTCTAGCATGCAGCCCATGCCTCACCGTCCCCTCTCGACCAGCCCTAGCTCAAAGACAGCGACCAGAACCGCCAGGAACACTGCGCCCGTGCCGCTGTCGACCATGCCGACACGCACCACAGAGCACGCACCATTCCCACGCAACCCGACCACCTCGAGCCCTCGCCGCCCTCCAGCATGCACCCCACCGTCCCAGGAGACCACCAGACATGTTTGTTTCACCGCCCGTACCCCGTAGCCACCGCTCGCCGCGGAGTTCGCCGCCTCTGCCTCGTAGAGCACCGCGTGTTCCCGACCATTTGCCACCACCCCTACACGCGCATTTAAGCTATACAGCATCGCCAGGAGACCGCCCATCAACCGCCAACCGTAGCCATGCCTCTAGCCGCCCGTAGCCATGTCGCCACCATCGCCTGCCCATCCCTCTCGGTCTCGCCGTGTCGAGCCTATAAAAGGATACGACCCCCGCTTGATTTCTTCACAGCATCTCACTCCCCTCACCTCACTGATCCTTCCACCCCTTAGCCGGAGCACGAGGAGCAGCAGCTCGCCAGAATTGCGCTAGAGAAGGCCGCCTCTAGAGAAGAAGGGAGCCGTTGATTTCAACCACCCCCGGAGCTGCCCCGACCACCGCTGAGTTCGCCATCATCGACTTTGTTGTTTGACCGCCTCGCCGTCATCACTAGAGCCCCGGTATGCCCCCTATGCACTCCCACCGAGCCGCTAGGGTTCGAGCTCGCCGGTGACATGTTCATCATCGACGACGACCCTCAGCCGTTGATCTCACTTCTAATCCAATGCACCACATCGCCCCGTACCGCTTCACATTTTATGAGCCACTGACTAGTGACACTGGGCCGGCCCATTAACATTTCCCGCGCAACCCACTCGTTTGAATTTAGCTTTTCCTATTTTAATTCAAAATCAGTTCTGTAGCTAGATTCAAAAATCAATCCAGCTCGATTCAGTGAACCAATTTGCATGAAATCAATTTTGTTAGAAAGGTACTGAAATGCTTAATCCAAGCCCGTTGGATTCAAATCATTTGGATCTGTAGATAAACCTTGGTAAAAATAACAAGTCAGAAGCTTTTCTGCATTCAAACATTTCTCAAATTTCAACCATAATAGCTTTTGAGTTGATTGCAACTCTCAAAAATCACATTTGATCATACTTTCGGAATATATAAAAACATTTGGGTTTACTTATAGAAATAATGTGCAAGTAATAAAAGAATGCCACATGGGCATTTCTAGTCACTGTAATTATTTAAAATAAAAAGGTTAAACCTTATTAAATTGTGACACCACTTTAAATCACATTCTCATGTACTGAAATATGTGGTGATGACATGTGTCAACATGATCCCATGTTTGATTTGGAGAATATTAAATCTTAAATAGTTTTTAAATGAGTAGAAATTACTTTTCTAAAAATAAAATAAATAATGCAAATGCTTTATTCTTGTAAGGTTAGTGATGATGCTAGATCATCTATAGAACACCTTTGTGTGATGATTGAAAATAGTTAAGAATTGTTTGGTGATTGTGTACCTCGTATTTATTCATAGACGCTAGTACCGACCAAGGATACGAGGAGGAAGGAGGATACTACAAAGAAGAAGCCGAGGATAACTTCATCCACTACTATGCTCTAGGCAAGCTTATACTGATACTTATGCAAGCTAAAACTTGCAAGATACTCTACTTTAGCAAGCCTTACTAATCAATTTGACCTATGCAAGCTAATACTTGCTTGTTACCATACCAACTAGATGCCTTAAGCACATGTGATCATACCCACTTGATAACCCAATCCTAGTTTTATTTGCAAGGTTTATACCTTATTTCTTTAGCAAAGCTTTCTCTTAGAGTTTACTTAAGTGACTTGTAGAATCTAGTAAGATAAGTGAAGGTTGCATAAAGAGCATTAAATTTGGCCTAAGCTAGAAAATGTTGATATCATCCTAAAGCATGAGATTGAACTTAGTAATCCCCACTTGTTTACCATCTCTCATTAGTAATTACCACCATTTGTAGATGCTAGTGCTAAACCTAAAACTTGATCAACTATAGATGGGAATACTTGGTGAAAATGGTTATGAAAACCTTGGAATGATGAGTCATTCTACTGAAATGTTTTGACATGTGTTTCTGAACACCAGATGATTTTGATGATGAAAATGTTGAGGCATGAGCCTTAGACCTTTACAAAACTGATGGTTGCCTGGATGCAATACCATTCCAATTTTACAGTACAACCACAATACCCGAAAATTGGGTAGGGCTTGACTGGAAACTTATATACCTTAGTATGGGTTCCCTCACGGCCAAGGTCTGAGCTGAGGCTACCTTGTGAAGATTGCCCACCTATGCAGTACCCAAGATGACAATTGGTCATGGTTGCGAGGCCAAACTCACAGGATAGGTGCCTATACTAGGGCGTGTAATTGAAAGGTTAGGATTGATTATCCACATACTGAGTATGGTGAATTCAGGATTTGTTCCTGGCGGATGTATCGAATGTTGTGGTGAAAGTGTACAATCTCTACAGAGTGTCAAACTATTCGAATAGCCGCGTCCGCGGTTATGGATAGTTGAAGTAGCCATATTGTTCCCCCGTTAGAAGTTTTCAAAATGACGTGTGAAATGAATTGAAAATTTGACTTGACCACAACAGAGTTGTGATATGAAATTCAAGTTCCCACTTAGGTGATATAAAACTTCAACCAGCTTTCTTGCTTCTGAACTTAGTAGAAGTAAACCTGGCTTTTTGCAAAACAACCCTAGAGCATAGTGTCCTACTACAAAAACCCCCTTTTACTGTTAGTATTAGTTTGCGAGTACTTAAAGAGTACTCATGGCTTTGTCCCTGGCTATTCCCGTGGCCAGACTATGAAGAGGAGTACCAGGATGAAGGACCCTAGGAAGGTTACGAAAACTAGCATCACCTCCCATCGTTAGCATTGCCTGTGACCCTGAAGATGGAGCTTCGCCTACGCTACCATTATTATTACGTTATTCCACTGCCTGAGTTGTATTAAGAACTGGATCATGAGATCCTTATTTGTGTAAGACCTTATGTATGGTTTGTAATGGATGATGTATGGTGATATCCAAATCTATTATGTCTCGCAAAACTGGTAATTCTGGGATTGTGATGTATGGCATAACAGGCATCTGGGATTAAAAATCCGGGTGTTGACAAGTTAGACTGGACACTGAATCAAAAACTTAGTTTCAAAACCAAGGGAAGCAAATATTTACAAAAACTTATTCCCATTCTTATCACCTTGATTCTTTCATGAAAATTCATGTTCCTCAAAAACTCTTGCAAAATACATAAAATTTGACACACTTGATCACTCTACTAACTTACTCATCCGATATTCTTATAGATGGACGTGAAGTACAGCAAGTTTTATCAGTTGGGGAATGGAGGAGACCTCATCTTTGAGCGGGATTTGGACCAGCTTTTCGGAACTTCTAGAGCGTCCGCACCCCGAGTTCTTCGGAGCTCAGCTCAATGATCAAGGAGGAGAATATCTGCAGTGGCTGATTGTTGCAAGTCTCCGAGAAAAGATTGAACCTCCCACTATCGAGGGAATTCAGTTCACCTTAAGAGAGAACAACTGGCTCGATGGACTTGCCAGGGCCATGCAGGAAGCTCTTGCCTGTCTGTGTGGGCAGAGTATCAACCAGATCAAGGGTACCCGCTTTGAGTTTTGTCCAAGGCGTGATGCTATGGGACAGCCACTGGAAGCCCCATACCACCCCGAGCTGAAGACTCAGTTGGACCACCTTAGCTTCATGATGTATGATCATCAACAGGAATTGGAAAATTACCGTGACTACTCCAACCACAAGTTTGCCATTATCAAGACGAAGGATCAGACCATCGCCATGCTAGCAAAGGATCGCAAGTCTCGCTGCCATCAGCTCGACAAGAACGAGCGCATCATTGCCCGTCTTCGCAACCGTATCTCGGATTTGGAAGAGACCATCCACGAGAGAGACATGCAGTTGGAGGAAAGGGAGAATGCCGGAGAAGACCTTTGTGGAGACCCTTACTCCTATCTCAGGCCATGGACTTCTTCACCGATGAGGATGATTTTGCCTTCATCGATGACGATGAGGATGACGAGGATGACGACTACACCGACTCCAAGGAGTAGTAACACCTGAGAACTAACGTAGTGAGTTGTATTCGGTCCCACTGTATCGTAGTTTCTAGAATGGTTCTTAAAACCATCTGTTTACCTTTGTTGTGGTGTGTGTTGTATCGTGTGCTATGGATGAATGAATGAAAAGCAAGTTGCTAGAAAATCCGAGTCAAACTTTAATAACTTTTCAAAGTCCCTGAACCTTAGAAATTTCCCTCTTTTCTCATGATCTATCTCAATCTGCAGATGCCTCGCGGAGGAAGTGGTTCATCCCCGGACCCGATGTTGCAAATCCTGCAAATGTTGGTTTCGGACCGCGAAGCCGAAAGAGCCGAACATCAAGCCAACCTAGCCACCCTTCAGCAGATAGCCCAACTGGCCCACAACAATCAAGGCCAAGGAAACCAGGACAACCATGGATCTAAGCTCAAGAATTTCCAGAATACCAACCCACCTGTTTTCACTAAGTCGGAGGAGACCCTAGACGCTGATGATTGGCTACAAACCATGGAGAATAACCTGGAAGTCGCCAGAGTGGAAGCTAACGATAAAGTTTTGTTCGCCACCCACTATCTAGCCGGAGATGCAAGAGCATGGTGGAACAGCGTTCGTGCAATGACCGGAGGACAAATGATGACGTGGGAGGAATTCAAGGTCATGTTCAGCAGAACCCATGTGCCATCGGGTTTGATCAAGAGAATGAGAGATGAGTTCAGAGAACTGTAGCAAGGAAGGATGATCGTAGTGGAATACCATGACAAATTCTTGTCATTAGCTAGGTATGCCCCGGATGAGATCGACACTAAAGCCAAGAAGAAAGAAAGATTCCTGAATGGTCTGCACGATGAGATGTAGACGGTATTGGTCAATATCCCCTTTGTTGATATTGAAGCTCTTGTCAACTCTGCCATCCAGATGGAAGGAAAGATCAACCAGGCCAATGAGAACCGCAAGCGTCACATGATGCATCAGCCAGGAACCCATCATACCACAAAGTATCGCCCCAACCCATCTCCAGGATATGCCCCGAGAACCAATAGACCCCCGATGAACCATCCGACCTATCCCAACCGTGGAAACCCAAGGCCCGGAGGAATTCACAACAACCCTGGCAACTCTGGCAATTTCAACAGTGCACCACCCAAGTTCAACAACAACAATGCTACCGCCAACACCAACACTGCCCCGAGGACTAGAAGCAATGTTGTGCCTATTGCAGCAAAGGACAAGTAGCAAGTGACTTGTTATGACTGTGGAAATAAGGGTCACTACTCCAATGAGTGCCCCAAGAAGAATACCGCAACCCCCAATGCAAATGTCCCAGCTCAGCAGCAGCGTCTTGTCCAGCCCGGAAGAAGGTTTGCCCCAGGGAACTCTCTCAACCGCAACGGCCGTCTTTTTCTCATGCATGCTGAAGAAGCCCAGGAAGCGCCAGACGTCATGCTGGGTATGTTTTCTGTTAATTCAGTACTCTCTAGAGTGTTGTTTGATTCGGGTGCATCGCATTCATTTGTCACCTAAGAATTTGCATGCACTAGTAAGATTCAACCAACCAAACTGAAGCATGTTATGATTGTTCAAATCCCCGGTTCAACCACCAAAGCTAGGCAAATTTGCAAAGCCGTCCCTATCCCAATCCATGGCATAGATTTTTATGCT
Source organism: Avena insularis (assembly GCA_023614405.1). Classification (NCBI taxonomy): domain Eukaryota; kingdom Viridiplantae; phylum Streptophyta; class Magnoliopsida; order Poales; family Poaceae; genus Avena; species Avena insularis. The sequence goes on along the minus strand of JAJUPC010000024.1, from coordinate 1,962,392 downwards.
AATCTGATAGTACTCGGAACTAAAGGTTTGGAAGTAGTACTAGGAATGGATTAAATGTCCAAACATAAAGGATTAATCGACTGTGCCAAGAAAGCCATAACCATGACCAGTACCGCCGGAATATCAGTCAAGCATGTATCTGAAAATTTACCTCGTCAATTCAAGTGCAACAAGAGTGTAGCCCAACCTACCATTGACCAAGTCCGGATAATCTGTGAATACCCCGATGTATTTCCAGATGTTTTGCCTGGTATGCCCCTAGATCGAGATATCGAGTTTATCATTGAACTAATCCCTGGAACAAGACCCATAGCCCAGAGACCATATAGTATGAACTCGTCTGAACTAGCAGACCTGAACAAGCAACTGGATGCCATGCTGGAAATTGGATTGATTCAACCAAGTGCATCACCATGGAGATCACCTGTCTTGTTTGTGGACAAGAAGGATGGAGGTAACCGTTTGTGTACGGATTACCGGAAGTTGAATGATGTCATTATCAAGAACAAGTACCCATTGCCCAAGATAGAAGATTTGTTTGAACAGTTGACCGGTGCCAAAGTGTTTTCTAAGATTGATATTAGGACAGGCTATCATCAACTCAGGATTCGCGTAGAGGATATTCCAAAGACTGCCTTTACCACCAGATATGGATTATACGAGTATACTGTCATGTCTTTTGGATTAACCAATGCCCCCGCTTATTTCATGAATCTCATGAATAAGATTTTTATGGAATTCCTGGATAAGTTTGTCGTTGTCTTCATAGATGACATTCTGATTTATTCCAAATCAGAAGAAGAACATGAGCTACACCTAAGGACCATTCTTGGAACCCTTAGAGAGCATTAGTTGTATGCCAAGTTTAGCAAATGTGAATTCTAGTTACAGGATGTAGGATTCCTCGGCCACATTGTATCAGCCGGAGGAATTGCCGTTGACCCTGTAAAGGTGAAAGATGTCGAAGATTGGCAAGCCCCAACCACTCGAACCCAAGTTTGTGCATTTCTCGGATTAGCGGGATACTACCGCAAGTTCGTAGAAGGATTCTTGAGTATCGCCAGACCCATGACCCAATTGCTAAAGAAGGACAAGAAGTTTGAATGGACGGACAAATGTGAAGCGAGTTTTCAAGAACTCAAGAGAAGATAGATTTCAGCCCCAGTCTTAATCATGCTGGATATCACGAAGCCCTTTGACGTGTATTGTGACGCATCCAAGATCGGTCTCGGATGTGTGCTAATGCAATAAGGCAAAGTTATATATTATCTATGTCGACAACTGAAACAACATGAGCAGAATTACCCAACCCATGACCTCGAACTCGCAGCCGTAGTTCTAGCCCTGAAGACATGGAGGCACTACCTGATGGGAAACCGTTGTGAAATCTATTCGGATCATAAGAGCCTAAAGTATATATTCACTCAGAAGGAGCTGAATATGAGACATTGAAGATGTATTGAGCTAATCAAGGATTACGACCTGAACATTCACTATCACCCCGGTAAAGCCAACGTGGCAGCAGATTCCCTTAGCAGATTACCGTGCCACTTGAACTCCATGATTCTAAAGGAGCAACCAAGCTTGCACAAAGAGATGGAAGATTTTCGAATGGAATTAGTGAGTGAAGGATTTTTGGCTAGCATAGAACTTCAATCCACTTTGATCAGCCAGATCAAAGAGGCGTAGAAAGGAAATGCTAGTATCGATGGAATCAAGCGTCGTATCGGTACAGGCAAGGTACCCGGATTCACCGAAGACGAAGGAGTTCTGTGGTACAAAGGACGCCTTTGTGTACCGGCAGATTCTGAGTTGAAAGAAGTTATTCTGAGGGAAGCTCATGATACTCTTTACTCTATCCACCCCGGAGGAACGAAGATGTATCAAGATTTGAAGGAGCAATTTTGGTGGCATAAGATGAAGAGAGAAATCGGAAGCTATATCGCCAATTGTGATATATGTCAGAGAGTCAAGGCAGGACATCAAAGACCCGCAGGATTGTTGCAACCATTGCAGATTCTGGAATGGAAATGGGATTCCATTGGAATGGACTTTATCACTGGATTGCCTACTTCTAGTAGGGGAAATGACTCTATCTGGGTCATAGTGGACAGATTGTCCAAAGTCGCCCATTTCTTACCAGTCAAGACCACATATCAGAGTTCAAAGCTAGCGGAGTTATACATCGCTAGAATCGTCAGTTTGCACGGAGTCCCTGAGAACATCGTATCGGATCGAGGAACTCAGTTTACCTCGAGATTCTGGAAGAAAGTCCAAGAAGGTTTAGGAACCCGACTAGATTTCAGCACAACATATCACCCTCAGACCGACGGACAAACGACGCGAGTAAATCAAATACTCGAAGATATGTTGAGAGCATGTGTGTTAGAGTATGGATCTAAATGGGAATATTTTCTACCGTTCGCAAAATTTTCATACAACAACAGTTATCAAGCTAATTTGCAAATGGCCCCATTTGAATTCATGTATGGAAGGAAGTGTCGCACCCCTTTGAACTGGTCGGAAGTAGGAGAGAGTTAGATTTTCGGACCCGACATCCTACGAGAAGCAGAAGAGAAGGTTCACAAGATTCATGAGCACCTCAAGACAGCCTAGTCCAGACAGAAGAGTTACACCGACAAGAGACGTTGATACCTCGCCTTCAACATAGGAGATTTCGTGTATCTGAAAGTGTCACCATTGAAAGGAATGCAGCGTTTCCAACTCAAAGGAAAGTTAGCCCCCAGATAGATCGGACCCTTCAAGATTCTGAACCGTCTTGGAGAAGTGTCGTATCAATTGGAACTACCCGAAGAGATGTCAGCCGTGCACAATGTGTTCCATATCTCATTACTTCGCAAGTGCCTCGAAGTTCCAGAGAAGACTGAAGTGTTCAAGAATATTGATCACCGGACCAGACAAATCAACAATGACCTGACCTACCCTGAAGTGCCCAACCATATTTTGGAAGAAGCCTTCAGAACTACCAGAACCCGAAGCATAAAGTTTCTCAAGATTCAGTGGAGCAACCACACTGAAGAAGAAGCTACCTGGGAGAGCGAAGATCACATCAGGACGGAGTTTCCCGATCTCTTCAAATCCTAGGTAATTTTTTTTGTCCTTTTTCAAATCTCGGGACGAGATTTTGTTTAAGGGGGCAAGGTTTGTAACATCCCAAAAATACTAAACTTGGATCATCAAACTCTAATCATCAAAATTAGGGTTAACAAAAACTTTTCCAATTAAAAGTATGAAAGCATTCATATGTGTGTGCATTAAAATTTGGATTCTTTTGAATTGCCTTCGTTCTGTGTTTCTTTGCTTCTAAAATGATTCTTAGGTGAAATAAACATCATCTAAACAATCCCCAAACTTTTCCCAAAGACAAACAAGTCAAAGCAAATAAATAAAGTGAATGGTCACTTTGGCTAATTTAACTCCCATGCCTCCTTTGGCTATCCTTAACTTTCAGAACTTAACAGAAACATGTATGGATCTTTGCACCCCTTGATAGTACTCATAATAAGGTACCAAGGCCCAATTTGTGATCATCAAAAAACATTTAAATGCCTAGTTTAAATGACAGTTTAAAATTGAATCTATTTCATATGGGAAGATCCCACTATTTCAAAAACCACTCAAACAAGCTCAATTTTCAAAACCCAAGCATCCACAGAATCCTCAACACATGCCTAGAACACCCACCAAAAATGTTTTCAAAATTCAAAACTCAAGTTCATGCGGCCATTTCATCAAACAGGTTGCAGATTAAAATCAACAAAACCAAAAACACTATGTTGAGCAGTGCTTTGGGCCAACCTTGTTCCCTCTCTAGTTACAACTAGCCTTAGTAGATCATCTAGCACCCTTAATTAAGCTCTAGCACCACTGTGAGCTTGCCAATGCCATCAATGGTGAGCAGGCCGAGAGCACACTTGTCACCCCAGTGTGGACAGCAAGCTAAGAGAAGAACTAGCCGTGCCCACCTTGTCTAGCATGCAGCCCATGCCTCACCTCCCCCTCTCGACCAGCCCTAGCTCGAAGACAGCGACCAGAACCGCCAGGAACGCCACACATGCGCCGCTGTCGACCATGCTGACGCGCACCGCAGAGCACCCGCCGTTCCCATGCAACCCGACCACCTCGATCCCTCCCCGCCCGCCAGCATGCACCCCACCGTCCCAGGATACCACCAGACATGTTCGTTTCACCGCTTTTCACCGCCGTAGGCCGCTGGAGTTCGCCGCTTCACCATGATCTGCACCTCTTCCGACCATTTGCCACCGCCCCTACACACGCATTTAAGATCTAGAGCATCACCAGGAGACCACCTGTCGATCGCCAAACGTAGCCATGCCTCTAGCCGCCCGTAGCCGTGTCGCCACCATCGCCTGCCCATCCCTCTCGGTCTCGCCGTCGAGCCTATAAAAGGAGACGACCCTCGCTCGATTTCTTCACACCATCTCACTCCCCTCACCTCACTGATCCTTCCACCCCTTAGCCGAAGCACGAGGAGCAGCAGCTCATCGGAATTGCGCCGGAGCAGGTCGCCTCTAGAGAAGAAGGGAGCCATTGATTTCGACCACCCCTGGAGCTGCCGCGACAACCCCTTAGTTTGCCGTCATCGACTTTGTCATTTTCCCACCTCGCCGTCGTCACTAGAGCCCGGTATACCCCCTATGCAACCCCACCGAGCCGCTTGGGTTCGAGCTCGCCGGTGACATGTTCATCATCGACGACGACCCTCAGCCGTTGATCTCATTTCTAATCCAACGCACCACATCGCCCTGTACCCCCACAGCCGCTTGGGTTCGATCTTGCGTTTTATGAGCCACTCACCTGTAGACCCCCTGTCAGCTGAGCCCCGCGCTGTGGAGTGACACTGGGCCGGCCCATTAACATTTCCCGCGCAGCCCACTCGTTTGATTTTAGCTTTTCCTATTTTAATTCAAAATCAGTTTTGTACCTAGTTTCAAAAATCAACCCAGCTCGATTCATTGAACCAAATTGCATCTACCAATTTTGTTAGAAAGGTACAAAAATGCTTAATCAAAGACCGCTGTATTCAAATCATTTGGATCTGTAGATCAACCTTGGTAAAAATAACAAGTCAGAAGCTTTTCTGCATTCAAACATTTCTCAAATTTCAACCATAATAGCTTTTGAGTTGATTCCAACTCTCAAAAATCACATTTGATCATACCTTTCGGAATATATAAAAACATTTGGGTTGACTTACAGAAATAATGTGCAAGTAATAAAAGAATGCCATATGGGCATTTCTAGTCACTTTAATTATTTAAAATAAAAAGGTTAAACCTTATTAAATTGTGACACCACTTTAAATCACATTCTCATGTATGGAAATATGTGGTGATGACATTTGTCAACATGATCCCATGTTTGAGTTGGAGAATGTTAAATCTTAAATAGTTTTTCAACGAGTAGAAATTACTTTTCTAAAAATAAAATAAATAATGCAAATGCTTTATTCTTGTAAGGTTAGTGATGATGCTAGATCATCTATAGAACACCTTTGTGTGATGATTGAAAATAGTTAAGTATAGTTTGGTCATTGTGTACCTCGTATTTATTCATAAACGCTAGTACCGACCAAGGATACGAGGAGGAAGGAGGATACTACGAAGAAGAAGCCGATGAGAACTTCAACCACTGCTCTGCTCAAGCCAAGCTTATACTGATACTTATGCAAGCTAACACTTGCAAGGTACTCTACTTTAGCAAGCCTTACTAATAAAGTTGGCCTATGCAACCTAATACTTGCTTGTTACCATACCAACTAAATGCCTTAAGCATATGTGATCATACCCACTTGATAACACAATCCTAGTTTTATTTGCATGCTTTATACTTTATTTCATTATCAAAGATTTCTCTTAGAGTTTACTTAAGTGACTTGTAGATTCTAGTAAGATAAGTGAAGGTTGCATAAAGAGCATTAAATTTGGCCCAAGCTAGAAAATCTTGATATCATCCTAAAGCATGAGATTGAACTTAGTAATCCCCAATTGTTTACCATCTCTCATTAGTACTTACCACCATTTGCAGATGCTAGTGCTAAGCCTAAAACTTGATGAACATTAGATGGGAATACTTGGTGAAAATGGTTATGAAAACCTTGGAATGATGAGTCATTCTACTGAAATGTTTTGACATGTGTTTCCGAACACCAGATGATTTTGATGATGAAAATGTTGAGGCATGAGCCTTAGCCCTTTACAAAATTGATGGTTGTCTGGATGCGATACCATTCCGATTTTACCATACAACTACAATACCCAAAAATTGGTTAGGGCTTGACTGGAAACTTATATACCTTAGTATGGGTTCCCTCACGGCCAAGGTCTGAGCTGAGGCTACCTTGTGAAGATTGCCCACCTGTGCAGTACCCAAGATGACAGTTGGTCATGGTTGGGAGGCCAAACTCACAGGAGAGGTGCCTATACTAGGGCGTGTAATTGAAAGGTTAGGATTGATTATCCGCATACTGAGTATGGTGAATTCAGGATTTGTTCTTGACGGTTGTATCGAATGTTGTGGTGAAAGTGTACAATCTTTGCAGAGTGTCAAACTATTCGAATAGCCGCGTCCGCGGTTATGGACAGTTGGAGTGGCCATAGTGTTCCCCCTCTGATGTTTTCAAAATGACTTGTGAAATGAATTGAAAATTTGACTTGACCACAACAGAGTTGTGATATGAAATTCAAGTTCCCACTTAGGTGATATAAAACATCAACCAGCTTTCTTGCTTCTGAACTTAGTAGAAGTAAATTTGTCTTTTTGCAAAACAACCCTAGAGCTTAGTGTCCTACTACAAAAACCCCCTTTTACTGTTAGTATTAGTTTGCTAGTACTTAAAGAGTACTCATGGCTTTGTACCTGGCTATTCCCGTGGCCAGACTATGAAGAGGAGTACCAGGATGAAGGACCCCAGGAAGGTTACGACAACTAGGATCACCTCCCATCGTCTGTATTGCCTGTGACCCTGAAGATGGAGCTTCACCTATGCTACCGTTTTTATTACGTTATTCCGCTTCCTAAGTTGTATTAAGAACTAGATCATGAGATCCTTATTTGTGTAAGACCTTATGTATGGTTTGTAATGGATGATGTACTGTGATATCCAAATCTGTTATATCTCGCAAAAATGGTAATTCTGGGATTGTGATGTATGGCATAACAGGCATCTAGGATTAAAAATCCGGGTGTTGACATTTCGTGACGATCCATCACTTGCTAGTGGTTGGAATGGTAAGTTGGAGGATACAAAGGACTATGTCGAGAGTGCTCCTTGAATCTTGTATCCGTCGTTGGGTTGGGAACCAACATTGGTTACTATCTTTCCTCAGGGGTATGAGGGACATTCAGCTCTTCAGCAGTGAGGTTTTGCCTTCTCTGTTTTGCTTTCATGAGTGGATCTTCCGGGGTGGTGACTTAAAAAGGGGTTGATACTCGTGAAGGGGACAGCTCTTCATTCTCCATCTCGGGATTTGCAGATTCGGAGGTCTTCTTCCGTGGGTCTTTAATAGCAGAAGCATGGAAGGGGCTTCGCGACGTCCTCAGAGAAACTTGATGTCCTGAGTTTCTTTCTACTCCTTGAGGAGTAGTATTGGCGGCACAGGGTAGTCTTGTTCGCTTAATTTCTGAACGTCTTGGGTGTTGGGAGGATTGAGCAGTCTTCGGAAGATTGTTGATGAAGTCTGCTTTCTGTTTTCTGACGACTCTCGAGGTGGTGCTTGAGGCAGGTTCTTGTATTGGAGATCTTCCGGTATTATCTTGTTGTAAATGGTCGTCTGTATGTGAGTGGAAAGACGCAGTCTTTCCACCTTAGGGATTTACTTGAAGTCGTCGAGGTTGGGGGTAGATTCTTTCTCTTGGGGCATCGGTGTGACACTTTAGTTGTGGTCTTTGAGGGACGCCTTATTGCGACTACCTGGCCATGGTGGCTACCTATTTAGGCCATAAGGGTTTGCTTGGGGTAGTTTTAGCGATTAGCGACGCTCTTCCGTGGTCCTTAGTCGGGGTGGAGGCAATTATCTTGCGAGGGGTTGTCTTCACGTGAATACTTGTTTTGCTTTGTTTTGACGACTGAGTAGACGCGTTGTCTTTGGGCCTACTGATCTTCCTGCTTCTTGGGGCGCTTGTGTTATGGAGAAGACTCCCCGTTGACTCGAAAGAGGGTTTATTAGGATTGTTGCTGTCTTGGGGAAATTAGAACTAAGGCACGAGTAGGGGTTGTCGGGGATTTCTTTATGTGGCCATCCTGTTGAGGAGAGGCTTTTAGCTATGGGGTTGTGAAGGTTAGCGTCGGGATATGCCAGCAAGGTGGTCAAAACTTTAGGATTGGATGATCCAAGGCAGACAAGCAAACAAGTCATACCCTAGGTACTAAGGAGGTGACTACATGTCATAAATGGAATCATATTTTAGGTATGCTAATCCTAAGTACGGACATTACAGGGGTCTTAACTTCTGTCCTGCCATCTTTGGTTGTCGGTGCCTCACTTGATTGATCTGGGGGAATGTGAAGGACTCCGTTGGTAGGGCGATCTTGTAGTGACTTTCGTCGTTGGTAGGTCCTTTATTTTGCTTGTCTTGGGGTCTCTTCATTCCGGGATCTCCGTCTTCATAGTCTCCAATTGAAAACGGAACATTTGAAGTAGACGAGATATAGAGTAATCCATTTTTAAATCGTTTAAGTCAGAGAAGGTGAGATAAGACATATTTCAAAAAGGTTTTGCAGAAATAGTTTTCAAAAGCCGGTGTTTTCGGAAATAGGGGTTGTCTTGTCTAATGTCCATGCTAACTAAAGTATCCTACAGTCAGGCTGGGTCTGATACCAAGTCTGTGGAAACCCCGGATTTACGGTCCGAGAATACCCGTTATGCCTGCAATTCATGTTCCCATGATTAGTGAGCGATCAGCATAATCGCCAAGTATCACTACAACATCTATAATTAATGAAAACAAGTACTTACATTTATGTCATTATGGCGATACAACATCAATAGCGGAAGTCTTCGAGCGCAGAGCCCATGTCATGCCTTAACCTATAGGCGACTGACTGGGAGGAGGGACTAGCTCGCATAGATGTCAGCGTCCCCATCGTTTCTCTCGATCATCTGAAAGTCTGGCCAAGTAAATAGTCAGGGACAATGCCGGTGAGTACTTTGAATATACTCGCAAACCACCTTAAGAAGACAATAATAAAAGGTATGCAATATGGCTGTGGTAGGATGGCTCCAAGAGAGGTTATTTTATAAACTAGTTTCTCTTGTATATATAGCATGTCTCTATGTCTTTGTTGAAAAACTTTTGTAAAACATTTTGGAAACCTTTTTGAAAAGTTTTAAGAAAACACTAGGATTGGGTCACCCATTTGTTTTTCCTTCCGGTCATCTCATGACTAAACTCCTTCCTCCTTTTCCGACCATCCCATGGTCAAATCATTTCCAAGCCATTTCTTTTCTGAAGTCCTTTTTAAAAACAAAACCATCACCCACCGTACAGCCGCCAGCACAGCCGCCCATGACCGAGGACTCGGCTATTCGAATAGATTTACACTCTGCAGAGGTTGTACACTATAACCACACCATCTTATTAACTGTCCCTGATCTACACCAATCGTGGGTCGAATAACCAGTCAAGACCTTCCGAATGCCCTTTTCGATAAAGGTGCCTACCGTATGAGGTTAATCCCCTCAAAACCGGGACGCCCTATATAGTCACAAACCAACCGGAACGCGTTTTGCACCCCGCGGGGAGAGCGCTTTCAACGAGGGTTCATAGTATCGTCTGGCCGCCATTAGATGTTATTTACCTTCCCTAGACCAATGTTTCACATGGGCCTTTACAGGGGAAAGCCCAGCCTACGGGAATTTGTTCTCCCCCGTAGTAGTTTGAGACACCCATCCTGGATTAGACAAACTTCCAGCCCAGCCCCGTCCCATTCCAGAGTAATGTGGTTGCATGGGTTAATTGTTTCAGGATAGTAAACTGTACAACCCAGCGTGTTTTCGTAAACATTTTCCTCCATCCGTTGCCGGAGCGTTTTGTAAAACCAAAACCTTTCTCATTTTCCAAACCACTTGGTAGGCCAAGCCTCACCAAGGTTTTCTCATAAAACATTTTTGTAAGCCTTTTTCCGGGGTCTTCCCATCCCATTGTTTTTACTTCGGCTAAAACAGGGTCTCCAAGGAGTTATGGTGTTAAAAACCATCTACCATACTAAGGGCGGGTAGGTACCATAAAAATAGTTGTACCTTATGGTACTATGGGGGTAATGGTTCGGAGGATCCAAACATTCCCCATATAAAACATAATATAGTAACACAATGCAATTTGGATAAACGAGTAGCTAAAACATGCATAGGTAAAATAATAGGACAGGGCATATGAGCAAGAAGGTGGCTTGCCTGTGACCAGCGAGACGTCCCATGACTTCTTTAGAAAACCAAAATACCAAATACAATAATAAGAATAACTCAATGCTTCCTTCTTCTCGGCGTCTCAAAACGCAACTATCGCCGTTATCGAGTATACATACACAAAAGCAATACCACGTTCAGTACAAGGCATACAAACATCAACCATACAGCAAGCAAAGGATAATTTCATGATATACATTAGTAAGGTGTTGGAGGTTTGATGTGATTGGATTTGGAAGAAGATTTGGAGGTATTGGAATAATGTATCATTTTGGATTTGAAGTCTAGGAACTACCTAAGAGAGGGTGTTTTACCAAGGGCTTAATATGTATGATACCATTGTATAAAAATGATACCATCAGATAGGTACTGATAAAATGAATCCAACGAAAGTGGTTTCACTATTTTATCAATTTCCAAAGATTTATAATGGATTTTATAGTGATTAAAATTCTAGTTTTAGGAAATAATTCACCAGAACTGTTATGGAGTTCCAAAAATTATTTCCTTGGGTTATTAGGTAGTATTTAGTGGAATAAATCAAGAGGAGTTCGAATCACCTCAAAACAATTTCCAGAATTCCCTTGAGAAATTCCCAAAGACAATACTAGATGAGAGTTGTCTTTTTCATCATATTTAATTTGCTTAAGATTTTTAGGTGATTGCAAGGACACTTGTTATGTACTGAAAATACCTTTATGTAGAAATTGGAATCACCCTTTTTGGATTATAGAACTCAAAAGGTGAATTTATTGGTGAACAAACCATGCATAGAATTGTTTAATTCACCATATTTCAATAAAAGATCAATAAATCTTGGTCTCCTGGGTTTTGGTGATTATTGTCATATAGGTTTACTAGGAGTTGGAATTAGGTCCAAACCTCATTTGGTTTAAAATAGAGAAATTGCTAAAGTCAGAAAAGGCCTGTATTATTGTTTTTTATACAGGTAATCTAGGAAGCAAATTTAGGTAGAACCGGTGGGACAATCATGGTATGGCTAATACCTTGCAATACCAATTGGGTTCAAGACATTTGGAAAGACCAAAATCTCTGGAAGAGAATATTTGTCCAAAGGACACCTAGGGTTTGATTATTTATTGTAATTATTCTGGATATTATTTTAGTCAGCTAAGGACACTGCATGTTAGGTAAAACACCAAGGTACAAGTTAGTATTTTTCTCTGGGTACAAACATGCACATTCCATTTTATTTGGAATTAAATTAACTGGTTAATATCTGAATATATAAAGAAAACAGAAAAAGAAAAAGGGGGACGGAAATCACGGGCCAGATCTACCTGGATCTGGTCCGTTTGAAGGGGATCCGGCCCATCCCGGGCACCCACGAGCGCGCGTAGGCATGGTTCAAACGGCCGTGATGGGGCCCGCCGGTCAGTGATGGTGCAGGGCGAAGGGGTACCGGGGCTCGCCCGCCGTTGGATCAGAGGAGGATCAACGGTGTGGCGTCGTCTTCCTCGATGGAAAGAGAGCCACCGGGGGAAACCCTAGCAGAGGAGTGAGGCGGCACGGAGGCTCACCAGAGGGGCGGGAGGCGACGGGAGGTGGACGAGGCGATGCGGCGCATCTTGAAGACCTCAGAGAGGGGCGAGAGATGGTGCTTGGGGACGGGGAGAGGGCTCACGCGACGGCTGCCGAGGCGAGCTCGTCGGTGCTCGCTGAAGCTTCATCCCTGAGTGGTCCTGAACCAAACAAAACACATGGGGAGGGTCAGAGGAGGTAGGGAAATATGGTAGGGGGACATGCAGTGGCAGGGGAGGAGGTTATGCTCGTTTTCGTGCTCGGGGCCGAGAGCTACTTGTTTTTCTTTTCTCGGGCTAGGCAGAGGAATAGAGGAGGGGAGGTTCTCTGGGGAGGTGGGTGGGAGGGAGAAGAGTGGAAATGAGCAGCAAGGGGAAGCTTGGGTGGCCTCTGGCCTATTTAGCTCGAGGGGAGAAGGTCCATGGTGGACATAGTGTAGGAGGGGTTTGGGAAGAGGATACTGGCCAACCATTGGGCAAGGAGGGCAGTGGAGAGGTGAGAGAGAGGTCTCTAGTAACACATCTCTAGGGTGGTGAGAGAGTGTTGCCCTAGGAAGTGCAGATGTTACAAGACCAAGGCATAAAGGTACACTCATCTCTTGTGTCTCTCTAAGTAGGGGTACAAAAAGTTACAGTACTTTTACTATAAATTATTTGACTAGGGAGGTGGGATTTGCTGGACAGGAGGGAGTGGCGCCTAGGAGGGTGTAGATTTTTAAGACAAGTACAAGGGCCACAACACATCTCTCTCTCTGTCTAAGGGCAGGGGTGGTAACAAAGTTAGTTACAGAGCTATAGGTATTTTGACTAGGGGAGGTGGGAGTTGCTGGAGGGATGTATTGAGCAAGCTTGGGTATGGGGTTGAGTTGGAAAGGTTCAAGTTTTGATCAAGTTTCCCATTTAGTCATAATAATTATCATGAAGGGAATTTCTGAAATTTGATCTTGGCAAGATGAGGTAAATGTGCTGGTAGTTGGGTATGGTCCAGAGAATTCTCCAAGAATTATTTGGGATTTTTAATATGATTTTCAGTTCACTAAAAATCAATTATTCAAAAAGTGCAGAAGTAGATTATGGAAGCTAATGTAAAAAAATTACATTATACAAGGTTGGTTTTTGATGTGAAATGGTTCTGATTACCATTTTACACATTGGAGAATTTTATTGGAACTTTTTGGTGGAAAAGTATTTTTAAGGAATTATTTCTTGTTTCTGCCATTTAAGAAAAAGGGCAAAAAGAAATAATAAAGAATCTCATAAATATTTATTTTTGAGTTGGAGAGATGGGATATGAGATATATAATTCAACTGTGCATTGAGTTGGCAAGGTGATTTGGAGAAAAACAAACTTGCCTTTATAGACAGAGGCTTTAGGGTTTTGCCAAAAAAAAGAATTTAAATGGTTTTAGGCTCCAAATAATTATGGGAATTATTTGGGGAATATCCTAACCAAGGTAGATGATGTAAGATTGATTTATACATTATTGTCCACTGGGGTTTTGAAGGATTTGGGTGAAAAGGAAAGAAACTAGATTTTTGGGATTCTAGGGTTTTGTTATTTTCATGACACCAAAACATGGTTGGATCAGGGAGCTCAGAGCTCACCTTGATACAAGGGGTATATGGATGGATATACAAAGTTATATAGATGATCACCGAAGCAGGAGTTGAGCTGGTTTGTATTTGAGGTAGTTTAGGGCTGATGGCAAACTTTGTGGAAAATAAGGCTGCCATATCAGAGTTGTCATGATGCCTCATAAACCATGGGGGTTTAGGAAGCACACAGATCCAATGGAAACCAGTGAGGTATGGATTCTTATACCACGTTTAGTAGATCATAACCAGGCAAAGAGTTGGTCAAGCGGGGGTAGCATATAGATGTGAGCTTCTGCGAAAGTAGGAAAGATGATAAGATTTGCAGAAAACATTATTATCTTGAATACAAAACAATCATGGATGAGTGGGAACCAGAATGGTTTATCCATGTGAAAGAGTAGGATTTGGTAGTACTCATGATGTACTACAAGGTGGTTCATATACATTCTCAATAATGCACATAGATTGGAAAAGGTAGAGCTCCAAAGATTGCATCTAGATAAGAAATCCAGACTTATCCATTTTTGGCAAATTTAGGGTTATAGACTAGAGTGCAAGTGTAGATGATTTTGAGAGGATGCTATGTTCCAAACTCATGATTAAGGAGATGAGTTGGTCACCTTAGTGGCTTAGGATAGATCCAGACTTATATGCTTGATATGGGATTGATGATGACAAGCCTAGATTGGGTCATAAGGGATGAGCTACTAGGTTAGCTCACTCTAGTTCCTAAGCACAAAATGCAATCAATAGATCAAGGCAATTCATCGGACAACAGATCAAGGCAATTCATCTAATCAAACTTGTCAAAATACTACTAAGGTTACCATAAATCCTTGCTTGAGGTAAGGATGGGTATTTTCAATTGATTATGTTTTTAAGTAAGATAAGTACCTCTTGGTATTTCTACCAAGATTGGAATAAAGAGGTTTTGAATAAAGGTATTGGGAAAACCTAGGGCTAAGAGTAGTTGAGAGTTCTGTCTTGAAAACATAAGGAGATTATATTTTAGTTCTCCATAGTTTTGTAAATAGAACTAGTAAAATATTTCTGTTGTGTCAAAGTCATCTTGGATTAGGTTTTTGAAAGGCTGGAACGTTTGAGAATATGCAAGATGAGCCAAGACATCTCCTTTGTAAAATAGCTTGTGGCAACTAGGGTTGAGATAAGAAATATAGCACCTAATACAAAATCAGTTGCAAGAACACAAGGAAGCAAGTAAACAAACGTTGCACATGTATCAAGAAATGTTTTTGTTCCCTCTGATTTTTGCCTTTTTGACAACAATTCAGGGTTGCTGAAATTGGGATGTTACACAGACAAATGTGAAGCGAGTTTTCAAGAACTCAAGAAGAATTGATTTCAGCCCCAATCTTGATCGTGACGGATATCACGAAGCCTTTTGATGTGTATTGTGACGCGTCCAAGATTGGTCTCGGATGTGTGATTATGCAAGAAGGAAAGGTCATATCTTATCTATCCCGAAAACTGAAGCAACATGAGCAAAATTATCCTACCCATGACCTGGAACTAGCAGTCGTAGTTTTAGCCTTAGAGACATGGTGGCATTACCTTATGGGTAACCGTTGTGAGATTTATTCAGATCACAAGATCCTGAAATATATTTTCACTCAGAAGGAGCTGAATATGAGGCAAAGGAGATGGATAGAGTTAATCAAGGACTATGATCTAGACATCCACTATCACCCTAGAAAAGCCAATGTGGTAGCAGATGCCCTTAGTAGATTGCCGTGTCGATTGAACTCCATGATTCTAAAGGAGCAACCAAGTTTGCACAAGGAGTTGGAGGATTTCAGAATGGAGGTCGTGAGTGAAGGATTTTTGGCTAGAATAGAACTTCAACCCACTTTGATTAGTCGGATCAAGGAGGCGCAGAAAGTAAATGCTAGTATCGACGGAATCAAACATCGTATCGATACAGGGAAGGTACCTGGATTCGCTGAAGTTGAAGGAGTTTTCTGGTACAAAGGAAGTATCTGCGTGCCAGCAGATTCAGAATTGAAGCAAGCTATTTTGAAAGAAGCTCATGATACTCTTTATTCTATCCACCCCGGAGGAACGAAGATGTATCACGATTTGAAGGAGCAATTTTGGTTGCATAAGATGAAGAGAGAAATTGGAAGTTGCATAGCCAAATGTGATATTTGTCAGAGAGTCAAGGCGGGACATCAGAGACCCGCGGGACTATTGCAACCATTGCAGATTCCGAAATGGAAATGGGATTCAGTTGGAATGGATTTTATCACTGGTTTGGCTACATCTAGTAGGGGAAATGACTCTATTTGGGTCATAGTTGATAGACTGTCCAAGGTAGCCCATTTCTCACCTGTCAAAACCACTTATAAAAAGTTCAAAAGCTAGCAGAGTTGTACATTGCTAGAATCGTCAGTTTGCATGGAGTCCCCAATAACATTGTATCGGATCGAGGAACTCAGTTTACCTCGAAATTTTGGGAGAAAGTCCAAGAAGGATTAGGAACCCGACTAGATTTCAGCAGAGCTTATCACCCTCAAACTGATGGACAAACAGAGCGAGTAAATCAAATACTCGAAGATATGTTGAGAGCCTGTGTGTTAGATTATGGATCTAAATGGGAACACTATCTGCATTTTGCATATTTTTCTTACAACAACAGTTATCAATCTAGTCTGCAAATGGCCCCAGTTGAATTCATGTATGGAAGGAAGTGTCGTAACTCTTTGAATTGGTCGGAAGTAGGAGAGAGTCAGATTTTCGGACCCGACATCCCACGAGAAGCAGAAGAGAAAGTTCACAAGATCCGTGAGCACCTCAAGACCGCCCAATCCAGACAGAAGAGTTATGCCGACAAGAGACGTCGAGACCTAGCCTTCAATATCGGAGATTTTGTATATCTCAAAGTGTCACCTTTGAAAGGAATGCAACGTTTCCAGCTCAAAGGAAAGTTAGCCCCCATATATATCAGACCCTTCAATATTTTGAATCGTCGAGGAGAAGTATCATATCCACTAGAACTACCAGAGGAGATGTCAGTCGTGCATAATATGTTCCATATATCGTTACTTCGCAAATGCCTAGAAGTCCCGGAGAAGACCGAAGTATTCAAGAATATTGATCATTGAACCATAGAGATCAACGATGACCTGACATATCCCGAAGTACTCATTCGTATTTTGGAGGAAGCCTTCAAAACCACCAGGACCCAGAGTATCAAGTTTCTCAAGATTCAGTGGAGTAACCACACTGAAGAAGAAGCTACCTGGGAGCGAGAAGATTACATTAGGACGGAGTTTCCAGATCTCTTTAAATCCTAGTTTTCTTTTTCTCAAATCTCAGGATAAGATTTTTTTTAAGGAGGGAAGGTTTGTAACATCCCAAAAATATTGATCAAGGTTATCAATTCCAATCACCCAAATTTAGGGTTAACAAAAACTTTTGCTAATTAAAATCATATGAATGCATGTGTGTATGTGATGAATCCATGATTGCTTGAATGGACCTGTGTGATTGTTATGAATTGCAAGGAATGGTTTAAAGATGAAAACAACATCATCTAAACCATTTCCAAGTAGAACCAAATTAAGAGGAATTCAAAAACAAACAAAATAAGAAAATGGTCATTTTGCCAATCTTGCTCACTAGACCACTTTGAGTGTTTCTAGTCCAAGATTTCAAACAGAAACAATTCCATTTCTTGTCACCCCTTGCTGGACCAAGTGAAAGTGAACCCAAGCCCACTTTGCAAACCCACAGAAACATTTGGCAACCTTATTCAAATGAGAATTCAAAATTGAATCTCTATCATATGAGAAGATCACCATTTCTCAAAACCCAACCAAACCAGTGCACGTTGACCAATCCAAGCAACCAGAGACTACCTGGTATGTGACTAGTACACCCACCAAGTTTCATCCAAAATTCAAATTTGAATTTTCTTACGGCCATTTCATCAAACACCTTTTGAGCACAAATCAAATTAAACCACAAACGCTATAGTGAGCAGTGTATGTGTCAGGGGAATAACCCCAAGTAGGGTCATAAGGGGTAAAACATTGCACATATTGTCTTATGCCGAGTGAAGAATAAATCTGGCCGGGTAACAATGGCCGGGTAGGATGGTCATGTACGGCCGACATAAGAATTATGTCGTCCCATATAAGACAAGTTTGTTTACCTTGCAGGAAGCAATGAGCCTAGTCTCACGAGGGAAGGCTGAGTCAGATAGGACGCGTGGCAGCTTTCCGAGTAAGGTTCGAGAGGGACCATGGTAAAGCACGGTCAAAAGAGAAGGGTGATGCCGGGTGACACGAAAAGAGTCGGGTGATGCCTAAAGCAAGGGTTGACATAAAAATCACTGTATGACGCCAAAAGAACTAGAGGCCACATACGAGAAGACCGTTAGCTGTCTAGCTTTGTGTACTGGTTCAAGGGGCTCAGAGCTAGCCCATGACCCGGCCCATAAGGTGAGGACCAAGATCCAAACAGTAACCCTAGGACCCAAAGGGGTGTAACCTAGCTAGCCTTCGCCTATATAAGGAGGGGCATAGCTAGGGTTAGAGGAGGTTGGACCAAGTAGGAAACAAGTTCCATGAGGATCTGCTCAAACAGATCAAGGAGCACTTGTAAACCTCTAGTATCAACAAAAATCCTAAGTGTGGAGAGTTCATCTTGTTCTTCGTGCGTGGCTAGACCGTGCACTCCCTCCCAGGTTACCACAAGCGTCCATTCGTCCCCCAACTTAAGCCTACCGATGGCATCTGCCATGACACCACCATGACAGTTGGCGCCCACCATGGGGAAGAAGCAGGCGCTTGCTAGAGTTTTCATCAAGACGGGAAACACCATCGCCAAGACCGATGAGCGCGTCTACTCCGGCCTCAAACAGAGGTTCGGGGCACTCAACTTCGTTAGCGACAATGCAGGCTGCTTCAGGACCAAGCCGTTCCCTAGGGGCGGTCTCTTCATCAAGTTCGGTGAGCACCAGGTCTACGTCGCAGTGCACGTGGAATGCGCGTACCCCGAGCACGTCATCCTGGCGCCAGATCCACCCGCAGTTCCTGCTGTAGGGAAACTTCACCAATCCGTCTCTGTCGAGGTAATGATGATAGCTCCTAGTCCCCCAGCACCTCCAGTAGTTCCTGTGGTGAATGAGGAAGCTGAGGGAGGAAATCCAGAGGAAACGCCAAGGGCCGCTACAACTACAAAAGCACCACTAGAAAAGCCAAAGAACATAGCTAGGAGTAAAAGAGCCAAAGAATTGCAAGAAGCAATAGAGAAGTTAGCAGAGCCAGTAGGGCCAACAGCTGACCCAGCACGCGTGCAGGCCAAGTTAGAGGAGGCTAGGATAAAAGTCTTGGAGAAGGCAAAGAAACTAGCACACTTATAGCAAGATGTGGATATCACAATTCGAGAGCTCAACTCGGCAAATCGAGTCAAGGGTGCTAAGACCCGGCTTGATGCAACAAGGTTGAGAGGAAGAAACCTCAATGACAAATTGGCGGATGCAACGTCAAAGATAACACCAAAAACAGCAACGAAACAGCCATGCGGCCGACATACAACACTGTAGCAGCAAATCTGAGAGCCGTAGAGGCAGGAATGGCTGAGCTCCCCCATTTGACGGGGAAGCAAAGAGGAGACAACAGGAACAAGTCAATGAGTTGGTAAAAGCAGCAGGGATGCTGAATGAAGCATACTACAGGGCAAATACGGGTATAGCTGGGAGGTCACAGATGGTCCACTTGGCAACTACAATCTTGGCAAGATCAACAGGCCATACAGCTTCCTCACCAGGACTGGGATTTAGACAACGAAAATAAAAGAGTGTAGATTCAGGAAGGAACAAGCAAATGGTTACCTATGACCTGGCAATGATTCAAGGAAACCCAGCATGTGCCCAGGGAACAAGAAGGAATATTGTTTAGGGAAATGAGAACCAGGAAAATGCTGGCTGAGAAAGGCAAGAGGGACAAAGAAATGACAATGGGGGAAAAATTTGCAACTCAACCTAGGCGTGGAACTCACTCGGCAGGAGGAGGAAATCCAGCCTCGAATCCTACACCAACTCAACCCGAAAAAAGACAACAAAGCGCGGGAAAAGCAGTGCAGCAACCTGCAGACCCAAATGCAAAAAGATACAATGATGGTTACTCGACAATGGTAAATGATGGGTATGAATTGTCGGATCATACATACCAAGCAATGGGAGCTAGACTTGGAGGCATAAATCTTCAGCCAAATGATGCAAGGCTAAAGCTCGACCGGATAAAGATGGCAGAACTGATCAAGTCGCAAGGTCCACAGGGTCCGCCATGTTTTGGCCCAAGGATCATGAAGGAGACGCCAGTACCTAACTTTCAGCTGGCCAGGGGGACGAAGACCTATGATGGAATCACAAAGCCAAAAGACTGGCTCATAGATTATGGAGCTACGATAAAGATCACGCAGGGAAATTTGAGATCGGCAGTGCGGTATGTGTCGCAGATGCTAGAAGGACCAGCAAGGGTGTGGCTGAATAATTTTCCACCCGAAAGCATCAATAGCTGGATTGATTTTCAGGAAGCTTTCGTGAGCAACTTCACAAGCACATACAAGAGGCCGAATCGCCCACGATAACTTGCTATGTGCAAGCAAAGGCCGAATGAAACAGAAAGGGAATTACTCACGAGGTGGTGCACAATGTGCAACTCCTGTGAAGGGGTGATCGATTCTCGGGCCATTGCATGGTTTGCGCAAGGATGCATACACTGAAGTGTACTGTGGCAAAGGTTACAGAGAGATATGCCGGCAAGCTTGGCAGGAACAATAAGAATCACCAACTCATATGCGTTAGGAGATCTGACTCAGCCTCTGCTTATGTCGGCAGACGGGATGACATAGACTCAGATATACAACGCAGCCGGGTCGCAGAGGCGCCAGGAAAGGGCCGAGTATAGAAGCAAAAGAACGAATGAGGGACCAGATTACAGTTATGGTTTGACTCAAGTTGCGGCTGTGAGTCAGGATCATCCAGATGCTGGAAGTAGCCAACATCAAAGGACAAATGGGCAACAGCAGTGGATACAAAAGAATGATGGCAAAAAGCCATATGAACAAAGAAAGCCATATCAGGACAGGACAGGCAAAAAGCCATATGAAATGATGTTCGACCAACCGTGTAAGTTCCACACGCCAAGTCCGAGTAAGCCAGCAAATCACACAACAAGACAATGCACGGGTTTCAGGAGGGAGACATAGTGGATTTGCCGACTAAGTAATTTCCACCACCTCCCCTCCACCGCTCACATGAGGAAATGATCAAGTTGTTGGAGTTGAGCATAGATATGAAAACAGGCATCCGAGATATCATAACCAAGAAAGAAGAGAGGTTGTGCATCAGGTGCATAACACAAGAGGTGACAACGCTCATGTCGGCCATGGAACCAGAAATGGGTACAGAGAGTATCACCAGAGCTATGTCGTATTTGTCATAGAGCCTAATGATAAAAAGAGTCAGGCATAGACGGATGATGGAAGTGAATGTCACAATGCCGACAATTCCAAAGTACATGCATTGGTCTGAAGAGGAGATAACTTGGAGCATAAAGGATCACCCCAACATCATGCCAACACCAGGAGGTTATGCTCTTGTCTTGGATCCAACTTTCATGGGCCCTGATATCAACGTGAAGTTCTCCAAGGTACTAATTGTCGATGGTAGTAGCATCAACATCATGTACAAGGATATCATGCTCAAGTTAGGCATCACTATGAACATGCTGGAGCCGACTAAGACAACTTTCCATTGTATTGTGTCGAGACTGTCTTGTGAGCCAATTGGCAAGATCTGGGTTGACGTCTTATTCGGCAATAGGGAAAATTGTCGCACTGAAGCCATAGAGTTTGAGGTGGTTGACCTGGTCAGCTCATACCATGCCTTACTCGGCAGGCTGGCTATGGCAAAGTTCATGGCTACTCCTCACATTGCTTACTTAAAGATGTAACGTCCATGTCCATGTGGAGTTATTACAGTCAAAGGATATTACAAGAGATCAATTGCTTGCTCCTCAGTCGGATCTTCGTTGGCCGAGTCACTAGTCATAGCATAGGAAAATCATCAAATGATGGAAGTGGCAACATTGGCCAAGGCATCACAAATGTCTGTGCCGGCACTAACTAACCCGCATGGCAGTGTATCTTTCCAAGATACCAAGGAAACAAAAAAGGTATAGGTGGATGAGGTTTTCCCAGAGGGCACAGTCACCATTGGTGATGGGATTACTAACAAATAGGAAAGCGAGATCACCAGCTTCCTCTGTGAGAATCGGGATATCTTTGCATGGTCCACACATGACTTGGAAGGAGTTCCGAGGGAGCTAGCTGAGCACTCTCTTCATGTAAGGCCAGATGCCAAGACGGTGCAGTAACCCATCCGTCGCTTCGCCAAAGATAGGAGGAAAGTGATAGACTCCAAGATAGCTAGGCTCTTGGCTGCCGGGTTTATCATGTAAGTACTGCACACAGATTGGTTGTCAAATCCAGTCTTGGTCGAGAAGAAAAAATATGATCCGAACGTGGCAATGGTGTGGCGCATGCGTATTGACTACACGAACGTCAATAAGGCGTGTCCAAAAGATCCATTTCTCCTGCCACAGATCGATCAAGTCATTCACTCTACTGCCGGGTATGAATTGTTGTCATTTGTAGATGCGTATTCTGGTTTCCACTAGATACCACTTAATCTGAGAGATCAAATAAATACAGCTTTTATCACCCCGTATGGGACTTATTGCTATCGTACTATGCCGTTTGGATTGAGAAATGCAGGTGCATCATACCAAAGGTGCATGCAAAAATGCTTGCAAGATCAATTGGACAAAAATGTTCAAGTATATGTCGATGACGTGGTGATAAAAACCAAACAAATTCATACTCTAATTGAGGACTTGCGTCAAACATTCGCAAACTTAAGAAGATTCCAGATGAAACTTAACCCAGAAAAATGCACATTTGGTGTCCCGGCTGGAAAGTTACTCAGATTTCTTGTATCTAGCCGAGGAATTGAAGCTAACCCGACAAAGATCAGGGCCATCTAAAGATTGGAATTGCCAAAAACCCTCAATGATGTCCAAAAGTTCACAGGATGCCTGGCCTTGTTGAGTAGATTTATCAGTCGGCTAGGCGAAAAAGCCTTACCATTATATCAACTGATGAAAAAATCAAACAAATTCACATGGACATAGCAAGCTGATAGCGCTTTCCATGAACTCAAAAAGATGTTGGCAACAACACCAATATTAGCGTCACCATTATCTAAAAAGCCAATGCTGCTCTATGTCGCCGCAACCAACAGAATTGCAAGTGTAGTGATAGTGGTAGAGCGCGAGGAAGAGGGCAAATCAGTCCAAAGGCCAGTTTATTACTTGCGTGAAGTGCTCTCTATATCAAAGCAAAATTACCCTTATTACCAAAAAATGACATATGGGGTGTATATGGTAGCAAAGAAGCTGGAGCATTATTTCCAAGAACACCCAATCCGGGTAATATGCGAGGCACCTATCTCGGATATATTGGGCAGCAAAGATGCTAGTGGCCGAGTGGAAAATGGGCCATAGAGCTAGCACCATATACTCCACAATATGATAGGCGAGATGAAATTAAATCTCAAACGGTAGCTGATTTCTTCGTGGATTGGATGGAAATGCAATACGAGCCACCACTGCCAGATCCGAATTACTGGAAGATGCACTTTGATGGATCCAAAACAAACATGGGTTTGGGTGCTGGGTTTGGGTGCTGGGATTGTGCTCACATCACCAAAGAGGGATCAGCTCAGGTATGTGTTGTCGATCCACTTCGCTGCATCCAATAATGTAGCCGAGTATTAAGCACTTGTTCATGGCATAAAAGTGGCCAAGAAAATTGGCATCAAAGGGATCATTTATCCAGCAAGTATCTGGCCATTGGGATGCATTGAATGCGAAAATGGCACTATATCGTTTTCATGTGCAACAAATTTCGGGATACTTTGACGGGTGTGAATTTTATCACATACCTAGGGCACAGAATGAGGTAGCGGACGTACTATCCAAGTTAGGCTCATCTCGGCAAGCAATCCCACCAGGAGTAGCATTGGAACATCTCAGAAAACCATCGATCAAGCCGTCACCAGAATCCGAGTTAATTAGGCTCATCACAGCGAACCAAGAGTTAGGCGCTGTGCCAATGGACATTGACTCAGGGGCAGGTTCGAGTAACTCGAGGACTGTTCCACTCAACTGAGGAGTTGCCGAATCACACTCGGGGACTCCTCAGATTATGTTGGCAGAAAATATGTCGGCTGAGCTAATGGAAATTGATGAAGAAGCAGATCCGGCACCACTAATACCAGCCTAGGCGCAACCAATATGCAACTACTTCGAAGAGGGAACTTTGCCAGATGATGAGATACTGGCAAGGCAAACAGAGAGAAGAGAAAAAACATACACAATAATCAACAAGGAATTGTACAAAAGGAGTGTGATGAGTGTATTGCAGCGTTGCATAAGTCCAGAGAAAGGCCAAGAAATATTGTCGGACATTCACCAAGGAGAATGTGGGCACCATGCATCGTCAAGGGCATTGGTAGCCAAGGCATTCAGACATGGATTTTATTGGACAAGTGCACTGGCAGAGGCACAAGAACTTGTGAGAAAATGCAATAGTTGCCAGCGTTACGCATCAAAGTCACACTTACCAGCATCCAAGTTAAAAACTATATCAATCACTTGGCCATTCTATGTATGGTGCCTGGATATGGTAGGACCATTAAAACCAGCGATGGGTGGCATGACTCACATACTTGTAATGGTTGACAAGTTCACCAAATGGATAGAATTTAAGCCCATCAAAAAATTTGATGGAAAAACAGCTGTCACATTCCTAAAAGATATAATCTTGAGATACGGTTACCCGCACAGTGTGATCACAGATAATGGCAAAAACTTTGCCGAAGGAGCTTTCGCTCGCTTCTGTGGAAGAAACTGAATAAGGGTTGACATAGCGTCAGTCGCTCATCCAGAATCAAATGGACAAGTTAAATGAGCTAATGTCTTAGTTCTATCCGGGATAAAACCCCGCCTAATGGAACCACTCCAGAGATCACCTGGTTGTTGGATAGAGGAACTACCCTCAGTGCTATGGAGTTTAAGGAAAACTCTGAATCGATCAACAGGCTATACTCTGTTCTTCCTTGTGTATGGGGCAGAAGCAGTTTTGCCTGCCGACGTAAAGTATGACGTAAGAGTAAGAAAATACTCGAAAGCCGAGGTAAAAGAGGCAACAGAATATGGAGTTGACTTACTCGAAGAAGTAAGAGAATTGGCATTGTCTAGATCCACCATATACCAACAAAGTCTCCGACGCTATCATAGCTGGAAAGTTCAACCTCGTGTTTTTTGAGAAGGGGATATGGTGCTCAGACTGGTGCAACGCACAGCTGGGATGCATAAGCTATCACCTCCATGGGAAGGACCATTCATTGTGAGCAAATCATTGCACAATGATTCATACTATCTAATAGATGCCCGTGAAGCATAAAATAACAAGGCGGACATATCAGGTGATGGAACCAAACGGCCATGGAATCTGGCACTACTACGTCCTTTCTACACTTAGGAGAAGCAGTGTAAGTATCTCTCTAACTCTCATATGTCGGACGCTTATGCCGTCTATGTGCTGATAATCAAATGGTATGACTCGAAAAACTGACTCGAGGACTGCCCCTTATGTTTATCCTTTGATAATTCTATGTCGGCTGGCGTTGACACCTAAGACTTATCCCGGAACAAGTAATGTTTACTTGGATAGAATCAACTCTTCGACTATGCTGTTGTCCAAAAAAACGGCTTCATGGCAAGCAAGAGGATAAGATCAATGACGAGTAAACATGAACACCGGATAAGTAAAGGAAAAAACATGAGTTGACCCAATGTATGTTTTTAACTAACCCACTGCAGGTTATATTGGTTTGTCTGTCGAATGATCCTAGGTCAAGTGGTCTAGTTTCATATCCGCTAACTCAATCCTTAGAAATTTGAGACTCTAATGTCAAACGACAAAAAAGGTATACAAGATCAAAATTCAAGGAAAAGGGGAACGACAAAATGAAACTCGGAGACTTGCCCCTGGATGATTCACATTCAGAGAAGGATAAAAGTTTAAGCCTTATCAAAAGGCACACACCCAAAATAAGTGCACTCTATGTTACATTTGCACCCGGCACACCGGGGATCTCATAAAATTTAAGTCTTTTTTTGTAACCAGCTTAAGAAGCAGCTGGGCTCGGAGGAGTGTTCTTGGGGCCGGAACTGGGAGCATCGTCTGGAGCGTCT
This sequence comes from Avena insularis, assembly GCA_023614405.1. Taxonomy (NCBI): domain Eukaryota; kingdom Viridiplantae; phylum Streptophyta; class Magnoliopsida; order Poales; family Poaceae; genus Avena; species Avena insularis. Next base: position 1,936,457 of record JAJUPC010000024.1, on the reverse strand, counting down.
GCCGAGTCTGGTGCATCGGTGGCCAAGTCTGCAGGACCGTTTGACTCGGTGGCCTTCCTGTCAGCACCTTCGTCATTGATAGTTTGTCTAGCGGCTCATCGGAGTCGAGGAAGCTAGGCCCATCGCACCAAGCATGCACCAGAGCATATTCGACCATGGAATAAGCTCGCTCCTGGCGTTTCTTGATGAGATCGGGGTCGTGGATCCACTTGCCTTCAACCCTCATGCACTCGAGAACATCAAGGTTGATATCCTCGTAACATGAGAGCACAAAGGAAAGGGCCTTGTCTACTGTAGCTCGACCGGGCGACTCATGCCATTCAACTAGCTTGTCCTCAGTAAGAAGCAGCTTGGCAGCCAAGGGCTCGATAAGCGCGGGCATGTCCTCATCCGGCCACATCATCCTGAACACATGGATTGCTGATTTAAGCAAGTCGACACCACATGACTTTAGAGTGGTGGCACTCTCTGACAGTGCCGCTAGGTGCTCATCAATAGTGATTTCGCCATCAGCAGGAGCTCCAGACTCGGATCGAATCTTCTTCATGGCCCTTATCACAAACATCTAGGCCTCGAGGAAGTTCTTTGCAAACGCGAAAGAATATGAACAAAACAATGAAAAAGAGGTAGAAAGTAAGGATGGGGGTATAGTGAAAAGGGTAAGAATTCACAACCGAGAAAAGAGTTGATGGCGCCAAGCTTGCTTAGCCAAATCTTAGCCATGGCCTTAAGAGCGTCCAGGTCCTGGTGTGCCGACTGAGCCGCCAACTCGGCCTCTTTGATTAGTTGTTTGGTCTTCTCAGTGCTGGGAGCATGTTTTCCATCCTTCTCGGCAAGTTCCTCCCGCAGCCCCTTCACCTCGGACTGGTGCTTCTGCTCCATATCCGCCATCTGCTTCTTCAGCCGAGTCACCTCGTCTCGGTCCTTTTCGAGCTTGATCCCGTTCTTCTATGCTTATTTGGAGCATGTTACTCGTCAGTAACAGCAAGCTATCTCGGATCCGTCGAGATAATAATGAAAAAGGAATAAGCATAAATGCAGGGCGGTGATAAAATCTCTAAGAGTTTACTTTCAGATTCGCTGGTCTGTGAGTGCAGCGCGTCAATGGTAGATTGAGCAGAAGATGTGGAAAGACAACGAGATAAAATCAAGGAAATGAAACAAATAAGTTGTGCCAAATAAAAAGCAAGGTGAGTAGGAAAGTACCTTGGCCCTGATCCTCAAGTTACAGATTTTGGTGAGCGTGCTCGAGCTTGTGATACTCCAAGAGGAGAGCCTGGTGCACCTTGGTCCGCTTGTTGTGCGTAATATACACAAAAAAGAGATAATTAGAAAGTCTGCGATCAAGCGTACAACCGAATAAGAGTTGGGTTCTAACTTAGAGATTACAGCCGAATAAGTTCCTTACTCGGCAGTAATCTTGGGGACTAGGGATCATGCATAATAAAAATATACTCAGTACACAAAAGAGTAAGAAGGTTATGTATCTTGTTCACATCATATTCCTTGGCCATTAAGGCGATGGCTTGCTGGGTCATGTCCGAGACAGCCTTGGGGCCCAACTTCATCTTTTTGTCAGCAGTGGAGCTCACCTCTTGCTCGCCAACCATGTTCCAGGCAACGGCATAGCGTTCCGCAGAACCAAGGCCGTTACCACTGAGCTTCGGAGTTAGGACTTGCCCTCTCTTCAGGGTAGTTCCCACTTCAGCGCGGGTAGCAGCATCACTAGAATGCAAGCCACCAGCTCTGGAAGCACTGCCAGATCCGGCAGCTACAGATTCGCCCAACTTACCCGCCGGAGTGGGTGTTGTTGTTGATGTTGTGGGCCAAATCTATGGAGTGGTGCCTGGGGCGTGGATCATAGTCAGCTGCTTGGTCGATGAGGGCATGCTGGATGAGGAAAGAGCCTGGCCTTGGGCAGCATGCCGAGTCTAGTCTTTGGCCAGAGAGGCAGTAGGAGCAGGTGTGGAACTCGTTGGGGAAAAGACAGGAGCCAAATGAGCAGGCTCAACAACATTCGGTGGGGCAAAAACAGGGTCAACTGGTACACTGGATACTGGAGAGAAAATGTCAGGGGTCTTCTCGGCGCGAATATTGCTATCGTCGGGATCAGGGGTATGTTCTGGCAAAACAACATGAGAACTAGGCCGGGTCTCCTCCGACGGGTGCACCGCTGGGTCGGCCTCACTCTGAGACGCGTGAGTCTCAGTAGTGGGGGTAGTGACCCGGACGTGGCTCTGCACTGCGTTGTCGGAGCGAGGAGGAGAGGCGGGCCTCAATGGCGAAGAGGCCATGCTAGGTGCAGCTTGGCTAGCAGAAAAAGGCGCCGCGCTGAAGATAAGAAAAAAGGCCTATAAGAAAACAATCACATAACAGGAAAAGAAAAATGAAAAGTAACAAGCAACAAAACTTACCCGGAGAAGGTCGGGTCGCACGGGATGCGACGAGTGCCCTGACGCACAACGACTTTGTGAGTCTGGGATAAACTGGCAGCAGGAGGAGCGGCAGGATCGACTCGACGCTTCTTGGCGGGTTGAGTGCTGGAAGATGCCCCGTGCCGCTTACTCGACTTGGCGGCAGGGACCTTGCCGACTCCGCCCACAGCGAGAGGGGGAACCTCATGTACCTGGCCAGCTGCATTAGTAAATGACGAGCTCATTCAGATAAGTCAAAAAGTTAATGTCAAAAGACAAGTACCTCTAGAATTTCACAGTCATCATCATCATCAGACCAATCTCGTAAGGGGTTTTGACTGTAGGTCTTACCAGGAGTAGTGGCAGCAGCAGCATGCAGGATTGGCATGAAGCACTCCAGGTCAAACTCAACTTCATCCGAGTTTGACCAATCCTCATAATAGCCCCCAGGAGGGACAGTACTGTCATCAACCTGGTGAACGAGATTCTGCGAAAAACAAACATAAGAAAATCAATAAGCCAGCGAAAGAGCAAGTGAACAAAAGAAGAGCTATGTCGGCTTGAAGATTACTCGGACGCTTACCTAGGGGACATGCCTATCCCGGCTAAAAGGGGGGCATCTCCAAGCCCAGTTTTCCGCCAAGGTCAGCTTGAAAATCGAGCTGACTCGGCGGGTCACAGAGTCGTTGGTGAGCTCCAACGTGGAGTGCTGGTAGGATCATGTGGGCCGCTCATGAAGCATATCTTGTGGCTTCTGGCTTGGATGGGGCTGACCCGGCGTGCGATAAAAGAACACATGAGATCCTCCTTAGTTAAATGGAAGTTCTCATCCGGCGAGAGAAGACTCTCTAGTATCCCATGGGCCTCGTTCACCATGACATTCTTGTTGCACGGGTCAAGCTTCCAAAACCCCTTGTTGGGAACCTCGTATGTGAAGGGGGGAAGCCGGATGTAGTCGTTGGACCCGCTGTTTTTGACATAGAAGAAAGTTCTTTGCCATTTCTTGCAAGAATCTATGCCGTTGACCCGAGGAAATATTGACTCTTTCCTGGGCGTGATACTAGCAGCACTGCACCTAGTGGGACTTTTCTCGCCGCGGGGAATGCCGGGATCGGGCAAGACTTGGATCCTAAAGTTAAAGTACTTGGCCCAAAGAAGAACGGTGGGCCAAATACCAAGATAGCCCTCGCAGGCGGAAATGAAGCAAGATAGGGAGCCAATTGCGTTGGCAGGCAAATGGTGGGTTTGAAGATGGAAAGTGGAGAGGAAAGAAACGAAGAAGTTTCTAACAGGCAAAGCAAAACCGCGTTCGAAGTGAGAGAGGAAGACTACCCTCTCATTAGCATCGGGCTTAGGAGAAATCTAACCAAGAGGGAGACGACAATCAACATCGAGCGGGATGCGCCTGGTGGAGCGCAGCCACTTGAGTTCCTCCGCAGAAACCTCTGAGCCCTCCCAACCGCCGCACTCGCCGGTGGCGACCTCATGCTCCTCTACCCCTCGACGGCGTCGTGGGCATCCATGATGTCACTGGTATCTAGCTCTTCCGCAGTTGGAAGAGGCCTGGAGGTGCGAGGACCCATAGTAGAATTGGAAGGGGAAGAAAAGAATCGCAGGGAAGAAGCAACAGAGAAGAAGAACCGCAAGGAGGAAGTTATGATTTGGGGGCGCAAGGAACAAGAAGATGGAAAGGGGAAACTGAATGGGCGAGGGAAGTTAAGTTTCCCTCACCCCTACTTAAGGGGAGTAAAAACCCCAAACGTGGGATCCTCCTGCACCGTGCGGCCAGCGTGTGGCCGTGTATTCGGCCGAGTGAGCGTGTCAATGAACGCCATGTGTAGGCGATACACGGAAAATCCACATCCACGTCACGCTGCGCAAGACACGAGGGACAGAGCGATAGGACTGCCACAGTGACGGGGAGTTACTACGTCGAGTCACTGTGCAGTCAGGATTTGGGACAAAATTTGAGGCAACTCATCATGATTACGAGCTGTCACTGACTTAGGCGAACCAAAAATGACTCGGCATCGTCCAAAATGACTCGGCATGAGGCAAAAATGCGCCAAAAAGTCAAAGATGAGACTCGAGAAGGGCAGAATAGACTCGGCAAAGACCGAGATTACGCCAAACAGTGCACCCTAAGAAGTAAATGTTGGCAGAAAGAGAAGTTCCAAGCACATTAAAGGAACCTGGATACGCCTAATAATAAGAACTGCTAGGCCTAACCTCCTTCGGGGACTAATGTCGGGGGGAATAACCCCCGGTAGGGTCATAAGGGGTAAAACATTGCCCAGATTGGCTTATGCAGAGTGAAGAATAAATATGGCCGGGTAACAACGTCCGGGTAGGATGGTCATGTACTGTCGGCCCGTATAAGACAAGTTTGTTTACCTTGCGGGAAGAAACAAGCCGAGTCTCACGAGGGAAGGCCGAGTCAGATAGGACGCATGACAGCTTTCCGAGTAAGGTTCGGGAGGGACCATGGTAAAGCACGGTCAAAAGAGAAGGGCGACGTCGGGTGAAACGAAAAGAGCCTGTGATGCCTAAAGCAAGGGCTGACGTACAAAGTCACTGTATGATGCCAAAAGAACTAGAGGCTACGTACGAGAAGACCGTTAGCAGTCTAGCTTTGTAGACTGGGTCAAGGGGCTCAGGGCTAGCCCATGTCCCGGCCCATAAGGTGAGGACCAATATCCAAACAATAACCCTAGGACCCAAGGGGGTGTAACCTAGCTAGCCTTCGCCTATATAAGGAGGGGCATAGCTAAGGTTAGAGGAGGTTGTACCAAGTAGTAAACTAGTGCCCTGAGGCTCTGCTCAAACAGCTCAAGGAGCACTTGTAAACCTCTAGTATCAATAAAAATCCTAAGTGTGGAGAGTTCATCTTGTTCTTTCTGCTCGGCTAGACCGTGCACTCCCTCCCCGGTTACCACAAGCGTCCATTCGGCCCCCAACATAAGCCTACCCATGGCATCTTCTGTGACATCACCACGACAGTATGTGCCAACCTTGTCCCCTCTCTAGCTCTCACAATACTCCTAGTAGATCATCTAACTTGTTTAAGCAGATCTAGCTCACTGTGAGCTCGACCATGCCATCAATGTTCACCTTGGCCGAGCACACTTGCCACCCTCAATTTTGACAGCAATCTGCAAGCCTAACTAGCCTCGACGACCATTTTCATCTAGCATGCCACCGTCCACCGCCACCCCCTGTCCAGCGCCCGAGCCCTACTAGCCACTAGACCACACGGAACGCTCGCGCCCAATGTCTCTGCGACCATGACGAGAGCACGCCCGAGCGCTGCGCTCGACACACTCGCACAGACCGCGCCCCGCCTTTGCTGCCCGCTTACGTGATGACCACCGCCCCAGGAACCTCTCAGACAACCTCGTTCGCTGCTGCACGAACCATAGCCGAGGTGCGCCATTAAAACTTCCGTCAGTGACGCCCAGAGCCACGAAATGTTCCGACCGAACCGCACCGCCCCACACCTTGCCATCAAACCGTTGAGCTTCACCAGGAGACAGCGGACCGTCCCTTACCGCTAGCCATGCCGTTAGCTCACTATGAAGACGACCCCGAGGACCTCAGCCCGCGCCCTTTGGTACCCTCGTTGCACTATAAATAGAGGCCTCCCCTATTTGAATTCAGCACACCATTCCACTCCCCTCTCTCTCAGAACCACTCCACCTCTTCCCCAGAGCAAGGCGAGCACCAGGTTGCTGGAATTTCCCCGGAGCTTACCGCTGCTGGAGGAGAAGGGCGTCGCTGATTGGAGCCACCCCAAGAGGAGCAGCCATAACCAGGAGGATCACCGTCGTCGACTTCGTAGTTCGCCCCCATCTCCGACCATCGCCGGAGCCCCGGTGAGATGCCACTGACCCCCTCTGGCCATGCTAGAGTTCGTGCTCGTCGCGTTCTATTCAGACGTGGACGATGAACCTCTGTCGTAGATCTTACTTCTAATCCTACGGTTGTAATCACTCTGTACCCCTTCGCATCCCCCAGTCCCATGGACAGGTGGGGAGAACCACTTAAACCTGCCCGCGCACGCGCTGTGCACAGTGGGTCGACCCAGTTAACTTCCCGCGTGACCCAGTTAACTTCCCGCGTGACCCAGTAGTTTGAATTTAGGTTTATCAATTTAGTTTCAAACTTAGTTCTGTCTGTTGATTCAAAAATCATTTCAGAGAGATTCACTCAACCAAATTGCATGAAACTAATTTTGTTAGAAAGTTATTGAAATTCTAAATCCAAGCCCGTTGGATTAAAACCAATTGGAATTACAGATCATCTATAGTAAAAATAACAAGGAAGAGACTTTTCTACATTCAAAGATTTTTCAAAATTCAACCATAAAAGATTTTGAGATGACTCCAACTCTCAAAAATCACATTTGATAAGGCCTTTCTGAATATATAAAAATATCTAGGTTTACTTGCAATAAGAATGGACAAGTAATAAAAGAATGCCCCATAGGCATTTCTAGTCCCATTAATTAATTAAAATAAAAATGTTAAACCTTATTAAATTGTGGCACCACTTTAAATCACATTCCCAAGTTCTAAACTATTTGGTGATGACATGTGTCAACATGATCCCATGTTTTAGTTGGAGAATATTAAATCTTAAGTAGTATTTCGATGAGTAGAAATTAATTTTCTAAAATAAAATAAATAAAACTAGTGCCTTAATCTTTGTGATGATTGTGATGATGCTAGATCATCTAGTGAAAACCCTGGTGTGATAAATATAACTAGATAAGTAATGTTTGGTGATTGTGTACCTCGTATTTATTTATAGACGCTAGTACTGACCAAGGATATGAAGAGGAAGGAGATTACTACTAGGAAGAAGCCGAGGAGAACTTCAACCACTGCTCTACACAAGGCAAGCTTACATTTGCAATTATGCAAGCCACCCTAGCAAGCTAACACTTGCAACTTTGAAAAATAGATAACCTATGCAAATCATTAGGCATGCCTTGATTAGGCAATCTTGAGCATCCTAAATCCCAGTTTTACTTGCCAGCTTTAGTATTTTATTTCTTTATCAACTCTCTTTATTACCTTTACTTAGTGACTTGTAAGTTTTGGAAAGATATTAAAGTAGCATAAATATCATAAAATTTGTCCTAAGTTAGATAAATCGTGATATCATCCTGAGGCATAAGATTGAACTTAGATAATTCATCCTTGATTACCACCCCTCATTAGTGTTTACCCCCAACTTCAGTGGCTACTGCTAAGCATAAAGCTTGATCACTTTAGATGGGAATACTTGGTGAAAATGATTATGAAAACCTTAGAATGATGACTCATTCTAATGAAATGTTTTGACATGTGTTCTTGAACACCAGATGATTTTGAGGATGAAAACGTTGAGGCATGAGCCTTACCCCGTTTATAAAACTGATGGTTGTCTGGATGCGCTACCATTCAAATTTTACCGTACAACCACAATACCCGAATTTGGATAGGGCTTGACTAGAAGATTATATACCTTAGTATGGGTTCCCTTGCGGCCTAGGTTTGAGCTGAGGCTACCTCGTGAAGATTGACCACCTGTGCAGTTCCCAAGATAATAGCTGGTCATGGTTGGGAGGCCAAACTCATAGGAGATGTGCCTATACTAGGGCGTGTAATTGAAAGGTTAGGATTGATTATCCGCATAATGAGTATGGTGAATTCAGGATTGTTCCTGACGGATGTATCGAATATTGTGGTGAAAGTGTACCACCTCTGCAAAGCGTCAAACTATTCGAATAGCCGCATCTGCGGTTATGGACAGTTGGAGTGGCCATACTATTCCATCGTCAGATGTTTTCGAAATGACTTGTGAAATGAATCCTGACTTGACTTGACCATAACAGGGTTGTGATTTGAAAACTGAATTCCCACTTAGGTGTTGTAAAACGCTAAACTAGTTTTCTTTACTTCTAAACTCAGTTAGAGATAAACCTGGCTTTTTGCAAAACAACCTAGAGCTTAGTATTCCTACTCAAACCCCTTTACCTGTTAGTGATAGTTTGCGAGTACTTAAAGAGTAGTAATGGCTTTGTCCCTGGTTATTCCCGTGGCCAGACTATGAAGAGGACTATTAGGAAGATGGACCGCAGGAAGGTTATGACAACTAGGATCATCTCCCATCGTCAGCATTGCCTGTGACCATGAAGATGGAGCTTCGCGCATGCTACAGTTATTATTATATTTTTCCGCTGCTTGAATGTACTAAGACTAGATCATGAGATCCTTTATTTGTTGTAAGACTTTATGTATGGTTTGTAATGGATGATGTACTGTGATATCCAATCTGTTATGTCTCGCTAAAATGGTAATCATGGGATTGGGATGTATGGCATAACAGGCATCTGGGATAAAAAATCTGGGTGTTGAGAGAGTGCAAGGAGGAGCAAGTTATGAGTACCAAGAACCAATGCCTTGATGCATCTCTTCTCGACCAACCAGAGCCATTGTCAGCGCGAACTTGAGCCAAGAAGACGAGGCACGAACCACATGGAGGCATGCTGGCTAAACTTGTTGGCACCTCCGATTGCAGGTTCTTGTGCAAACCCGTTAAAAACAGGTATATGAATACATTCCACCGTCATATATTCTCCAAAAGATAGGCGATCAAAAGCAATGTACACGAAGTACACCCTCCAAAATGGCAGGTGCTTGGTGTGAGGGTCATGCATCACATCATTATTCACAGACCCAATAAGGGGATGATTTAGACCAAGGAAGACGGAAACATGTCCGAGATGTTTCTGAGCCTACTTCAACTGAGGAAGGTCGGTGCGACAGCTGCAGCAGCGTTGGGATGCTAACCTCTAGAAGATATGGCAACAAATCAATGTATACAATTTGAATGTCCTACCTTGGTCACTAATCGTCTCTTTAGAAGGAGTTCATTTTCCCTAGATATGTATCCACATGATTGTTGCCCTGAAGTAATCCAGGAACCAGAGCGGGCACGAATCTATGCGTCCACAATCTAGGCCGACGGCATTTTCGTCGTGCTAAACCTCGTCTATCACTAGGGCCTACACCTTCATAGGATCTGCATCAACACATGTCCAATCCACACAACAGACAAGAAATATGTACGATAGTAATTAGCTCTTGCTAACACATTAAAAAAAGCAAGTCAAAAAAAAAGAGCAGTAACTACAGTTTGGTACTGAACTCACCGTATTCGAAGGGTTACCATATAAAAACCAAGCCATAATCCGATACAGCGCAGATAATGTCATCCGCGCACATAGCGTCCACATAGCTTCTTGGGGCAAGACTACTGTGCCTAAGTACACTCCATGTATCGTCCCTTAAAAACTTCTCCATGTCTAGGATTGCAATGAACTTATCAAACACGGTGATGAGCTTGTATAGCCTCTTGTTACAGCGGGTGGACATCTGAGGTTCACTACCAATATGTATCTTAAGTAATAGCCTGGTATGGTCCTTACGATGCGAAAAAAAACTACATGTTTACCATAAAACCTGGTACTTTCGAGTGAAGGGACCTGAATGATGGTGCCAGTATACAAATTCACTAGACGAACTAATGATTTTCTAGGACCAGGATGACTAGCGAGATTAATCATGGTACCCAGTTGCGACTATAACCATCCCATTAATCACAATGGGGGTTTTGGGATGATGATGGGGGTTGGCATAGAAGGGCCATCTAGCGGTATCATGTTGGCATCAATCACTCTTTTTTCAGTACTAGCGGGAGATGGGGAATAAGATGGACAATAGTTCAGAAGGCAAGGATAATCATAGGGGAAGCAGAGCGGCTTCTGGAGCATAACCCGTTCGAGGGAAAAGTGTAGATCTGGGATGGCCTCGGAGAAACGGGACATTCTACGAGGATCGGATCGACTAGCGATGACACAGAGACCATCATCATCTAACTTCAACATGTTGCGGACAGGGTTGCGTGGATTGGCTCTGGCCATGGTGGGTTCACCGTCGTGCTAGTGATGGTTTTTTTGGGGGCAGGGGTAGGTGGGGGCGGGGGCAGGGGCGGTGCTTTGAGGGCGCGGTGAGGCTAACCTGGTCATCGGTGAGGGTACCGAGGGGGGAGTTGATGGCTATAAAACATAGCCATCCACGTCCGCATTTAAACTAGATATTATTCATATATTTGATGAAATATCTTTCTAAAATGTGCCACTAATGCCTAATAAAAGGGGTATGCAATCCTTTCTTGCTATTTTTCCCTGTGCAGATAATGACGTATGATGATGGGAATCACTACATAAATGCCAAAGATACGAGATTTCCAACATGTTAAAGAAACCAAGAGCCGTGAAGCTATTACTACAAGCTTAACGACCAACTTCATTAGGTCAAACAGAACAACATTCATGAAGGGACCCCTATATAAAGAGGCTCGGGGCGATGGTAAAAATTGGCTTCTTTTCTATCTCAACCCTCCCTACCACCAGAAGCCGCCACGCCAGAGGAATAGATCTATATCTAAACCTCTAAACCCTTCTCCACCACCATAGGCATCTTCCACCACTTGTAATAGTAGATCTCTTCTCCAATTGGCGATATTGTAAGACTATTTTCTATCAACCTTATGATCTCTATTACAATGTTTATGATTGTCTATTTCATCTCTATGTGTGAGTAATTCTCCTAGGGCTAAGTGCTTTGGCCTAGCCATGTAGGTTTTGTGCATGTTATTTATAATAGATGGGATCATGTATTAGTTTGTATGACATGCTGATTGTAGTACACTCTCTTGCCTCAATCTAAGGAATTGTCAGGTACCCAAGACCCCGAGGATTGATCCACGTAAAGGGAGTGTGAGTAATGACTGATCTACAGGATAGGAACCTCGTGACAGAAAGGGCAGTATGTTTGTATGTGAGGAATTTACTTGGGATTAACAGTGACATCACGATGCATATCATTAGTTTTCTTTCTTCTATGGATGAGACTAGTAGGTTATTGTTATAAGCGGTTGTGGAGGCGATAACAATTATGGATGCACTGCACACATATAATTATATTGCTCTAGAAATTACATGTATACTTTATTATTTTCTATTATTCCCATCAGATGTTTTGCATAGCTACAGGTGAAAACTGAAGACCCTAGGCCCTCTCTCTCTCTTCATCATCAACAACAACAACAATAACAAGATCGCAAACTCTTGGTCCGGTGAAAACGCAATAGGAATTCTAAAACTCTCGAATGTCCTTTTAAGTAATCACACTTTCCTTTCTTCTTCCCGAGGATTCGATAATCCAAGGTCTACAAGGGAAAAGAGCTATACTATATCCGTAATCCGAATCGATGTATCAACCCTTTTTTTGGCGCCGTTATCGGGGAAGCAATAGCTACCCTGGTGAGGTTAGTAGGAACCTTGCTAGTTTTAATTCTCGTTTTTAATTTTATTAGTTTGCTCTCAGTCTTTATTTGAAAAACCAAAAAAATAGTTATTATTTTAATTCTTGCTTTATCATCATTAGTACGTGTTTTAGAAAATACAAAAACATAGGAAGTATGGCTGAAAAGAAGCTTGGGGAGTTTGCAACTCCTAACAATAATTATTTGCGTACTCCTATTATTCAGCCAGCAGTTGCTACTGAAGATTATGAAATTAAGCCCCACTATTTAATTTTGGTTCAACGGAATCAATTTGGAGGCTCTGCTATAGCATATGAAGGTATGCACTTAAATACTTTCACTGAAATATGTGATATGATGCACATTAAAGATGTTGATCCTAATGTAGTCAACTTGCACTTATTTCCTTTCTCCCTTAGAGGAAGAGCAAAAGAATGGTTGCTACTTTTTCCTAGAAACACTATTGCAGTATGGGTGGAATGTACTTCTTTAGTTATGACTAAATTCTTTCCACATGCAAAGACTATGCAACTTAAATCTAATATTACTAGTTTTAGACAGGAAGAGCATGAGCCACTAGCGCTTGCATGGGAGAGAACGAAAAATTCATGAGAAACTATCTCAGCCATGGGATGGAAGATTTCTTAATTCTCCACTTGACATGGTTATACCCTATGGGTACATGATCTTAGCATACCTAATCCAACCCAAGAAGGCCCACGAGAACATGCGCCAACCCATGAAGACTTTCAGGTGGCCAGGGCCCATGACGCCTTCGGATCCTTGGAGAACAAGACTAGAGTAGATAGAATATTCAAATGGGCAAACCCTAGAACCTGTAACCGACGCGATCTGTGCCTGAGACCTGCCTATCTCTATATAAAGGCTAGGAGGACACGATGAGGAGGGCACTTCGGATGCATACACACCTCCAAGCCAGATTGCATCTGCGCACTTCTGTACTTTTCGGTTCCGGCGTAATCAAGAGCAGACAAGCAGGAGTAGGGTTTTCCCTCCAGGGGCCTAAACCTGGGTAAACCTCGTGTCCCCGTGTTGCTTGTTTGCTAACCGTTCCGCGTTCTCCAACATCCCCACCTTCTCCAAAACCCAAGCTCATAACAATGGTCATTGACGATATTAAACCTCGTCAATTGGCGCCGTCTGTGGGAACTGGGGGCGCTGATTCTGCGATCGTGGCGGTCCCAACCAAAGCGATCTACAACTCCGCGGCGACGGAGAGTCATCTCCTCTTCGGCGCCTTCGACTTCACCGTCCACTCACCAACCACCCTGAAGGACTTCGAGCCCGTTGGCGACGGACTCGAGATCCTATTCGGGAGCTTTTGCTTCCAGGTGGGGCAGACCGGCACTCTCCACCTCCCAGAGCGGGTGCCCCTGCCGTCGATCAGGCCCGCTTCCTGGGCCCAGCACCCCGTGCTACACACATAGCCATCGACAGATGATTCCTACGACAGCAGTAGCTGCAACTCAGATCTGTGCGATCCACCATCGGAGGAAGGGACCTATGGTTCTGGATCCGAAAGCTGCGGCAGTAGCAATCCAATCTATGAGTGCTACCAGTGTGCCGCAGTCATCCAGAGTGACGTGGATCAGGAGCACAACCCGCCACCCAATCCACAGGGTAGAAACGGCGAGAATAGAAGAAGCCAGTCCCCCTCGCCCAATGGAGACGACACCGATCGGATCATCCACCTCAGCGAGGAAGGATGGGCTCAGGCACGCGAAGCCGTAGCAGGCAACAAGATCCTGCCCGTGGGTGCCTCACGGGACCTGCTGGCATACCACATGATCCTAATCGAGGAGCACAAGATGTAGGTGAAGATGCAAGAGGTGTTTGACAAACGCAAGCAAGCAGCCTCGGAGTCCAGTGCGCGGCGAGCTGCACTTTCCGCCATGGGCATCGTCTCCAGCTCGCATGACAACCATGGCAACAAGCACCGTTCTCGCACGAAGAACATGGATCCCAAGGCATGTGGCGAGGAGACTCGGGCCTTGAACGCGTCCTTGATGGACATGGATGCCAACGGCAACATCATCCTGAAGATGCCGCAAGCTGCGATCATGGCAGCCACGTGTACCTCGCGTCCCATCCACCTCCGGAGGTGGACCCAAAAATGTCCATGCACAAGTCCGCGCTTACCGGTCTCGGACTCGTTGGAGCTGTGCTCCACGGAGATGCTCCTGCGGATCCAAAGAAGAAGACTGTGGTTCAACCGCAGCCCCACGCCCTCATCCGAGGAGGAAGAGCACGACCTTCCTCGAAGGCACAAGAGCTCGCTGCATCGCAGCCGCGATTACAACGCTCGAAGCGAGCTAACCCAGCGCAATATCGACAAAGCGCACGCCAAGCACGCATGATCATCCGAATCCGAGGAGGATGACGACGAAGGAGAACTCTGTGGAGTCCGATGCTTCAGCAGATCCGTTCGGCGGACACAGATGCCGTGGAACTTCAAGCTTCCTTCGGACAGTCCGAAGTTCGACGGCACACAGGACCCCAAGGCATGGCTCAGCGACCACCTGTCATCCGTCAAGCTACACGACGGAAACAAGGACACCACCCTGCAATGCCTTCAGCTACAGCTGACAGGCGCAGCCCGGATCTGGCTAAGCAGCCTATCGTCGGGATCCATCCAAACCTGGGAGGAACTGGCATACAGTTTCATCCGAAACTTCAAAGGCACCAGCAAGAGGCCAGCCTCGATCAAGGAGCTGTGGGCCTGCACCCAATGAACGGGCGAATCCTTTCGCTTGTACATACTGCGCTGGTCCAATGCCTAGAACTCCACGGCGCACATCTCTGAGGAGAGAGCCATCGATGACTTCAAGGATGGCGTCAAACGCCAGGACTTCAAGGAAGAACTCGGGCGCGTCAAACCCAAGACAATCGACCACCTCATGGACATCGCCAACAGGTGGGCTGATGGCGAGGACTCCGTCCACCGAGCGCACTCGAAGGAGGAAGATGACAATGTCCGGTGACATGAACGCCGTAGCAAGAGAAGATCGCGCATCTATGAAGATATGTACCCGACATGGTCGCGGCTGGCTACGCCGACCGCTGCAGCGACGGCAACCGCAGCAGCGATGGATACGGCGGAAGCACCTTCCGCAACGGAGGACGCCCAACGCAGTCATGGCAACGTCGCGGCCATGACGACGGACCCTCATCATACGACAAACAGTCGGGTCCATGCACCATCCACTTCTACATCGACAAGCAGGATGGTAAGAAGAAGGAAAGCCACATGCTCAAGGACTGCCACGAGTTACAGAAGCTCGGCGAAAGCATGGCCCAGATGAGGCAACAAGACCCGAACCCTGGGTACGGGAACGCACCCGCACCAGGTGAGATCGTACACGGAGCTCCTCCACCATCACTTGCGGGACCTTCAAACTACCCAAACGCACCCACACAGAATAACGGTGGGCACGTGTACCCTGCGCCTAAAGGATCACTGATGATCCAAAAAGGGAGCCCAACGAACAGGGTGCAGAAGAAAATTACCCGCCAGATAAATCTGGCTATGACCTCTCCACCCGCCGTCCCTGAGTACCTCAGCGGATCAGAGTCTTGCATCACGTTCAGCCGTTCGGATCACCCTTGCCAGGTCCCTCGCCCAGGTCATGCTGCCCTGGTGCTCGAGGCACAGATTGGAGGGTTCGACATGAGCCGCGTCTTCATGGACGGTGGCAATGGCATCAATCTGATGTTCGTCAGTACCTTAGCAGCAATGCGGATCCCACTGTGCAGCCTAGAACAATCTGATACAACGTTCCACGGCATCGTCCCAGGGAAGGGCGTATTCCCCCTGGGAAAGATATGGCTCGACGTAATCTTTGGCAAGCCGGATAACTTCCAGTGTGAGTGACTCGAGTTCGAAGTGGTGGATTGGCCATCATAATACCACGCCATCCTCGGGCGTGTGGCATTCGCATGATTCTTGGCAGTACCGCACTATGCGTACCTGCTACTCAAGATGCCAGGACGCAAGGCATCATCACGGTCCACGGGAGCTTCACCCGATCGGACCACTGCGACAGGGACTTCAACAGAATCTCCCAGTCATTCGGCATGCAGGAGGAGCTCATAAGGCTCCGCGAGGTGATAGACAACGGGGCACCCCCAGTCGCAAGAAAGAACGCAACAGACATGTCCTTCGACTCCACCGTCAACACAAAAAAGTTGTAGGTCCACCCGACGGATGCCTCCAAGACGGCGCTGATCGCCAACGACCTCAGCTCCGCATAGGGAAGAGCGCTCGTCGAATTCCTCCGTGAGCGTCGGGAAATCTTCGCCTGGTGTCCTGCGTACATGCCAGGAGTTCCCAGGGAATCCGCCAAGCATGCACTCAATGTCTTTCCAGACGCCAAGCCCGTTAAACAGTCCATCTGACGACTGTCTGAACCACGGGCCAAAGCAATTGGAGTCAAAGTCAACAGACTACTCGACGCAAACTTCATCAGGGAGATCAAGGAGAGAGAGTGGATCGCCAACACCGTGATGGTCCCCAAAAAGGACACGGACAACCTGCGGATGTGCGTGGACTTCACATCGCTGAACAAGCACTACCCGAACGATCACTCCCCTCTCCCTCGGATTGATCAGATCATCGATTTGACAGCAGGATGCGAAAAGCTCGCCTTCCTCGATGCCTACTCAGGCTACAACCAGAGTCGACTAAAGGTCGAAGATCAGGAGAAAACGGCATTCATCATGCCGTTCAGAGTGTTCTGCTATAACACAATGCCCTTTGGGCTGAAGA
This sequence comes from Avena insularis, assembly GCA_023614405.1. Taxonomy (NCBI): domain Eukaryota; kingdom Viridiplantae; phylum Streptophyta; class Magnoliopsida; order Poales; family Poaceae; genus Avena; species Avena insularis. Next base: position 1,919,882 of record JAJUPC010000024.1, on the reverse strand, counting down.
ACGCAGGCGCCACGTACCAACGGTGCATGCAGGCATGCCTGAAGGACCAGATCGGCCGCAACATCCAAGTCTATGTCGACGACATAGTCATCAAAACAAGGGAGGCCAAGACGCTAATCGATGATCTCCACGAGACGTTCGATAATCTTGATCGCTACAAGATCAAGCTAAACCTAGAAAAGTGCGCCTTCGGCGTCCCATCTGGCCAGCTGCTTGGCTACTTCATCTACCAGCGGGGGATCAAGGCGAACCCAAATAAAATCCGGGCCATAATGGCCATGGAAAAGCCGAAGAACCTCAAGGGCGTCCAGTACCTTGCCAGGCGAATCGCGGCATTGAGCAGGTTCATCAGCCGCATGGGCGAAAAATCTCTGCCGTTCTATCAGCTGCTACGCAAGGTATACAAATTCGACTAGACACCCGAAGCGGATGACACATTCGGAGATCTAAAGCGGATGCTCTCTACCTCGCCCGTCTTGGTCACACCAAAGGAGCGCGAGCCTTTACTGTTGTACATAGTAGCCACACACCAGGTGGTAGGAACCGTACTGGTGGTCGAGCGACATGAAGAAAGCAAGACCCATAGGGTCCAACGCCCAATATACTACCACGGCGAGGTATTGACGCTGACAAAGCAGAGGTGCCCTCACTACCAGAAACTCTCCTACGGCGTGTTCATGACGGCTCGTCGGCTGAACCAATACTTCCAGGAGCATCAGGTGATGGTCGTCAACGAGGCGCCCCTGAACAGCATCCTGAATAACCCGGAGGCCACATGACGTGTGGCCCTGTGGGGCATCGAGCTGTCACCTCTAGACATCGTCTACGAGAAGCACCACGCGATCAAGTCTCAAGTTCTTCCGGACTTCCTTGTCCACTGGATGGAACTGCAGCTGCCAGACACACCGGACTTGACACAGTCATGGACGATGCACTTCGACGGCTCCAAGAGCGAGGCTGGAGCAGGAGCCGGGGTCATACTGACCTCCCCGCGGGGCAACAAGATGATGTACGTCCTCCGGATGAAATTTCGAGCTTCCAACAATGAGGTCGAATATGAAGCCCTCATCCACGACATGAGGATGGCCAAGATCTGTGGCGCGACGCACCTGGTCATCTACGGAGAATCGAACCTCGTCGTCCAACAGACGATGAACGAGTGCGACGCACACGCCGCCAACATGATTGTGTACCGCGCACTCTACAACGCACTCGAAGGAGACTTTGACGGCTGCGAGCTTCGGCACGTTGGGAGAGAAAGCAACGAAGAGGCCGACAGACTCGCCAACATCGGCTCCACCTGTGAACAGGTGCCACCAGGTGTGTTCCTCGAACAGATCTGCGTGCCATCCATCAAAAGGAAATTCCCAAAGGGATCACCCGAAGAAGCAGAGCACTCGGGGGATGCGCTACCCGACGGTCAGGAAGGACCCGAAAGACTCGACATAGAGGTTGCAATGGTCAACCTGATGCAGGTCATGGCAGTCGAGGAAACATGGACAAGTCCGTACCTTAGGTACCTAATAGATGGAGAGCTGCTTAACAGCCCGACAGGTGCCCCGCGCATATCTCGCCGGTCCAAGGCCTTCACCATCATCAATGGCGAGCTATACAAGCGCGCAGCATTTCGGGTGTACTCCAAAGGTGTGTCACCATCGGTGACGGCAAATACATCCTCTAAGAAATCCACGAGGGCATCTGCGGCCATCATGCGGGCAGCCGCGCCCTTGTCACCAAAGCTCTACGAGCTGGGTTCTACTGGCCAACAGCCATGAACGACGCCAAGGACAATGTCCGAAGGTGCAACGGGTTCTAGAGGTTCGCAAATAAACCACACGCACCAGGATAGGAGCTCAGGCCCATACCCCTGGACTGGCCCTTCGCCAAATGGGGCCTCGACATGATCGGCAAACTGCCAATGTTCTCGAAAGGAGGCCATGTCTACCTCCTGGTCGCAGTCGAAAAATTCACCAAGTGGATCGAGGCCATGCCCATTACTACCCAAAAGGGCAGAACGACCGTCAAGTTCTTTGAATCCATTGTTTACAGGTTCAGAATGTCGCATAGCATCATCACCGACAATGGGTCGAACTTCATCTCCAAATAATTCCAAGACTTCTGCGAATACCTCGGAATCAACATCACATACGCCTTCGTGGCGCACCCGCAAACAAACGGGCAGGTCAAAAAGGCCAACGGCCTCGTCGTTGGAGGCATCAAGAAGCACCTCATGAGCCCACTCTAGCGACTCGCAGGAGCCTGGACACAAGAGCTACCCTCCGTTCTCTGGAGCTTGCGCACGACGCCAAACAACTCAACTGGCTACACGCCCTTCTACATGGTGCACGGAGCCAAAGCCGTGCTGCCCGCAGAAGTATGCCAGAAGGCCCCATGGGTCGTCGCCTACAGCGAGGCCGAATCGTCAGCCGCACTCGAAGACGCCGTCGACACACTCGACGAAGAACGCGACATCGCCGCAGCTCGATCAGCGGTCTATCAACAGAGCCTCCGCAACTATCACAACCATCAGCTGCGCCCAAGGTCCTTCGTCGAAGGAGACCTAGTCTTGCGACTCAAGCAAGAGAGACCGAAGAAGCTCGAGTCGCCCTGGGAAGGACCCTACATCGTCACTGAAGTCATCCCAGGTGGCGCCTATCGCCTCAAGCACGTGGAGTCTGGAGTCGTGTACTCCAACCCATGGAACATCGCACAATTGCGACGCTTCTACCCCTAGATACCTCCCTCTTTTTACTTTCAATAAGGCTATTCAGCCAAGGATACTCAGCCGAACAATGTACCTCCTCCTTACGATATGAATAAAGCTAAGTGTCCTACCTATTATTCGCATTTTCTTCACACTACAACACACTCGGGGGCTCCCCTCACCTCACGACTTCGTCGAATGAGAATAACGCATGTACACCTGAGTAGCTGACCACGTCAGGCTAACGAAAAGGGCACGCATACAAACAAAGCACCACGTGCTAACAACAATAAACCTTTACAACAAAGGGCATAACATGCCTAGTCGAATACATACAAATTTTACATCTATCTTTTTACAGGTCCTACCTATTCTGAAGAATCACATGTGCATGCTGCTCAAAGAGATCTACAATTTGTTCGGCATACTGCCTTACAGCCGCATAATGTGGACGCATATCCCACACACCACCATCCGGCCGAAGAGGCGGCCCAGCTGCCACAGCAGCAAGATCTACATCAGGACGATGTAGCCGAACAAGGGAAAGTGCAGCCTTCACACCTACAACAATCTGATGCCGCACCAGCTCCCTAACATGATGCACATCTCGAAACTTCGCCAGCAGGCCCCAGAGAGTCGATGGCGCCTCATCCAAGGGAAACATCACGTGCAGAACCGACGCCAACGAAGCCTTCGCTGGACGCAACACCCGCGACACTTGGTGAACACGATCCTGCATAGTTGCAAGGACCATGGCACGATCGCGGTGTATCCAGAAAAAGCCGCCGGCCTCCATGTCCTGCTGGGTCAAGCAGTTGATCCGAACAGCAACACGCTCCTTTTCCTCCTTAGGAACAAGGTTAACACCTGCAACAATGTCAAAGTAAGATGACAGGCCAGCAGCCGCATCGGAACAAATGAGCAGCAACTCGAAAAACTTACATTGAAGCTGTTCGGCCAGAAGATGCAACTCCCCCATCAAATACTCCTCTCTAGCAGCGCTTCGCTCTGTCTTCGATTACCAAACATCGGCATGGCCGCGCACTCCAAGCAATTCTTTCTCAAGACTACGGATGCGATCACGAAGAAACACAAGCTGCAACGCACCATCCAAAGATGGCCGCAGCTGCGGCGCAGACGAAGTGTCAACGAGATCATCACCCGAAGGTCCCTAGGGGAAAAGAAGGCAGCGATATGAACAAACACACGAATGGAAAAAGAGCTCGGAGATTCATTATATGCAGCAAAAAGCCACTGTGTGGCACAAGGACTGTTCATAGACATAATTACAAGAAAATAAACAAAAGCTATCCTACAACTACAAGGCCTAATAAGCTGCATCTTGAGTAGCCTCGGAGCCAGATTGCCTGCTCTTGGCCTCCCCCTGCTGCCTCAACGCGTACTCAGCCAGCAAGTCAATCAACTTCGGCCTATAACATTTACAACGGGCAGGGTAGAGGGTGAAGGGCCCTCGGATCCGTCAGCAGTCGTTGGCATCTGGGAGGTGACCTGATGAAGATCCAGCGCTCAGGGCCTTGAGGCCATCGCCCATTACGGATGCTGATGCCTTTCTGCTTGCGCTTGTACTCTATAGGCGCATCAGATGACAGCGCATCCGCCAACGAGTCGACATCCTCGAGGGCGACGCCCTTGGGGACGAGCTCCTTGTTGAAGCGCCCAAGAACCTCCTTGGCCATGGCGAGTGAGCCGACCACGCAGTCGCAGCGGTCTTGACCGCGCGGTGGCATCATCGAGCATACGTGCTCGAGCACTCGTGCTCGAGCACCTTGATCGAACTCGATACTGCGGCATCTAAACAAACGGCAAAGGCAACGTGAATAAAAATCAAAACAAGAAAAGACAAGGAAGCCAAAAATGAAAAGATGAAACCACTCACCCGAAATAGCCTTGGCAGCCGCCATCAGCTTGCCGGCTACCTCCTTCTCGCGTAAGGCCGCAGCGGTGGCGAGTTGCTCCTCGCGGTCCGTAGCCTCCTGCTGCAGGCGCTCCTTGGCAGCAGCTGCTTTGGCTAGCTCTTGCTCGAGGCGCTCCTTCGCACCAACGGCGTCCTCGGCCTTCTTCTCCGCTCGCCCAAGGCTCTTTTTGAGAGCATCAAGCTTGCGGAGAGTGGTATGGTTGTCCTCTGCAAACAGCAGAACACTTATCAGATCGAAGAAAAAGGAAATAGAAGAAGACGCAAAAAGAACAACTCATGAACATACCCTGGAGCTTCTTGAAGCTGGCCTCCAACACCAGGTACTGCTGCAGTAGTTGGTTGGCGCCTTACACAAAAGGCTGCAAAAAGAAAAATACTCGTCAAAAGAAAGGCTCAGGGGCTACGCCCAAAGAACGAGCAAGACAGATTACACATACAAAAAAAAACGCTCGGGGGCTCCCCCCTGAGACACAAAGAAAAAATGATCAACAGATCATCTTACAGGTGCTCGGGGGATCCCCCCGAGACACGAAGCAAAAATCAAAGTGATCAGTAGATCATCCAAAAATGCTCAGGGGCTCCCCCGCGGCAAGAACGAAGCAAAAATCAAAGTGATCAGCAGATCATCCGAAAACGCTCACGGGCTCCCCCGCGGCAAGAACGAAGAGACCATCAGACGGCGACTCCAAAGGTCCGAGCGAAGTATTCTAGGGAACAACCACCCGAGCCTCCTGCGGAGAAGGGTTCGGAGCAGCGCCCTCAGAGGTGGCCACCATCTGAGGAGGAGGAGGAAAAAATTTCGACTCCCCCACCATCTCCCGAGCACCATCGCTGAAGGAGCCGTCGGTGGAGTGGCTACAAATAGACAAAATCAGCCAAGTACAAGCAAAAAGATGAGAGAAAGCAAAAAGCAACTGAAGAAAACTTACGAGTCGAAATCGCTCAAGTAGAAGACAGGCGGGGTCCTCCTGCCCTTCTTCTTTTCCTTCTTCTTTTCCTTCTTCTCTTCCTTCTTCCGCTTTGCCGGCGGCTGCGGTGCCACAACCCGCACGGGAACGGCAGGAATAGGAAAGGAAGAGCCATCATGACCCCCACTAAGACGCTCAAGGCATGTCGGATTCCTAGGAGTCGGTGGAGTCGAGGCATCCGACGTTTCGCTCGAGCTCCGCGTCCGCTTCCGAGTCTGCTCCTTGCTAGACTCGAAAGTCTCCTCAGCCGGCGATAGCGCCGAAGGAAGCTCAGACATGGAGTCCACTACCTCATTGTCCGGTGCATCCGGAAACAGTTTCGGGTAGTGGCGGCGACATGCCTGGTACATTGAACTCCTGTGCAAAAGAAACAAACTTTCAGCAAACAAGCAAGTGCAAGAAAAACATAGTCGAAAAAAGTGCTACGCGCACTCCCCAGATCTACACCTGTGGAACCGGACAAGAGGCGGCGAATGGAGGAGCCAGCGACTTTCCCGGGAGATCCTCTCCAGCCTTGAACTTCAGCAGCGGCCAAAGAATCTTGTCGAGATCCCCCTAGAGAACTCCTCAGTCGAAACCCTAGTCGGATCGTGGCGACCAGAATAAAGGAACATCGGGTGCGCCCTAGCCTGGAGTGGCTGCACCCGACGTTTGATGAAGGTGCGGATGATATCCATACCGTTCATCTCTTTATCCGGAATCAACTGAAGATCATCCACCCGACGATAGAGCCCCTCTATCTCCGCCACCTCGCTATCCAAGATGTGGTTCTTCCAGGACCTTTTCGGCTCGATTTTCTGGGAGGGGTCAAAAGCAGCAAGACCAAAGTTCTGTCTGGCCATTGTGGAGTCGTGGATGTAAAACCATCACCTCCGCCAGTACTGGACAGATTCGGACATAGAAAAGGAGAAGAAGAGAAAGTTGGATCTAAGGGAAATGATGCAGCCGCCAATGGGATAAACACCATCGGAGCCAGATTGCCTCTTCACGGAATAGAGCTTCCGGAAGAGTCCAAAGTGCGGCTTGATACCGAGCCAGCACTCGCAAAATGTGATGAAGCAGGCGACATGAAGAAGAGAGTTTGGTGAAAGATGATGAAGCTGGATGCCATAAAGAAAAAGCAATCCACGGAGAAAATCGTGGATTGCGAAAGAATGGCCCCGAAGGACAAAAGCGATGAACATGACCCAAAATCCAGCAGGAGGACGGGGAATTACCTCGTCGCCGGGAACTCTGACGGCCTCCCTATCCTGTGTGATAAGATCCATCTCACGGAGCTTGCGGAGGTCACCCTCACGCGTCTTCGTCCGCTGCCAGCCACCATCGGTGACGCGAGTGGCGGCGGAACCCTTTTTGCCGCCGGCGGCAGCACTGGTACCAACTGCAGTGGAGGACTTCTTGGGCTTCCCCATCGCAGTGCGGCAACGATGACGATGCGCACGCAGAATCAAAGATGGAAAAGTTCAAAGAAATTCCAGCATGCAGCAAGGAAAACTCAAGAAGATGAAAGTAGTGGAACAGGAATGGCTGCGGTGAAAACAAACTCACTATTCCCCAATGATTATAAGGACGAGGACGATGCACGACGAACGTTCATCAGGAATACCTAGATCCAGCATCAAGATATGACCGTCCACGTGTCAGCATAGTAGCGAACGGTCGCTAACACGCCGTCCACTACGCACGGAAATCGAGGCGACGCCGTAATTATCTCCATGCCGCGCATGACCAGTCAACTCAAAGACAGAAGGTGGGACCCATGTTCGTCCAGTCACGTCATCTCTGGTGCCGCATACGCTTGAGGTCACCAATCGTCAGCACTGACGTCATCAACAGCTATACTAGCAACGGTTACAATTCTTCGGCTAAACAGCTAAGAGTACTCACTCGAATCTATGTTTCGACTAACTACTCGGGGGCTACTCCTATCAGGAGGGCTGTCCGTGCACCCGAAAACATAATCAAAGCACTATACCATGGAACTATTCTTCGAGTCCTACGTCAAGTCTGTGACTCCACTACGGACTCGGGGGCTACTCCCATAGGGAGGATGGATTCAAGCATCCTAAAAATTTATGTCCTACGTACCTGAAGCCAAATAACGGCTGAATTAAAGTCTGCTGAGTCTCGACTCGAGCAGGACACTCGAGCTACTCCCATAGGGAGCGTTGGTCGCGCACCCTATGAATTATTCGACTGTGATCCTTCGGATCAGTATGCAAAAACTTTTTGGCAACTTTGCCCCAATTAACGCTAAGTGAGTAGCATCCTACTTGGCCACCCGAAACACCTTCGCGGTGATAAACATTCGGATGTTGTGTCTGCGATGCAAAGATAAGACCTACAGATACCATCTGATGGCCTGGTAACGCACATGACTACGCTCTGCTAGTAAAAATCCGTGCCAGCAGGCGCGATGAAAAATCCCGACGGACGCGTTGGGTACATCATTTAAAATTCACTAGAATTCCACTCCTGTAAGTCCTCCGCGGCCTGAGTCGAATTACGCCAGCATATGTTCCGGGTTCGAGTCGAGGGACTCGAATCTAAAGAAGATCGTGTTTTGTTTCCTAAGATAGTTAACTGACTGTGATCTGTCAGGAGAGTCAGGCACAGGCATCAACAATCCATACACACTCAAATCATTCTCTAGACAAAAAGAGATAGCTGCAACCAAAGGATTAAAGAGTCCTCAGCCGAATCTACGATTTGACTGAACACTCGGGGGCTACTGACATGGTTATACCCTGTGGGTACACGATCTTAGCATACCTAGTCCAGCCCAAGAAGGCCCACAAGAACATGCGCCAGCCCATGAAGACCTTCGGGTGGCCAGGGCCCATGACGCCTTTGGATCCTTGGAGAACAAGACTAGAGTAGATACAATATTCAAAGGGGCAAACCCTAGAACCTATAACCGACTCGATCTGTGCCTGAGCCCTGCCTATCTCTATATAAAGTCTAGGAGGGCATGACGCATACCACCGCATACACACCTCCAAGCCAGATTACATCTGCGTACTTTTATACTTTTCGGTTCGGTCGTAATCAAGAGCAGACAAGCAGGAGTAGGGTTTTACCTCCGGGGGCCTGAACCTGGGTAAACCTCGTGTCCCCGTGTTGCTTGTCTGCTAACTATTCCGCGATCTCGAACATCCCCACCTTCTCCAAAACCCAAGCTCATAACAATGGGCATTGACGAGATTAAACCTCGTCACCACTTATTTTATAATGCTCTTAACCCTGCGTCTAAGTCTATGCTAGATACTATAGCTGGAGGAACATTCATGGGTAAGAAAATTACCTGAGCAAAGCCGCTGCTAGACAATATGCAAGACAACCATGCCCAATGGCAAGTGGAAAGTTCAAACACGAAGAAGGTGCACTCCGTCACACCTCAAGAAAATGAAGACCTCAATGCTAAGTTGGATGAGCTCATATTAGTCGTTAAAGGTAAGGAAACCCAGGTAAGAGCTACTCCCTAACTAACAATTGAAGAAATATACTTCATAGTTCGTAATGATTATAACCCTGCTTGGAAGAAGAATTATAATCCAAACTTTCAAAAACATTATCCTAGTCCTACAGGTAGCTTTAATAATAATATGACATCAAGTAATACTAGTCTCCAAGAAACTCTTAAAGCTTCTATGGAATGACAAAATGAGCAAAAAATTATTCTAGTCAAAATTATGGAGAATCATGATGCTATGCTTGGTAAATTATCTAACCAAGCCGTTATACTAATAGGAAAAAGCTCATAAGTGGCGCACTGTTTTCTAACTTCTGTGGCGCATATGGGATGCACCACTGTTATCACGCCACTAAATAGTACTTTAGTGGTGCATTTCAAAATGTGCCACAGAAGTCTCAAAGTTCAGTGGCGCATATTGCCTAGATGCGCCACATAATTTTTTTTCAAATTTCAAAAAAAAGGCGGGATGATCTAAAACTTCTATGGAGGATATTACCAATATGTGCCACATAATTTTTTTTCAAATTTCAAAAAAAAGCTAGCCAGATCTAGCTGGAGGTGGGGTTCACCGGAGGTGGGTGGAGGAGGGGGTCGGTGGAGGAGTAGGCTGGTGAAGGGAATATGCCCGAGAGGCAATAATAAAGTGGTTATTATCGTATTCTTTAATTAAGATAAATGTTTATTTTGCATGCTATAATTGTATTAATACGGAAACGTTAATACATGTGTGTTTAATAAACAAAAAGGAAGTTCCTAGCTATGCCTCTCTTATAAACTAGCTCGTTGATTAACATGATGATCAAAGTTTCCTGATCATGGACATTGGATGTTGTTAATAACGAGGTCACAACATTAGTGTAATGATGTGATGAACATTCATCCGAAGTATAGCATTACGATCAAAGTCATTGAGTTTATATTGCTATAACAACTTACGAAGTGATCCTAATCCTTAGAGCATGAGATCATGTCAATCACTAACACCGGAAGAGTTTCTCGATGACATCAAACGTCACACCGTAACTGGGTGATTATAAAGATGGCCTCAGAACTACTAAAGTGTTATGTTAAGACCCATGTATCGAGAGTGGAATTTTTTCATCCTGATGACGGATAGATATGCTCTGGGCCCTCTCGGTGATATCACATTGATTAGCTTGCAAGCAAGTGATTTGATCACTAGAATGTTATATCAAGGAGCGATAAAGAGTGCATGTCGATGCGAGATCAAACTAGGTATGGAGATACCAATGATCGAATCTCGGACATGTAATAATCGTGAAACAAAGGGATTGAGATACTAGCGTAAAAGGTTCACACGATCACAGAAGTCATCGTTGAATGTGTGGGAGTCAATACGGATCTCCAGGTCCCGCTACTAATTATTGATCGGAGAGGGGTCTCAATCATGTATTCATTATTCGCGAACTATAGGGTGACACACTTAAGGGATACCAACACCATTCGAAGCAAATGATATGGCAGAAAAAGAAAAGGAAAGCGCAGGAATTTATTTCACTAGACACCGAAACTGTTTCGGTTGAAATTGCTGAAACTGGTTCTGCACGTGAAATGGAATACTGGCAAGGGGTTTTATGTGAATGTTTGTTAATTAAATTAATTAACAAAATTCTGAATAAGTAAATAAAAGAGTTTTATTTAAATGAGAGCTTGCATTAAATTTGGTGGAAATTTAATGCATGTGAGTGGATTTTTGAGTGGAGGCTCTTTTATGGGAGTGGAGGCTTTTCATTTTGAGTGGGAGCTCCACCCACATGAATGTGGGAGAGGTGGGGGCAGCCCCCATGGCTGGGAGCCATGCCCCTTGGGTGCCCCCCCTCTCCCCTATAAAAGGCCCCCCTCTCATCATCTCAAATCACACCTCCTCGCGAAGGATCTCTCTCCCCCCTTTAGAATTTCCCCATGGTCTCGGATCAGCGAGATACATGTTCCCGGTGGATTTTTTTGGAAGGATTTGTTGCTTCCGCTGCTTCCGCTGCTTCGCTGGATCCAGGGCGCGGAGGTTGTCGGGGTCCCGTACGTGTGTGCGATCACGGATGCACCACTGCTTTGAGGTGCTGGACTTGATCGTGCTGGACCGGCTGCACCAGATGGACTTCATCACGATCTTGAGATCGGCAAGCATTCGTAAGTACAACCTCGTTAACGCTATTCGGTCTTCGAGGGTATGTATTCTATGGATGTATATCCACCCGTTGCTTTTATCTAGTAGATAGATCTTGGTACATAGTTGTTCCCATCGTAGGAAAAAATTTGTTTTCTATGATGCAAACCCTACAGTGGTATCAGAGCCGGATCTATGCGTAGATGCTTTGAACGGGTAGTACACATATGAGTATGTGGGCGATGATGATCATTTTATTGCTTCTTAGTTGTACTTTGGATATTGGTGGCATAGTGGAATGAAGTGGCCCGGACAAACTTTACATGTCCTCGCACATGAGACCTGTTCCACGTTTGACATGAAACTAGTTTTGCATAAGTGGCTAGCGGGTGTCTGTCTCTCCTACTATAGTCAATATCTAATTTGCAACGAGTTGTCAACAATTTGGTTATCCTCGTTGTGGTTCATGTTCGTAGGTAAGAACGGTTCTATCTTCGAAAGCCCTAAACCACGTAAAATTTGCAATAGATAAATTAGAGGCATCTAGTTTAGATTGTTGCTGGGCTAGTGTTATGATATGGTGATGTTGTAAGGAGAAGTATGAGATGATACTCTTACAACATACATAACGTGTAAACTCCATAGACCTTGGATTTACACATAAAGGTATGATAGTGATCATACCAGGATGCACATGATGGAGATCATATGCGGGAACCATATATTTTCACTTATAAACATGTGATGTTTGATTTCATCTTATACTGCTTGTTTGGCGTTTTATTAGCATAATAAGATGATCCCTCATTTAGATATCAAGATAAAAATGTGTTCTTCCTTAAGTATGCACCGACAATGTTTCGTCGCTTCAAGGCATCACGTGATGATCGGGTGTACTTGAATCCACGAGCATATCTCGGGTGTAAGACAGTTTTACACGCGAATACTAAGGTTCTTACTTGGCGAGCCTAGCATGTACAGACATGGACTTGGAACACAGACGGAAAGGTTAAGCATGAGTCATATGTTTTTGATATGATGACCATATGGATGCTCGCCTTTGAAGCTACACCGACTCACGTGATGATCGGACATGGTGTAGTGGATTTGGTTCATGTAATCACCAAAAAGACAAGAGGGATGTCGTTTTTGAGTGGGAGTTCATTTCTAATTTGGATTAATAGAACTCAATTTATCATAAATTAAATCAAAGTGAATTTGCATAATTTGCTGTAGTCATTGGCATTCGTTCACCACCTTATGCATAGTTATAATTGAGATAATAGAACTATAGAATTCTGGATATATACTTTATGAACTGGTATCGTATTGTGTTGAGTGTCAATCTAAAGTTTAAAGTCCAATTGCAAACTTTCAGCAAAATTCTATTTACTCCATGAAATTTAATAATTGGTATTAAATCGAGAGTAACAATTTCATTGTTAGTATCTTAAGTATCATGTTTGCCTCCATGATTCTTGATTGTTTTAATATCAAGTTTATCTAGGAGCTGAAAGAATTGATTCAGAAACCATCATGTGTGACAGATATAACGATATCTGAAACAATGTTTTGGTTGCAATATGATAGAGTATAATATATGTTCTCATATTGGATGAGAATTTACGAAGGTTGGAGATGCTAGACATCCTAATCATCCAAAAAGGTTTTGGAAAGTATTGTTATACTCACGATTCACCTTTATAAGCTACAGTAGCTTGATCATGAAAGTCGTCATGATAAGGATGAATAGAAGATGTATGTAAAGTGTTTACTACACTAAAAGATTACTAAAGAATGGATTTTGAAAGAATACCGATCATTTGATGATGGTTATCTACTTCAAAGTGCAAGTCCAAAGGTATTATTATTTGAATATACACGCTTTGGACTATGTGTCATGTATATGGCGCCAGTTTTGATGTTGATAGATTCTTTTAAAAAGGAAAAGGAAATGCTAAAAGAGAATCTATAAAATATATTTGGCAGAAAAGAAAAGATTGGAAATATCCAATTTAGGTATATATATATGATATACATGTTATGGTTGTATTCTTTGCTTGTTAAACAATGTGGTTCTTGGGTATTGGATACCGAATTGGTTGGTATGAAATTTCATACGGAACAACGCAATTCATGAACCACAATGGCCTAAGTAACTAGCAAGAGAATATGTGATGATGTTCATCGAAAACAAACAAACCGTTGTTTGTATTTCTCGTTGACATCAAAGCTTGACTTCAGGATTTGTTTTAATAATTGTTATTTAAATCAGGAGACAATGAAGATGCTTGCATTTGCAAGAAATTAAGTGGGAGCGCTGAGACATATTTCTAATACATTATGTGGAGGACATCTTGTTGATTAGAAATGATGTATCTTTTATTGACAAAGGTTAAGAATTTCATTTCGATGAAATACTTAGGCAAAACCCGAATATTTAGCTTGAATGTCTATAGTGGATAGACTGTGACGCTAATATGGTTGTGCCAAATGTACATATATGAGATATTGAAGGAGTTCAATATAGAAACGACAAGAAAAAGTTCTTGTCGCATGGAAAAGGAATTAAATCAAGATTCAAGTGTATCGACACTTGATAAGTGAAACAAGATTCAAGTGCTTTGACACTTGATGAGTGAACTCACGAAATTTTTTTGATCAATCATACCATGATATGTACACATCCAGATATGTCCTATGCTCTAAGTTTTATGAGCATATACCAGAATGAATCATAAAATGATCATTGGACTATAGTAAGGATATTCTTATGATCTTTTGGAAGAACTAAGAATATATTTGTGTAGAGGTGACAAACAATTACAAATAGTTCATTGTAAAGCGTTACATTGATACTAGTTTTGTTGCAAGATACAAATTAAGTTTATCTCAATTTAAACTATGAGTGGCACAATGAAATGGAAAGGAGTTTTCATGATGGATTTTGATGTATTCGAAAGTTAAGACATTGTGACGAATACTACAACAAAAGGCTAAGTATATGACTGCTATAGTAGCAGCAAAGGAGGGAATTTGTGTCAAGTATTTTGTTATCAAACTAAGGTGTTGTTCGCAACGGGCTAACACTACAGATATATTATACGACAATAGTATCGACATGGTTTAACCCCAAGGAACTAAAGGTCTCACCAAAAGACCAAATTTATACAATGCCATCTCATTAGAGAATGAGTGATGCGTGGAGACGCAAAGACATGCAAATACACACGGACCTGAAAGCATCAGATCCGTAGATTATGTTAACCACTTGCAGTTGCGTATATGGAACACCAGAAAGCCATAGGTGTTCAATACGCAAAGTTTTCAAACTAGATTATTGTCTCTAGTGCAAGTGGGAGACTGAAGGGAATATGCCCGAGAGGCAATAGTAAAGTGGTTATTATTGTATTCCTTATTTATGATAAATATTTATTTTGCATGCTATAATTTTATTAATACGGAAATGTTAATACATGTGTGTTTAATAAACAAAAAGGAAGTTCCTAGTTATGCCTCTCTTATAAACTAGCTCGTTGATTAACATGATGATCAAAGTTTCCTGATCATGGACATTGGATGTTGTTAATAACGAGTTCACAACATTAGTGTAATGATGTGATGAACATTCATCCGAAGTATAGCATTACGATCAAAGTCATTGAGTTTATATTTCTATAACAACTTACGAAGTGATCCTAATCCTTAGACCATGAGATCATGTCAATCACTAACACCGGAAGAGTTTCTCGATGACATCAAACGTCACACCGTAACTGGGTGATTATAAAGATGGCTTCAGAACTACTAAAGTGTTATGTTGAGACCCATGGATCGAGAGTGGAATTTGTTCATACCGATGACGGATAGATATGCTCTGGGCCCTCTCGGTGATATCACATTGATTAGCTTGCAAGCAAGTGATTTGATCACTAGAATGTTATATCACGGGAACAAGAAAAGAGTGCATGTCAGTAACGAGATCAAACTAGGTATGGAGATACCGATGATCGAATCTCGGACATGTAATATATAATGAAACAAAGGGATTAAGATACTAGCGTAAAAGGTTCACACAATCACAGAAGTCATCGTTGAATGTGTGGGAGTAAATACGGATCTCCAGGTCCCGCTGTTGATTATTGATCGTAGAGGGGTCTCAATCATGTCTGCATTATTCGCGAACCGTAGGGTGACACACTTAAGGGATACCAACACCATTCGGAGCAAATGATATGCCAGAAAAAGAAAAGGAAAGCGCAGGAATTTATTTCACTAGACACTGAAATTGTCTCGGTTGAAATTGTTGAAACTGGTTTTGCATGTGAAATGGAATACTGGCATTAAATTTGTTAATTAAAGTAATTAAAAAAATTCTGAATAAATAAATAAAAGAGTTTTATTTAAATTAGAGCTTGCATTAAATTTGGTGGAAATTTAATGCATATGAGTGGATTTTTGAGTGGAGGCTCTTTTATGGGAGTGGAGGCTTTTCATTTTGAGTGGGAGATCCACCCACATGAATGTGGGAGAGGTGGGGGCATGTAAGATCCGTCATTTGTAAAGGAAAAGGATCCCTGTGATTGCAATGCTAGTCCCTGGATCATTGCTAGCATCGACAGTTTAAGATGAAGTACACAGATACAAAGGTCATTTATTACATCCATTCCCGAGATAAAACATAGTCTTTTACAACTCAAGGCCAAAGGCCTAATACAAGAGTTTGGAATAAGTAAATAAATATAAGTCTTCATCTTCATGTGCCACAGGCAAGCATGTTGAGTGTAGACTCATGACACCTAATCATCATCGGAGTAACCTGCAACATCACAAGTTATAGCCACAGTGGGTCAATACTTTGGGAATAGTATTGGCAAGTGATACCTTAGTAAATTTTAAGTGGACTAAATTACTATATGCATTTTGGCTAAGTGTAGTTTGGCTTGCTTTGCTCAAAATAGGTTTTTCCTATTAGTTGAAATCACTAAGTTTTTCTTTGTTAAAACTTTTCCCATGAATCCACCAATAGACATTGGGGTCCTTCACCCTTGTTCACCCACAAGTTTTTACTTAGAAGTTGGAGTGATGAGATTCTTGATAGTTTCCATGTCTTGATGCTCAAGTTGTCCATTGCCATGGACTTGGCTAAGTACTTAGATTTTTCCATCTGCAGAGGTTGTGCACTTTCCCCACCAGACTTGGTTTCCCAAGACAGGACCTTTCAGAAGCCTTCCCTTAGCCAAATGGACGCATTCCAACCTATCATCCCACTACCACCAACTGTCCAAATGACTAAGTTCTAGCAACCTATGTGATCAAGGCAGAGCCCATATTGCCAAGTGGCTGCATTATAAGCTTCTCAACACTTGGCCTCTAAAATCCCTTTGTTCCTGGGTGGCATACCACAAGTGAGATACACAAGTTAAACCATAGCCATGGGCCTTGTGTAACCACTCAACCAAAAACCACCAATCAAGTCCCATTCCACCCAGGTGATTCATTGACTTAGTTGTTTTATTAAGAAAAACATAAGTCCAAAAGACTTAGAAATATTTTCATCATAGTATGTATATACTTTACCAACCCTTGTTTGCTACTAGCTAGGCTAAGCATGGCATAGTAACTTAACTTAGGAATTTCCTAGCAATTCTACAACTACTTAGGATTTCCCAACATGGCATTTGGCAAAAATAGTAACACATGCAAGTCTTAGCAAAAATATTTCTAATGCTTGTATGAAATATAGGGATGGAAATATTCATGAAGTACCACTTGCCTTGGTAATGGGGAGAGTAGCACTCTTCACAATCACAATCACTAGCACCAAAGTCTACACAAAATGGTAGCACAAAATTACACACAATTCATATACAAACATAAATATATGCATGCATGCAAAATGCCAAGTGATGATTTTTTTTAAACTCCACCAAGCAAGTGCATAGTACTGAATCAATACCAAGTTAAAAACTTGCTAAATCAAGTTTATTTTACACCAAAACAATTTTCTAAACAAATTCTATACTCAAAATAGTCCTAAACAAGTTTTTGCAAAAGAAACCATTTTAACAGAACCTAAACTTTAAACACATTGCACAGACAGAAAGGGCTTGTATCCCTGATTCCAACAGTATAAAATTTGCAAAAATCTAACGTGGGATTCGAAAGTTACAGCCTAATCAAATTTGAATCTAAATTTGTTTTAAATTCTGTTTTAAACTCAAACCCTAGCCACGTGTCTTAATATTACTTTGCATCGTCAAGACCGGATCACGCACGCGAGCCGTAGGATCTAAGTGGCGATGCACGGTCCAGATCAAAACTTAACGGTTCGATAAGTGGACTAATCCTACACGCTGGATCTGGATCTGACGGCTACAATTCATCTGACCAAAACTGAGCGCCGCTAGCGGCGGCGACTGGCGTTCTAGGTCGCGCGAGAGTGGGGGAAGTGGCTTACCAGAACCACAGGGCGCTGCTGATGCTCAAGGTGGCGATGGCTTGGCAACGGGCGCACGAGGTCGTCGGAGATTCCTCGCCGGTGTTCGCAAACGTCGTAAATGCGGCGTTGGCGAGGTTCTGCGTCGCGCTAAGTCAAAAGAAAGGCACTGTCAGATGCGCAAGACGATGGGGATCCTAACCGTATCAGACAAAGGGCAAGGGGCGGCTGGTACTTACGGGGAGAGGTCGCCGGAGTTCGTGCAGAGAGCGGCGGCGCTTGGTCGAAGTCGTTGCCGAAGCTACGGATCATGCAAGAACAAACGGGGCGTGTCAGTAGATGCGGAAGGACATGCTGAGCTTGATAGCACGAGTCAGGGACAGAGGAGAACACGAAGCTCACTGGAATTCGTCGGCGCGGTCGTCAGAACAGCGGCGGCGACGAGCGAGTTGTGGGCAGCCTGGTGGCGTGGAGAAGGAATTGGTTGAGGGGAAATGGTCGCGAGAGAGTGGGGATTATATAGCCAGAGACTCGACAGGAAACGCCCAGGGAATCAATGCCATTTACCTCGCGGAATCAAAGCAGCAACAGGCAGCGGTGGAGTTCGTGCGCGGGATTTGGGGAAGACGACGATGACGTGGAGAGGGCCCGCTCATCAGCGAAACACGCAGAGAGAAAGTGGGGTCTGGGTGTCAGCGACCGCGTGGGTGCGTCTGCGCGTGCGAGAGAGAGAGAGGGAGGCCGGGTGGGCTAGCTGGGCCGGTTCTGCTGTTGGGCTAGAATAGGAGCGCCTGGCCTTTTTCTTTTCTTTTCTCTTTTCCTTTTTCCAATTAGATTTTCAGGAATGGTTTTCAAATGAATTCAAACTCCATTTGAATTCAAATTTATTTGGGATTTTTGCAGTGTGCAACAGTCTCAATTCTAGGCATAAAACCATGTGGTCACTTTGAAAAGGCTTAGTCATTTTTGGAGAAACAAAATAACAGGGACTTTGTACTTGATTTGCAAATGTTTGAAAAATGGTTTTTGAAAACATTTCCATTTTGTAAAGCTTGGTTCAAATTCCACACTCAATCCAATCAACAAGGGAGACAAACAATCTAGGTTTAAAACTCAAACTCTCAAATGGGGATGGCCATTTGATTTAAGTTTGCTCACATGAAATGATAGCACTATGTGCTTCTGTTTTCTTGAAATGAGTTTGATATTGATCTTAAATCTATATGCATGCATGAATGATATGCAATCTTTGAAATCATGAATTTAGGGATGTTACAAATCTAACCCCCTTAAGGTGAATCTCGCCCTCGAGATTCGGATTGCCTAGCAAATAGGTGAGGGTGGTCTTTCCGAAGATCATCTTCTCTTTCCCATGTTGCTTCCTCTTCGGAATGATGATTCCACTGCACTTTGCAAAACTTGATAGTCTTTGTGCTTGTGACTCTTTCTGCAGTCTCAAGAATTTTGATAGGTTTCTCTTCATAAGTGAGATCACTTTCTAGTTGCACTTCCTCCAAAGGTATAGTATCCTTCAAATAAGTTTCTTCCATTTCTGGGTGACATTTCTTAAGCTGACTCACATGAAACACATTATGGACAGATGACAGAGATTCTGGCAGTTCAATTTCATAGGCAACTTCTCCTTTGCGACTTAAAATCTTGAATGGCCCAACATATCTTGGTGCCAACTTTCCTTTGACTCCGAATCTTTTCACTCCACGAAGTGGTGACACTCTAAGATAAGCTCTATCACCAACTTCGTAGGTGACCTCTCTATGCTTAGGATCTGCGTAGCTTTTCTGTCGGGACTGTGCTATCTTTAACCTGTCCTTAACCAATTTGACCTTCTCTTCGGCTTCTTTGATAAGATCGGGCCCAAATAAACTTCTTTCTCACACACCATTCCACAACAATGGGGTGGTACACTTTCGTCCGTAGAGAAACTCAAACGGTGCCATCTCAATGCTGGCTTGATAGCTGTTGTTATAAGAAAATTCTGCGTAAGGCAGACTTTCATCCCAACTTTCTCCATAGTCTAGGGCACATGCCCTCAACATGTCTTCAAGAATTTGATTAGTTCTTTTCTGTTTGTCCATCTGTTTGAGGATGAAAAGCAGTACTGAATTCCAACCTCGTTCCCAATGACTCATGTAGCTGTCTCCAAAAATGGGAAGTGAATTGAGTTCCCCTATCAGACACAATACTCTTGGGTACTCCATGTAGACATACAATTCTACTCATGTAGATTTTGGCTAACTTAGCACTTGTATAAGTTGTCTTCACGGGTATGAAATGAGCCACTTTAGTTAGGCGATCCACTACTACCCATATGGAATCATATCCTGATCTAGTCCTTGGTAATCCGGTAATGAAATCCATACCAATCTTGTCCCACTTCCAATCAGGAATAGGTAGTGGTTGAAGCAAACCTGCTGGTTTCTGATGCTCCGCTTTTACTCTACTACACACATCACACAAAGCAATATGTTCGGCGATGTCCCTCTTGAGATTATTCCACCAAAATCTTTCTTTCATGTCCATGTACATTTTGGTGTTACCCGGGTGAATAGAATATGGAGAGTTGTGTGCTTGCTACAAAATCAGTTTCCGCAACTCCGGATCTTGTGGAACACAGATACGTTTCCCATGCCATAAAGTACCCTATTCGTCTTCATGGAAATTTTTAGCTTTCCCTTGGCCAATATTTTCTTTAATCTCTTCAATTTCCTTATCAGTCTTCTGAGCTTCTCGGATCTTGTCCAACAAAGTGGGTTGAACATCCAAAGACATGAGATGTCCTTCGGGCACAATCTCCAACCTGAGTTTTCTAAATTGGGTACACAGATCATCTAGCAATTCTCCTTTGGTAAGGCCATTCACAAATACCTTGCGACTTAGAGCATCTGCTACAACATTTGCTTTACCGGGGTGGTATTGCAAACTTAAGTCATAGTCCTTGATAAGCTCTAACCATCTTCTTTGTCTCATATTGATTTCCTTCTGGGTGAAGATATACTTCAAACTTTTGTGATCCGTGAACACTTCACAACGCTTTCCCAAAAGGTAATGTCTCCATGTTTTGAGTGCATGGACGACAGAGGCTAACTCTAAATCATGAGTAGGATAGTTCACCTCATGAGTTTTGAGTTGTCTCGAGGCATAGGCCACAACTTTACCGTCTTGCATAAGTACTGCACCCAAACCTTGATGAGATGCGTCACAATATACTTGGAAATTTTTTTCCAAGTCAGGTAGACACAAAACTGGCGCTGTCACAAGTCTCTTCTTCAACTCCTGAAAGCTGACTTCACAACCTTCAGACCAAGCAAACTTTTTGTCTTTCTTTAACTATTCAGTCATGGGCTTAGCTACCTTAGAGAAATTCTCAATGAACCTTCTGTAGTAACCTGCTAAGCCAAGGAAACTACGAACTTCTTTCACGGACTTGGGAGATTCCCATTCAGTCACAGCTGAAACCTTAGCAGGATCAACTGCCACACCATCCTTTGTCATAACATGACCAAGAAAACCAACTTCCTCTAACCAGAAATCACACTTGCTGAATTTGGCATAAAGCTTATGCTCTCTTAACTTCTCAAGTATCAAACGCAAATGTCCTTCATGTTCTTCTTTGCTCTTGGAGTAGACTAAGATGTCATCGATGAAAACGACAACAAACTTGTCAAGCAATTCCATGAACACCTTGTTCATCATATTCATGAAGTATGCTGGAGCATTGGTCAAGCCAAAAGGCATCACAGTATACTCATACAATCCATACCTTGTGGTGAATGTTGTTTTAGGTATGTCTTGTTCTCTTATCTTGAGTTGAAAATAGCCTGACCGGAGATCAATCTTTGAGAACACACATGCTCCTTCTAGTTGATCAAACAAGTCATTGATTCTAGGCAAAGGATATTTGTTCTTGATAGTTACCTCGTTGAGTGAACGGTAATCTATGCATAACCTTTGGCTTCTATCTTTCTTCTCCACAAACAAAACTGGGGCTCCCCAAGATGAAGAACTTGGTTGAATAAATCCTTTCTGCAACTGTTCTCCAAGTTGCTTCTTGAGTTCTTTCAGTTCGTCAACTGACATTTTATACGGTCTTTTTGCTATTGGTCCAGACCCTGGTACCAAAACTATTAGAAACTCCACATCTCTATCGGGTGGCATTCCCGGCAATTCTTCCGGAAACACATCCGGATACTCACTCACGATTGGAACACTGTCCATGCTAACCCCCTTAAGATAATTAAGCCTACTCCTTTTTGCTTCAAAGCTGGTCTTGAATCTGATCCTTTTATTTTCCGGAGTTGTGAGTGAGACAGTATGGTTGGCACAATCTATCACTCCTTTGTATTTAGTCATCCAGTCCATTCCCAGAATGACATCCAATCCTTGGGAGTTGAGGATTATCAAATTAACGGGAAACTTATACTTCCCAAATTCTATGACTAGATCATGACATCCCGAATTCACTATCATTTCTCCACCAGGAGAACTTACTTTTATAGGACACCCAATAGTTTCTACCGGCAGTTCATTTCTTTCAACAAATGCTCTTGATATGAATGAATGAGATGCACCAGTATCAAAGAGTACAAATGCTGGAATGGAATTGAGTCTGAACTTACCAGCAACAGCATCAGGCTCCTCATAGACCTCCTCCACATTGATGTGGTTCACTTGTCCTTTCTGGAAAGTATTTGGCTTGACAGGTCCTTCAACTTTCTTTTCGGGGCACTCATTTGCATAGTGTCCCATCTTCTTGCATTTGAAGCATTCAACCTGACTGATGTCTCTCTTAGCAGGTTGACTTCCACTTCCACTACCATTTCCACTATGGTGGCTCTTATGTCCACTCTTATGGCTCTTGTACTTGTCATTGTCATGACTGCGATGATGCTTGTTGTCATGACGGTTGTGGTTGTGGTGCTTGTTGAATTTCCCATGCTTGTGGGATACTGAGCTTCCACTGTCATCATAGTGAGATCGTTTGTGAGACGATCCCGAGCTATGCTTGTCGGAGTGCTTTCTCTTTCTACTCTCGACTTGCTTCATTTCGTTCTTCAATATTCAGCCTTGTCATAGAGCGACTGATAAGTGGGAACATATGCCACAGCCAGCTACAGATTCAGCTCATCATTCAAGCCTTCCAGAAATTTTTCCTTTCTTTTGGCATCAGTGTCAACCTCATCTGGTGCATAACGCGCCACATTGTTGAACTCTTCAATGTATTCAGCCACGCTGCGGTGGCGCTGCTTCAGATTGTGGAACTCTTTCTTTTTCAGGCTCATTATTCCTGATGAGATATGAGCAGTGCGAAAGCCATCCTCAAAGATAGCCCAAGTCACCTCCTCTATGGGTGTGGTGATTTGGAAATTGTCCCACCAAGTGGCGGCTGGCCCTTCCAGCAGATGTGATGCAAATCTGACCTTTTCAGCATTCGTGCGGCCCACGGTTACTAAGTCCTTGTTTACAGAACGTAGACAATCATTGGCCACCATGGGATCAGTCGTCCCTGAGAACTTAGCTGGCCTCAACCTCAAGAATCTGGTGAGCATATCAAAGCCCGGAGGGTTGTTGTTGTTGTTATTGTTGTTGTTGTTATTGGGGTTGTTGTTGTTATTGTTTTGGTTCTGGATGAATGTTGTCATCATCTGCATTAGCTGTGTTTGAGCATTCATCATTTGCTGCATTTCTGGAGTGATGTTGTTGTTGTTGGGGTTGGGGTTTGCACGACGGGGAGGCATCTATGGTTTGTTCAAATAGAGATAAGAATGAGATACCCATAGATGCTTTCATGCACATTACATCACATAAGCAAACACATAGCATGCAACACAAGGATAAAAGTTCAACAACAAGATAACAAGTTCACAAAGTAAAACACACAAGTAGCAAGCCATCCACATGTAGAATGGTCCAATAACAAGTTCTCAAATAACTAGTACGATAATAAAAGATAAACGAGTAGTCAAGTCTACTCATCAGCATCAATCTCCTCCTCGACAAAGGTAAGACATGCGTTCTCCATCGCGGTCTTGTTCTCCTCAATGGTAGTGGTCAAGGACTCTATCTTGGCCTTGAGAGCCCTCTTCTGGGAACGAAGCCTCTCTATCACTGTCTGCTGCTGCTCTAGCTCGAAGTCCTTGGACTGCAGTTCTTCAGTCATGTCTCGGATCTTCTTGTTCCTATCCTGGACACGCTTCTCCTGACTCTTGAACTTCCTATCCTGGGTCTCGAACTTCGCCTCCATTCCCTTGACTATCTCGTCCTGCTGGGCGAAGAGTTTGTCCTTCTCGCGAAGCTGCACCTGGAGCTCGTCATTACTGAGCATGACATTGGTCATGTCCGTGTCCACATGCCTAATGAGAGACTCTAAGTCCAGGAGATACAGACATATCGGCTCTGCTGCGTCTCTCGAGTCGTCCTCTAAGTCGATGGACTCTCCATCCTCATCACGTCTTCCGAAGACGTGGAAGTGGGTGCCTCTAACCTGTCGGGAGTGTCGACCTAGCAGACACCCTATCAGGTCCTGCATAACTACCTCCATGCCTCTCTCACTGTCATCGTGCATAAGCTTGAAGACGATGGCCTCCGTAGTAGGCTCGATCTGGCGTCCGGGCTGGTTCACCTTGAAGCCCCAGAGGTCCTTCCTCTCGAACTTGGTGAGTGGATGCACCATGATGGTGGGAAGAGGGAGATTGAGCAAAGTGGTAAGCTCAACGATACGAGGACCAAAGCGGGTAACCTGGAACTCCTCAACAGTGCTGATGGTAATAGGCATCTATTTATAAGATAGAAAAGTTAGAACAACACAAATCAGGATAAAGTAAAAGTCATAACACACATACTTATCCTTGGAAAGCAAAATGACACAAGTCATGCATACATGAATCCATTACATCAACCAAGGTCCAATCTTATTTTAAGGTAACATTTTGGAAAATACGGTGATAGGTGGTGGTCCAACTAACGAAGTACATTTACAATCCTATCTCACTGGATCTGTTGGCTAACACAATGTTCCTAGAAGCAATCAGCCAATCTGGCTCACATGATTCCATCACTAAGTCTATAATATCTCCTCTTAAGGTTTGGTTGGTAGCTTCCAACTCTTGGGTATGTTCCTTCTCTTTTATTAAGTCTTTTTGGAGGTTGAGCATTCTGCACTTGACTCTAGCACTAAGTTCTTTGATAGTCCTCTAAGCTGCTTCTCTTGCTGACTCAAAGAATGTGGTGTGCACCACAGTGTTGGTGTACATGCAGAATCCTTTTTCTTTGTGGTTGTCTTCCTTGTTTTTATACAAGTGAAGTTGCACCCACCAGTACTCAACTCCTTCATCCATCACTGGAAAGCCTTTGTACACAGCTGCACCATGTATTTCCATTGCCACCATGAGGTCCTTGAGAATTTTGGGAAACTCAGTATCACACTCCAAGGTCATAGTCATGAGTGGTCCTTTCTTTACAGCTTCGTTGATGGAGTTCATCTACAAATAGAGATGAGAAAGAGAAGATTAGAAAAGTTTACGAGAAGAATAGACAAGTGTAGAAGTAGTTGAAAATTTTTCCTTAGTGGTTTCCAATCCTAGGGTCATAATCCTACAGGCAACACAGTGCTCTGATACCATCTGTAAGATCTGTCCTTTGTAAAGGAAAAGGATCCCTGTGATTGCAATGCTAGTCCCTGGATCATTGCTAGCATCCACAGTTTAAGATGAAGTACACGGATACAAAGGTCATTTATTACATCCATTCCCGAGATAAAACATAGTCTTTTACAACTCAAGGCCACAGGCCTAATACAAGAGTTTGGAATAAGTAAATAAACATAAGTCTTCATCTTCATGTGCCACAGGCAAGCATGTTGAGTGTAGATTCATGACACCTAATCATCATCGGAGTAACCTGCAACATCACAAGTTACAGCCACAGTGGGTCAATACTTTGGGAATAATATTGGCAAGTGATACCTTAGTAAATTTGAAGTGGACTAAATTACTATATGCATTTTGGCTAAGTGTAGTTTGGCTTGCTTTGCTCGAAATAGGTTTTTCCTATTAGTTGAAATCACTATGTTTTTCTTTGTTAAAACTTTTCCCAAGAATCCACCAATAGACATTGGGCTCCTTCACCCTTGTTCACCCACAAGTTTTTACTTAGAAGTTGGAGTGATGAGATTCTTGATAGCTTCCATGTCTTGATGCTCAAGTTGTCCATTGCCATGGACTTGGCTAAGTACTTAGATTTTTCCATCTGCAGAGGTTATGCACTTTCCCCACCAGACTTGGTTTCCCAAGACAGGACCTTTCAGAAGCCTTCCCTTAGCCAAATGGATGCGTTCCAACCTATCATCCCACTACCACCAACTGTCCAAATGACTAAGTTCTAGCAACCTATGTGATCAAGGCAGAGCCCATATTGCCAAGTGGCTGCACTATAAGCTTCTCAACACTTGGCCTCTAAAATCCCTTTGTTCCTGGGTGGCATACCACAAGTGAGATACACAAGGTAAACCATAGCCATGGGCCTTGTGTAACCACTCAACCAAAAACCACCAATCAAGTCCCATTCCACCCAGGTGATTCATTGACTTAGTTGTTTTATTAAGAAAAACATAAGTCCAAAAGACTTAGAAATATTTTCATCATAGTATGTATGTACTTTACCAACCCTTGTTTGCTACTAGCTAGGCTAAGCATGGCATAGTAACTTAACTTAGGAATTTCCTAGCAATTCTACAACTACTTAGGATTTCCCAACATGGCATTTGGCAAAAATAGTAACACATGCAAGTCTTAGCAAAAATATTTCTAATGCTTGTATGAAATATAGGGATGGAAATATTCATGAAGTACCACTTGCCTTGGTAATGGGGAGAGTAGCACTCTTCACAATCACAATCACTAGCACCAAAGTCTACACAAAATGGTAGCACAAAATTACACACAATTCATATACAAACATAAATATATGCATGCATGCAAAATGCCAAGTGATGATTTTTTTAAAACTCCACCAAGCAAATGCATAGTACTGAATCAATACCAAGTTAAAAACTTGCTAAATCAAGTTTATTTTACACCAAAACAATTTTCTAAACAAATTCTATACTCAAAATAGTCCTAAACAAGTTTCTGCAAAAGAAACCATTTTAACAGAACCTAAACTTTAAACACATTGCACAAACAGAAAGGGCTTGTCTCCCTGATTCCAACGGTATAAAATTTGCAAAAATCTAACGTGGGATTCAAAAGTTATAGCCTAATCAAATTTGAATCTAAATCTGTTTTAAATTCTGTTTTAAACTCAAACCCTAGCCACGTGTCTTAATATTACTGGCGCGTACCGCTTCGCACCGGATCACGCACGCGAGCCGTAGGATCTAAGTGGCGATGCACGGTCCAGATCAAAACTTAACGGTTCGATAAGTGGACTAATCCTACACGCTGGATCTGGATCTGACGGCTACAATTCATCTGACCAAAACTGAGCGGCGCTAGCGGCGGCGACTGGCGTTCTAGGTCACGCGGGAGTGGGGTAAGTGGCTTACCAGAACCGCAGGGCACTGCTGATGCTCAAGGTGGCGATGGCTTGGGAAGGGGCGCACGAGGTCGTCGGAGATTCCTCGCCGGAGTTCGCAAACGCGTCGGGTGCGGCTGTCGTCGACGTTGGCGAGGTTCTGCGTCGCGCTAAGTCAAAAGGAAGGCACTGTCAGATGCGCAAGACGATGGGGATCCTAACCGTATCAGACAGAGGGCAAGGGGCGGCTGGTACTTACGGGGAGAGGTCGTCGGAGTTCGTGCAGAGAGCGGCGCGCCGGTCAAGTCGTACGGGAACTACGGATCATGCAAGAACAAACGGGGCGTGTCAGTAGATGCGGAAGGACTTGCTGAGCTTGATAGCACGAGTCAGGGACAGAGGGGAACACGAAGCTCACCGGAATTCGTCGGCGCGGTCGTCGGAACAGCGGCGGCGTCGAGCGAGTTGTGGGCAGCCTGGTGGCGTGGAGAAGGAATTGGTTGAGGGGAAATGGTCGCGAGAGAGTGGGGATTATATAGCCAGAGACTCGACAGGAAACGCCCAGGGAATCAATGCCATTTACCTCGCGGAATCAAAGCAGCAACGGGCAGCGGCGGAGTTCGTGCGCGGGATTTGGAGAAGACGACGATGACGTGGAGAAGGCCCGCTCGTCAGCGAAACACGCAGAGAGAAAGTGGGGTCTGGGTGTCAGCGACCGCGTGGGTGCGTCTGCGCGTGCGAGAGAGAGAGGGAGGCCGGGTGGGCTAGCTGGGCCGGTTCTGCTGTTGGGCTAGAATAGGAGCGCCTGGCCTTTTTCTTTTCTTTTCTCTTTTCCTTTTTCCAATTAGATTTTCAGGAATGGTTTTCAAATGAATTCAAACTCCATTTGAATTCAAATTTATTTGGGATTTTTGCAGTGTGCAACAGTCTCAATTCTAGGCATAAAACAATGTGGTCACTTTGAAAAGGCTTGGTCATTTTTGGAGAAACAAAATAACAGGGACTTTGTACTTGATTTGCAAATGTTTGAAAAATGGTTTTTGAAAACATTTCCATTTTGTAAAGCTTGGTTCAAATTCCACACTCAATCCAATCAACAAGGGAGACAAACAATCTAGGTTTAAAACATTCAAAGTCTCAAATGGGGATGGCCATTTGATTTAAGTTTGCTCACATGAAATGATAGCACTATGTGCTTCTGTTTCTTGAAATGATGTTGAAATTGATCTTAAATCTATATGCATGCATGAATGATATGCAATCTTTGAAATCATGAATTTAGGGATGTTACAGGGCAGCCCCCATGGCTGGGCGCCATGCCCCTTGGGTGCCCCCCTCTCCCCTATAAAAGTCCCCCCTCTCATCCTCTCAAATCACACCTCCTCGCGAAGGATCTCTCTCCCCCCTTTAGAATTTCCCCATGGTCTCTGATCAGCGAGATACATCTTCCCGGTGGCTTTTTTTGGAAGGATTTGTTGCTTTTGCTGCTTCGCTGGAGCGAGGGCGTGGAGGTTGTCGGGGTACCCGTACGTGTGTGCGATCACGGATGCACCACTCCTTTGAGGTGCTGGACTTGATCATGCTGGACCGGCTGGACCAGATGGACTTCATCACGATCTTGAGATCGGCAAGCATTCGTCTACATCATCCACAAGTACAACCTCGTTAACGCTATTCGGTCTTCGAGGGTATGTATTCTATGGATGTATATCCACCCGTTGCTTGTATCTAGTAGATAGATCTTGGTACATAGTTATTCTCATCGTAGGAAAATTTTTGTTTTCTATGCTGCAAACCCTACAGCTGGTGGTGGCCGGAGGGGGAGGCCAGAGGGGTCGCTAAAGGAGGAGGTCGCCGGAGTAGGAGGAGGCCGCCATTGGAGGAGGGGCTTGCCGAAGTAGGAGAGGCTCGCCGGTGAAGGAGGAGGAGGAGGACGTCGCCGGAGGAGGAGCTCATCAGGGTGGAGGCAGAGGTTGATGGAGGAGGAGCTCACTAGGGTGGAGGATAGGAGGATGTAGGAGGGAGGAGGTAGAAGGAGGAGGAGCTCACCGGGGTGGAGGACGAGGGTGGAGGAGGAGAAGGTGAGAAAGAAGGGGAGGATAAGTGGAGGGATGATAAGTGTGGAGGAGAAGAAGTGTGGAGGAGAGAAAACATACAAAAGAGAGGGAGAAGAGGCGCCGGCGGGATTTAAATTTTGAATCCCGCGAAAGACTTCTGTGGCGCATATGGGAGAAATGTGCCACAGAAGTTTGTCCCCCTTTTTACTCCTGTAGGGAAAAAGATCTTTTGACCATAAATTTTTACTCTTTTCGAATTTTGAAAATCTAAAAAATCGCTAAATGACCAGAGGATGCGAAATCTCGTTATCGTCATTTT
This sequence comes from Avena insularis, assembly GCA_023614405.1. Taxonomy (NCBI): domain Eukaryota; kingdom Viridiplantae; phylum Streptophyta; class Magnoliopsida; order Poales; family Poaceae; genus Avena; species Avena insularis. The sequence continues at coordinate 1,890,328 of JAJUPC010000024.1, read as the reverse complement.
GGTATATTAAACATTTTTTTTCGACATCGTATGCAAAAGTTATGGCCGTTTTATCATGGCATGATCTTTTTTGCATAAAAAGTCGAAATGCATGTTTGTTAATTTTCCTACAAACTAGACCACATTTCCTACCACTATGTGAAAGGATTTTATTTTTTGAAGTGTTTTTTATTTTATTTTATTTTTTTCAAGGATAAAAAGGTGATACACGGGGGAGTGGATCTGTTTTTCCTACTCCAATTCTATGGCGTATACCTGTATATGGGCCACAGAAGATGAACCCTTCTGTGGTGCATATGGTCATATGCGCCATATAAAGTTGGTCAGAGTGCGGTCAACGAGATTCCGTGGTTGGGTCCAGCAGTTTCTCTGACGCATATGGTCCAATGCGCCACAGAAGTTTCAACTCCTGTGGCACATACAACTATTTGTGCCACAACAAGACTGCGTGCCCAACCCCGGTGGAAACTTCTGTGGTGCACAGACCCTTTGCATGCGCTACATAACAGCGAAAGGTTATGTGGCGCATTTGCTATAATGCGCCACACAACATTATTCTAGTCCTACAAGTAGCTCTAGTAATAATATGGAATCAAGTAATACTAGTCTCCAATTAACTCTTAAAGATTTTATGGACTCACAAAATGAGAAAAAAAATATTCTAGTCAAAATTACAAAGAATCGTGATGCTATGCTTGGTAAATTATCTAACCAAGCTGTTAGTTTGAAAAATGATTTGCAGGCCCTACAACAAAGAACAAGGATTGTTGAGGCACAACTACGTACGATAACCGAGAGTGAAACTCTCATCCTAGCTAAATTTGCAGGTAAAGCTGAGCCCAGTCTAGTTGAATACCTCAAGATGATAAGAATCCAAAGGGAGAAGCCCGAATAACTTGATCATAGCAATGCTCCTTCACCAAACTACATAGTTGAAGATCTTGTAAAAAGGATCAATGTAAAGATTCCTGTAAGTGAAATAAATGAGGAATCCATGTATCAACACTTCGGTAATCAGGTAGCAATAAAGGTAAGTGATCTTGAATAAAGATATAAGAAAATTGCTGAAAAATTGCCTGTTAAGCTGGATGATATATTTGAGACCACTAATAAGATTAAAATTGGGACTAATGAAATAGCTGCACTCTGTGATCTAGGTGCAAGTGTTTTGACAATTCCAAAGAGTCTTTTTAACAAGTTAAATCTTGGCTCTTTTGAAATTATCAAACTAAAATTACATCTAGCAGATTCTACTTATAAACAAGCAGTAGGCATTAAGGAAAATACTTTAGTATACATTAAAGGTTGTCCTACTCTTATTGATTTTGTTATTGTTGACATGCCTGAAGATGCTACTCCTCCTATCATATTAGGACGTCCTTTCTTAAGAACTATTAAGGCTTTAATCAATTTACATGAAGGGAACGTGAAGCTCCAATTGCCTTCGCGTGATCCTTTTGTTATTTATTTCCCCAGGAAAAAGAAAGCCAAGCAAGATGATAAGGAGGCCCTCAGTTTGAAGGCTAATTACTTTGGAGTGGGTGTTCCACTCATATGGCCTAAGTGAGTAATATCAAGGTTAAGCTATTGTCAATAAAAGAGCATTGCATGAGAGGCAACCCATATCAAATAAAGGTTTGAGTAAAGTTTTCAAATTTTTGTTTAAGTTTTATATAGAATAAAGAGTACTAGAAAACTCCATTGAGAAGGAGAGATTCAGCGGTACTAAAAATTCCTGTTTTATATATGCTATAGTTGGTCGAAATTTTAGTCTATCATTTTTCTGTCAAAACAAGGTGTTTTGCTAAGCTCCAGTCTAAAAAGTAATTCTGGAGGAAATAGAAATTTTTTGATGTCTACAAAAGCTTTAACGACCAACTATACGACGGGAATAAAAATTCCCTCTGTATAGCTCCAGCCATATAGTTATATCAGGCATCAAAAAAATTTCATCCCAGGATACAGAAAGGTTGATGACCAACTATACGGCGGAACAAAAGTTCGGCCATAAATTTTCGGCCGTATAGTTCTGGCCGTATAGTTATAGACGCGAGAATAGAAACCCTAGAAACCCTAAAATTTTGCCGTCAGACCAACTATATGGCGGGAACAATGTGTTCCGGCTGTATAGTTGTCGTTGTATAGTTGCGTCCAACCAGTTAAACACACAGGGAGGTACCCAAAACATCAAAACATCAATCCTTTTTCTCTCCTATACCTCCAAACTCTCTCAAAACCTGAGGTATCTTCACCCCTACTCAATTTCGTTCAAATTCCTCGCACACAAGTGATCTATGGTATGTTTTCTCCTCCGATCCTCCAATTACTTTTCGCAAATTCATCTCTAATATATTTTCATTATCAATCTAGGGTGAGACTTATTTTGAACTATTTGCCATGATTATCTTGCCTATATTATTATGTTGAGGAGATTCTTTAGTGTGCTATGATGAGGATTATGCTATGACTATTATTGTTGGATCAAAAAATTATGATTGTCTTTCTTATTATTTTTAGAAGATGAACATGAGGAGCCTGACATGTTCTCTTGATGCCGCTAGTTCTTCTCAGGATGCATCTCGGGAATGCATGGGGATTTGATTCAAGAACGAATCCCACCGTGATCGTTTCAACAAGTTAAAAAACCGAGAAGTCAAGGCAACCAAGTGGGCTTGCCCCGTCACTTTGAACCATCTTAGTATTTCTGATGACTTTAATTTACTTTACAGTAGAGTTGGCCTGCAAAACTTTGTATTTCATGATGCACCAACCTATCGCCGGTTAACCATTGAATTCTGTAGTTCTTTTAATAGCACCATTAAGACATGGCATGGGGAGGATAGCATTTATTTCCGACTAATGAACAATAATTATTCCATATCACTTGATGAATGGTGCAATTGTTTTGGTTTAACCAACAATGATCCTAATGCTCTATGCAGCTTTTACCGACATGGAACCTTCCCCTGAATTCTGTTATAATAGTATAAGATTTACTTCTAGGGTCAGTAAAGGGAAGAATATTCAACATCCTTCTATTCACTATCCAACATCGGAAATAGGAGAATACTTGGAACCCTATTCATAATGCTTCTCTAGGAGCAATAATTGAAATAGGTCCGGTAGCATGCATTGAGTACGAGTGAACATAAATTAATGGAAGGTCCCACAGTCACTATCTAGATCCTTTCTATAATGGATTGTCATGCAAATATAAAAGCAAGATTGACTGTTCCATTGCAAAGTAGTTGGTCCTATAAAAAAAGTTTTACTACCCAGCAACATTTATCTAACAATATTTCTTAGACTCAAGCTAAATGGTGTAAAAGCTATAATCTTATAGACTCGATAATGGAAAAGAAGATCCAACGGTTAGCATTGTTGGGATTTGCCAGTTTTGGTGGAATGGTGAATATTCGAAATTATTCGTAAAAATATATCTATAAATGCACCCATGCCATGCACATGTGGGAATCAGATAATAGACGTATGACACTATCATTTTCATATAAAGTTATAATACGTGAAATAATTATAATTTTGGGCCATGTCTGTAAAGTATCTGGTGTATATTTCGTAAACCAACGAGAGTTTTGACGACAGGTTCAACTTCTTGCTAAGTTCTTGCATCTTGATAGTTTAACGAAATTAGGTCAAACTTGAGCTACAGGTAAGAGAGATAGAGTGCTCTTGAATTAAATGTAATTTCAGAGGTAGACGGTTTCATATTCTTGCAGTAAAATATTCCGTCGGTGTGGGTGTCCAACTATATTGGTAAAGCACATTCTCAATTTTACGAGTGATGACGACATTGTTCTTTTCCGGAAAGAAAAGTCCGAAGAATATTGGATCTCAATGCAACAAGCCAAGTTTTCAGACATATATAGTGGACCAACATGTCATACTTATGATTCCCATGTTTTATGAGTTTTTCAAATTTCCTTGCTAACTCTTCCCACTTGAATGAATTTATGTTGATTTATCGAAATTAAGTCAAATTTGAAACTAGGAGTAAATTGTAGGTTGCTTAGAAAGTTTATGAAAACGCTATTGGAGGCACCAATTGGGGTTCACAATTAATATATCATAAACCAGCGAGGGTTTTGAAGATAGGTTCAACATCTTTCTAAGATTTTGCATCTCGACAATTTAAAAAAATTAGGTCAAATGTAGCTACAAGTAAGCACATCTTGAATTAAATCTTTTCGGCGGTATATGGGTGCGTCTTCTTGTATTAAACAATGTTATGAGTGTGATTTTCCAACTATCACGAAAGAACATTCTCAATTTTCTGAGTGATGACGAGATTTCTCTTTCCCGTAAAAGAAGCCCAAGAATATGGATATGAATGCCTCAAAGCCAAGTTTTCCTATCATACATATATAGTTGACCAACATGTTGTACTTGCAATTTACGATGTTTTATGAGTTCTCAAACTTCCTTGCTAACTCCGCCCACTTGAATGACTTTATGCCGATTTATCAAAATTAGGTCAAATTTGAACTACAAGTAAATTGTGGGTTTTTTGAAGTTTTACAAAAAATCCTTTGAAGGTACCCATTAAGAGGGGTCAAAATTAATATATGAAACCACCAAGAGTTTTGACGACATATTGAACTTCTTGCTAATATTTTTTCACATTGACAATTTAACGAAATTAGTTCGTTTTTGAGATATAAGTAAGAGAAAATAGATTGCTCTTGAATTAAATGTCTTTTTGGAGGTAGATGGGTGCATCTTCTTGTAGTAAACAATGTTGTCAGTGTGAGTTTCCATCTATCAAGAAAAACCATTCATTTTTTTCCGATTGATGACGAGATTGTTACTCCCCATAAAGTGAGAAGAATATGGAGTTGAATGTCACAAGCCAAGTTTTCAGACTTATATAGTGGGCCAACATGTAGTTTTAATTATGAGTTCTCAAACTTCCTAGCTAACTCCGCCCACTTGAATGACTTTATGCCGATTTATTGGAATTAGGTCAAATTTGAACTACATCAAGTAAATCGTGGGGTACTTTGAAAGTTTATGAATAAGCTTTTGGAGGTACCCATCAGGGGTTCACAATTAATATATCAAACCACCGAGAGTTTTGACGATGGGTTCAAATTTTTGCTAAGAATTTGCAGCTTGACAATTTAACGAAATTAGGTCAATCTTAAGCTACAAATAAGCGTGATAGATTACTCTTGAATTAAATGTCTTTTTGAAGGTAGATGGGTTCATCTTCTTGTAGTAAATAGTGTTGTCAGTCTGAGGTTCCAACTATCACGAAAGAATATTCTTAGATTTCCGAGTGATGACAAGATTGACAACCTCTTGAATTATTATTATTTTAATAATATGATTTTTTAATTAAATTCCATGAATAATACATAATTTTGACAAACTCAAAATCTAGCGTGGCCTCGGGGTTTGAACTCCGGACAAGGACCTTTTGGAATTTTAACTCCCGATCAGTTGGTCAGAGCAAAGCTTAGGGTGGTTCAAACACCGACGAGTGCTTCTCGGTGGTTCAACTACCGACGGGTGTAGGTCGGTTTTTGAGACCCCGAGACCGCGCTACTTTTCAAAATTCCTAATTTTGTGTATTATTCGTGGAATTTAATAAAAAAATGTATTATTAAAAAAGCGATGAGACTATTCTTTCCCGTAAAGAAAGTCCGAAGAATATGGATCTAGTTGCCACAAGCCAAGTTTACATACATTTGCAACAAGGTAGGACCCACAATATTTAAGGTGAACCTTAGAAGATGCCCCATACTGTAAACCTTAAGGTGTTCTTTTATCACATTGTGGATGCTAAGGAAAAATCAAATAATGGGCCCACATGGAAGTGTAAAACTCCTATGCAGAATTAGCCTCTTCAGTATAGTGGGTCCCACGAATCATCTCGTATAGACACTGTCTAAATGGTGGAGTTACTCGTGTATTGTACTTATGCTCACCTCTGTACACGTGTTGTACATGCAGAGGGAATAAAAAAGTAGGCAGGGAAAGAGGGAAGCATCAAAGAGCAAAGTAATGATGGGTTCCTCACACGAGGTACTCATGTCTCCTTATTACATTCACACTGTACACTCTACTAATAGTAAATTTCAGGAACTATGCACGCAAAAAGGTGTGTTTTCTCTCTCCTTTGCTGCCTCTCGTCTCTCTACCCCTCTCTCCTCGCGCACCGGACCGGCTGATCTCTCCCTTGTCCACACGTGTGCCTTGGTACGGCAGATTTGTTTATTTTTATTTTTGAGAGAGCGGCTTTGTTTCTCTGGCGTGTTCGCCAACCACGTTGGTGTGGACTGTGGAGTAGGAGGAGTACATAGGAAGGAAACCACTTTGGTCCTCGGCGGCACAAAAAATCAAACTTTTCTGGTTTCGAAATTTCACTTGCTTCCCAAACATAAGGAGGGAAGGTTATTCAAAAGACCTGCAATTCGCAGTAGTACTACTTATCTTATATTTGTCTTGTCTTATCTTTTACGATACCATACCACTATAGTATAGTGGATGCATAACTTTGAACATTGACTGAATCGATCAAGAGTGGCAAATCTAAACATTGTTAATCGTTCGATCTTCTTTTCTATTCTTAGCATCTAATAGAAGATTCTATTGATATACTTTAGCATAATGAATGAACGCTAGTATGCGCAAACCCGAAAACACACTTCGTTGCTTAGTTCCAGAGACCTTGTGCTAAATGGATGGACTTGGATGTAATTTTCATTTTTATGAGGTCCTCGATGTCACTGGTACTTCCACCGACCGTATTAGCTGAAACACCTCGCTCCTACAGGGATTTCCATAGTTAGAAGAAAATGAAACCCTCCCAATTAGAACACAAAGTGGACCACTGTTTCTTATACTGTAATTCCATTTTTCAACTTGCATATCTAACTTCGCACACTTCACCGACTTCTTCCCGATTTATCTACAAGTAAGCGAGGTAGATTGCTCTTGAATTAAATGTATTTTAGGAGGTAGATGGGTACATCTTCTTGTAGTAAACAATGTCGTCGGTGTGAGTTTCCAACTCTCAGGAAAGAACATTCTCAATTTCTCGAGTAATGATGAGATTGTTATTTTTTATAAAGATTGTCCGAAGAATATGGATCTTAATGCCACAATCCAAGATTCCACACATATTAAGTGGACCGACATGTTTCACTTACGATTCCTATGTTTAATTTTATGATTTCTCAAACCTCATCCTATCTAACTCTGTCCACTTGAATGTCTTTATGCCAACTTATCGAAATTAGGTAAAATTTGAAGTACAATAAAATTGGAGGGTTGGTTTGAAAGTTTTGTGTTTTTTTGAGGTAACCATCGGGGCAATTTACTACATCAGAAACCACCACCGAGAGTTTTGACACCGGGTTCAACTTCTTGCTAAGATTTTGCATCATGACAATTTAACAAAATTAGTTCAAACTCGAGATGCTAGTAAGCGTGATATATTGCTCTTGAATTTCTAATTGTATTTTCAAAGGTAGATGGGTATGGGTGCATATTCTTTTTAGTAAACAATAATGCCATCGGGGTGAGTATCCAACTATCGGGAAAGAACATTCTCAATTTTCCGAGTGGTGACGAGATTGTGCCTTTTCTGTAAAGAAAGTCTGAAGAATATGGATCTGAATGACACAAGAAGACCTTTAAAATATATAAAGTGTACCGACATGTTGTACTTATGATTCCCATGTTTATGATTTCTCGAACTTCATCCTAGCGAACTCTGCCCACTTGAATGACTTTATGCCGATTTATTGAAATTAGGTCAATCTTGAACTAAAGGAAAATTGCAGGTTTTCTTTGAAAGTTTTGTGATTTTTTTGAGGTAACCATTGGGGGGGTTAATTTAGTATATCATGAACCACCATACAGAGTTTTGAAAATAGGTTCAACTTCTTGCTAAGATTTTTCATCTTGACAACTTAACGAAATTAGGTTAAACTTGAGGTGCGAGTAAGCATGATAGATTGCTCTCAAATTAATCGTCTGTTCGAAGGTAGATGGGTGCATCTTATTTTAGTAAACAATTTCGTCGATGCAAGTTTCCAACTATCAGGAAAGAACATTCTCAATTTTCCAGTGATGACGCGATTGTTCCTTTTCGTAAAGAAAGTCCAAAGAATATTGGATCTCAATATGCTACAAGCGAAGCTTTCATACATATATATTTGACCGACATGTTTTACTACTTATGATTTCCATGCTTCATGAGTCTTCAATCTTCGTCCTTGCTAACTCTGTCAACTTGAATTACTTTATGCCAATTTATCGAAATTAGGTCAAATTTGAACTGCAGGAAAATTGTAGGTCGCTTCGAAAGTTTTGTGATTTTCTGGAGGTAACCACGGGGGGGTCATTTTATATATCACAAACCACCATGGAGATTTAAAAAAAGGTTCAACTTCTTGCTCAAATTTTGCATCATGATAATTTAACGAAATTAGGTCAAACTCGAGTTGCCAGTAACCGCGATTGATTGTTCTTGAATTGCTAATTGTATTTTCAAAGGTAGATGGGTACATCTTCGTCTAGTACACAATGTCGTGGTGTGAGTTTACAACTATCACGAAACAATATTCTTAATTTCCCGTGTAATGGACCCGGATGTCATTTTCATTTTCTATAAGGCCCTTGATGCAACTTGTACTTCCACCGACTATGTTAACTAAAGATCACTGCTCCGATCAGGCCCGCATTAGTTTAAAGAAAAAGGCACCACCCCAATTTTCATACAAAGTGGACCTTGCTTTCTCATAATTCCCAAGTTTTTAGATGGATTTTTTCAAGATTACTACCTAACTTGGTACACTTAGATGGCCAAACCCATCTTTAAGATGGGACCCACTTGCTAATACCAAGCTAGTTGATTGCACCATAATGTTTCTCGTTAAACTTGTCCATAAGATAGGACCACATGTAAGAGCTACCCTCTCATAGTGTTGTGATTAAAATTTGTTTTCTATTTCTATGTGTACTATATATTAATATTTTGATGCTTATGGACTACCCATGACCTTAAGGATGACCCATAAGGTTTTTTAGCTTGCGGATAGCTTTCACTATGTATGTATATGTATGGAAGTCCATCACGACTACTTTTTTTCTTATGGTAAACATAGTCATTACTCGTAGTAGTATTTGTTTTCTTACTCATATGCTCACCTCTGTCCACACACTGTATGTGCAGAGAGAATAAAACCTAGGCAGGGGAAAAGGGAAGTAGATAAGAGCAAAGTAATGATGGGTTCCTGACACGATGTACTCCTTCCGCCTTATTATAGTTACAGTGTATACTATACTAGTAGTATATTTCAGAACCTATCCACGCAAAAAAGATGTTTTTTATCTATCCTTCACTGCATCTCGTCTCTCCACCCCTCTCCCCTCGCGCATCGCCCCGGCTGATCTCACCCTCATCCACAGCGTGTCACTGCGCACGTGTGACTTGGTACGGTGGTGTGTTTCTTTTTCTTTTTATTTTTGGGAGGGCAGCTATGTTTCTCTGGCGTGTTCAGCAACCGCGTTGGTGTGGACTATGGAGTAGGAGGAGTAGTACATAGTAAGAAAACCACTTTGGTCCTCGGCGGCAAAACAAATCAAACTTTTCCTGTTTCGAAATTTCACTTGCTTCCCAAACATCGGGAGGGAAGGTTATTCAAAAGACCGGAAATTTGTAGTAGTACTTCTTATCTTATCTTTATCTTGTCTTATCTCTTACGATACCATACCACTATAGTATAGTGGACGGATTACTTTGAACATTGACCGTTGGATCAAGAGTAGCAAATCCAAGCATTGCTAATTGTTCGATCTTCTTTTCCATTCTTAGCATCTAGAAGATTCTATTGATAGACTTTAGCACAATGAATGAATGCTAGTATGTGAAAACCCGCAAAAACACTTCATTGCTTAGTTCTAGAGACCTTGTGCTAAATGCATGTACTTGGATGTAATTTTCATTTTTATGAGGTCCTCGATGTAACTTGTACTTCCACCGACCATGTTAACTCAAGCGCCTCGCTCCTAAAGGGGCCTCATAGTTAGAATAAAATAAAACCCTCCCAATTATCACACAAAGTGGACCACGGTTTCGTATATAATTCCATTTTTCAAGCTTCCAGGCTAACTTTGCACACTTCACCGACTTCTTGCCAATTTAATGAAGATGGGTGCATCTTCTTGTAGTAAACAATGTCGTCAGTGTGAGTTTGCCAACTATCAGGAAAGAACATCCTCAATTTCTCGAGTAATGACGATATTGTTGTTTTTCATATAAGAAGTCCGAAGAATATGGATCTAAATGCCACAAGCCAAGCTTCCAAACAAATTAAGTGGACCAACATGTTTGACTTACGATTCCTATGTTTAATTCTATGAGTTTTCAAACTTTGTCCTAGCTAACTCTGCCCACTTGAATGAATTTATGCTGACTTATCGAAATTAGGTCAATTTTGAACTACACAAGAAAATTGTAGGCTTGTTTTGGAAGTTTTGCAATTTTTTGAGGTAACTATCAGGGTGGAATTTAATATATGACCAACCACCAGCGAGAGTTTTGACACCAGTTTCAACTTTGCTAAAAAAAATCATCTTGACAATTTAACTAAATTAGGTCAAACTTGAGTTACCAGTAAGCGCAATACATTTCTCTTGAATTAATAATTCTCTTTTCGAAAATAGATGGGTGCATCTTATTTTGACTAAACAATGCCATCGGTGTGAGTATCAAACTATAGGGAAAGAACATTCGTAATTTTCAGAGTGATGACGAGATTGTTCCTTATCGTAAAGGAAAGTCAGAAGAATATGGATCCGAATGCCACAATAAGACCTTTCAAATATTTATATTGTACCGATATGTTGTAATTATGATTCCCATGTTTTATGTTTTTTTAAACTTCGTCCTAGCTAACTCTGCTGAGTTGAATGACTTTATGCCGATTTATGGAAAGTAGCTCAATCTTGAACTAATGGAAAATTGTAGGTTTGCTTTGAAGGTTTTGTGATTTTTTTGAGGTAACCATTGGGGGGTTATTTAGTATATCATGAACCACCGCCGAGATTTTGAAAACAAGTTCAACTTCTTGCTAAGATTTTTTATCTTGACAACTTCACGAAATTAGGTCAAACTTGAGGTGCGAGTAAGCACGATAGATTTCTCTCGAATTAATAGTCTTTTCGAAGGTAGATGGGTGCATCTTATTTTAGTAAACAATGTCGTCAGTGCGATTTTCCAACTATCAGGAAAGAACATTCTCAATTTTCTGAGCGATGACGAGATTTTTCTTTTTTGTAAAGAAAGTCTAAAGAATATTGGATCTGATTATGCCACATGTGAAGCTTTCATACATATATATTGGACCAACATGTTGTAGTACTTATGATTCCCATGCTTCTAGAGTCTTCAAACTTCGTCATTGCTAACTCTACCAACTTGAATTACTTTATGCCGATTTATAGAAATTAGGTCAAATTTGAACTGCGGGAAAATTGCAGGTCGCTTTGAAAGTTCTGTGATTTTTTTGGAGGTAACCACCGGGGGGTCATTTAATATATCACAAACCACCACTAAGAGTTTTAAAAATAGGTTCAACTTCTTTCTATGTTTTTGCAACATGACAAGTTAACGAAATTAGGTCAAACTTGATCTGCGATTAAGCGCGATAGATTGGCCTCGAATTAAATGTCATTTCGGAGGTAGATGGGTACATCTTCTTCTAGTAAGCAATGTCGTCGCTGTGAGTTGACAACTATCATGGAAGAACATTCTTAATTTCCCGAGTAATGGACCTGGATGTCATTTTCATTTTCTTTAAGGCACTTGATGCAACTTGTACTTCCACCATCTTAACTGAATCTCACTGCTCCCATGGGGCCCGTGTTCGTTTAAAGAAAAAGGCACCACCCCAAATTTCATACAAAGTGGACCTTGATTTCTCAGAATTCCCAATTTTTTAGACAAATTTTTTCAAGATTACTAGCTAACTTGGTGCACTTAGATGACTTTATTTAGATTTAACGAAATTAGGTGAAAATGTTCTTCTATGTAAATAATATAGATCAAAATAGAGGGGAAAATCAAAGAACGATACGGTGTGTAAGAGCAACTTACTTTTGGGTCTCTTTACACGGTCGTTGATCATTATTAATGGTGGCATTTCGCAAAAAAAATTGAGTCTAGCGCGGTTGCGAGGGCAGTACAAGGCACACAAGTCTAAACGAAAAAGCAAATAATGGGCCCCACTTGGTAGTGTATGACCAAGCTGTATTACTACTCAAAAGTTAGCATTTGCAGTCCAGTAGGTCCCACGAATCTGTCTCGTATAGACATTGTCTAAACGGTAGAGCTTAGGGCATCACATATGTATAGGGCCAAACCCATCTTTAAAATGGGATCCACTTTCTAATACCAAGCGATTTGATTGCACCATAATGTTTCTAGTTAAACTTGTCCATAAGATAGGACCAACATGTAAGAGCTACCCTCTCACAGTCTTGTGATTAAAATTTGTTTTCTATTGCTATGTGTACTATATATCAATATTTTGATGCTTATGGACTACCCATGAGCTTAAGGATGACCCATAAGGTTTTTTATCTTGCGGATAGCTTTCACAATGTATGTATATGTATGGAAGCCATCACGACTACATTTTTTCTTATGGTCAACATAGTCATTACTCGTAGTAGTATTTCTTTGCTTACTCATATGCTCACCTCTGTCCACACACTGTATGTGCAGAGAGAATAAAACCTAGGTAGGGGAAGAGGGAAGCGGATAAGAGCAAAGTAATGATGGGTTCCTGACATGATGTACTCCTGCCGCCTTATTACAGTTATAGTGTACACTGTACTAGTAGTACATTTCAGAACCTATCCATGCAAAAAAGGTGTGTTTTCTCTCTCCTTCGTTGCATCTCGTCTCTCCACCCCTCTCCCCTCGCGCATCGGCCCGGCTGATCTCACCCTCGTCCACAGCGTGTCGCTGCGCACGTGTGACTTGGTACGGTGGCTCTGTTTATTTTTTATTTTATTTTTGGGAGGGAGGCTCTGTTTCTCTGGTGTCTTTATAAGCCGCGTTGGTGTGGACTATGGAGTAGGAGGAGGAGTACATAGTAAGAAAACCACTTTGGTCCTCGGTGGCAAAACAAATCAAACTTTCCTATTTCAAAATTTCACTTGCTTCCCAAACATCGGGAGGGAAGGTTATTCAAAAGACCGGCAATTTCCAGTAGTACTTCTTATCTTATCTTATCTTGTCTTATCTCTTATGATACCATACCACTATAGTATAGTGGACGGATGACTTTGAACATTGACCGTTGGATCAAGAGTAGCAAATCCAAACATTGCTAATTGTTCGATCTTATTTTCCATTCTTCGCATCTAGAATATTCTATTGATAGACTTGACCACAATGAATGAACAATAGTATGCGCAAACCCGGAAACACAATTCATTGCTTAGTTCCAGCGACCTTGTGCTAAATGCATGGACTTGGATGTAATTTTCATTTTTTATGAGGTCCTCAATGTAACTTGTACTTCCACCGACCGTGTTAACTCAAGCTCATCGCTCATACGTGGCCTACCACAGTTAGAAGAAAATGAAAACCTCCCAATTATCACACTAAGTGGACCACGGTTTCTTATATAATTCTATTTTTCAAGCTTCCTAGCTACCTTCGCACACTTCACCGACTTCTTGCCAAATTAACGAAATTAAGTCAAACTTTAGCTACAACTAGGAGAGGTAGATTTCTCTCGAATTAAATGTCTTTTCGGACATAGATTGGTGCATCTTCTTGTAGTAAAAAAAAATTTCGATGTGAGTTTCCAACTATCAGGAAAGAACATTCTCAATTACTCGAGTAATGACGATATTGTTATTTTTTCTTATGAAAGTACAAGGAATATGGATCTTAATGCCACAAGCCAAGATTCCAGACATATTAAGTGGACCGACATGTTTCACTTACGATTCCTATGTTTAATTTTATGATTTTTCAAACTTCATTCTAGCCAACTTTGCCCACTTGAATGACTTTATGTTGACTTAGAAAAATTAGGTCAAATTTGAAATACACAAGAAAATGTAGTCTTGATTTGGAAGTTTTGCGATTTTTTGAGGTAATCATCAAGGTGGGGAATTTATTATATCACAAACCACCACCGAGAGATTTCACCACTTTCAACTTCTTGCTAAAATTTTGCATCTTGACAAATTAACTAAATTTGGTCAAACTTGTGTTACTAGTAAGCGCAATAGATTGCTCTTGAATTACTAATTCTCTTTTCGAAGATATATGGGTGCATATTATTTTTAGTAAACAATGCCATCGGTGTGAGTATCCAACTATCAGGAAAGAACATTCTTAATTTTCCGAGCGATGATGAGATTGTTATTTTTCGTGAAGGAAAGTCTAAAGAATATGGATTTGAATGCCACGGGCAGACTTTTCAAATATTTATATTGGACCTACATGTTGTACTTACGATTCCCATGTTTTATGTTTTTTCAAACTTCGGCCTAGCTAACTTTGTCGACTTCAATTACTTATGCCGATTTATCAAAATTAGGTCAATCTTGAACTAAAGGAAAATTGTAGGTTGCTTTGAAATTTTTGTGATTTTTTGAGGTAACCATCACGGGGGTCATCTAATATATCATGAACCACCAACGAGATTTTTAATAACAGGTTCAACTTCCTGCTAATATTTTTAATCTTGACAACTTAATGAAATTCGGTCAAACTTTAGGTATGAGTAAGCATGGTAAATTGCTCTTGAATTAATTGTCTTTTCGAAGGTAGATGGGTGCATTTTCTTTTAGTAAACAATGTCGTCAGTGTGAGTTACCAACTATCCGGAAAGAACATTCTCAATCTTCCGAGTGATGACGAGATTGCTCCTTTCTATAAAGAACGGCCGAAGAATATTGGATGTTAATATGCCACAAGTGAAGATTTCATACATATGTACTGGACCGACATGTTGTACTAGTTATGATTCCCATGCTTCATTAGTTTACAAACTTCGTCCATGCTAACTCTGCCAACTTGAATGACTTTATGCCGAATTATCGAAAATAGGTCAAATTTGAACTACACGGAAATTGTAGGTCGTTTTGAAAGTTTTGTGATTTTTTTGGAGGTAAATATCAGACAGTCATTTAATATATCACAAACCACCTGAGAATCTTGAAAACAGGTTCAATTTATTCCTAAGATTTTGCATCTTGACAATTTAATGAAATTAGGTCAAACTTGAGCTACCAATAAGCGACGTAGATTTCTCTCGAATTAAATGTCTTTTCTGAAGTAGATGGGTGCATCTTCTTGTAGTAAAAAATGTTTTTGGTGTGAGTTTCCAACTATCAGGAAAGAATATTATCAATTACTCAAGTAATGACGAGATTGTTATTTTTTGTTATGAAAGTACGAGGAATATGGATCTTAATGCCACAAGCCAACCTTCCAGACATATTAAGTGGACTGACATGTTTCACTTAAGATTCCCATGTTTAATTTTATGAGTTTTCAAACTTCATCCTAGCCAACTCTTCCCACTTGAATGACTTTATGTTGACTTACCAAAATTAGGTCAAATTTGAAATACATAATAAAATTGTAGTCTTGATTTGGAAGTTTTGCGATTTTTTGAGGTAACCATCAAATTGGGGAATTTATTATATCACAAACCACCACCGAGAGTTTTGACACTAGTTTCAACTTCTTGCTAAAATTTTGCATCTTGACAAATTAACTAAATTAGGTCAAACTTATGTTACCAGTAGGCGCAATAGATTGCCCTTGAATTACAAATTCTCTTTTAGAAGATAAATGGGTGCATATTATTTTTAGTAAACAATGCCATCGGTGTGAGTATCCAACTATCGGGAAAGAACATTCTTAATTTTTTGAGTGATGACGAGATTGATATTTTTTGTGAAGGAAAGTCTAAAGAATATGGACCTGAATGCCATAAGCAGACCTTTCAAATATTTATATTGGACTAACATATTGTACTTACGATTACCATGTTTTATGTTTTTTCAAACTTCGGCCTAGCTAACTCTGTTGGCTTGAATTACCTTATGCTGATTTATCAAAATTAGGTCAATTTTGAACTAAAGGAAAATTGTAGGTTGCATTGATTTTTTTGAGATTTTTTGAGGTAACCATCAGGGGGTCATTTATTATATCATGAACCACCAACGAGATTTTTGAAAACAGGTTCAACTTTCTGCTAATATTTTTAATCTTGACAACTTAACGAAATTAGGTCAAACTTTAGGTATGAGTAAGCACGATAGATTGCTCTTGAATTAATTGTCTTTTCGAAGGTAGATGGGTGCATTTTCTTTTAGTAAACAATGTCGTCGGTGTGTGTTTCCGACTATCCGAAAAAGCACATTTTCAATCTTCCGAGTGATGACGAGATTGCTCCTTTCTGTAAAGAACATCCAAAGAATATTGGATCTTAATATGCCACAGGCGAATCTTTCATACATATATACTGGACCGACATGTTATACTACTTATGATTCCCATGCTTCATTAGTTTACAAACTTTTTCCATGCTAACTCTGCCAACTTGGATGACTTTATGTCGAATTATCGAAAGTAGGTCAAATTTGAACTACACAAAAATTGTAGGTCGCTTTGAAAGTTATGTGATTTTTTTGGAGGTAAATATCAGAAGGTCATTTAATATATCATAAACCACCACTGAGAATTTTGAAAAGAGGTTCAATTTATTGCTAAGATTTTGCATCTTGACAATTTAACGAAATTAGGTCAAACTTGAGCTACCAATAAGCGAGGTAGATTTCTCTTGAATTAAATATCATTTCGGACGTAGATGGGTGCATCTTCTTCTATTAAACAATGCCATCAGTGTGAGTTTGCAACTATCAGAAAATAACATTCTCAATTTCTCTAGTAATGACGAGATTGTTCTTGTTTCCAAAATAATTTCTAAAGAATATGGATCTAAATGCCACAAGCCAAGCTTCCAGAAATATTAAGTGGACCAACACGTTTCTCTCACGATTCCTATGTTTAATTTTATGAGTTTTCAAACTTCATTCTAGCTAAATCTGCAAACTTGAATACCTTAATGCCGACTTATCAAATTTCAGTAAAATTTGAACAAAAAATGGTTGGTTTGGTTTGAAATTTTTGCGATTTTTTCGAGGTAACCATCGGGGGGATTTAATATATCACTAATCACCACCCAAAGTTTTGACACCAGGTTAAACTTCTTGCTAAATTTTTTCATCTTGATAATTTAACAAAATTAGGTCAAACTCGAGCTACCAGTAAGCGCAATAGATTACTCTTGAATTACTAATTCTCTTTTCAAAGATCGATGGGTGCATGTTCTTTTTAGTAAACAATTCCATCGATATGAGTATCCAACTATTATGAAAGAACAATCTTAGTTTTATTAGTGATGACGAAATTGTTCCTTTTCCGTAAACAAAGTCTAAAGAATATGGATCTGAATTCCATAAGAAGACCTTTAAAATATTTATAGTAGACCGACATGTTGTACTTACATGATATCAAGAGTATTAGGACATGTCCCACCTATCTATATGGCCAACCCTATCTTTGAAATGGGACCCACTTGCTATACCATAAGCTAGTTTATCGCACCACAATGTATCTAGTCAAACTTGTCCATAAGATAGTACCCACATGTTATACCTACCCTCTCGTCGTCCCGTGATTATAATTTGTTTTATATTTATTTTTTGAGCTGACCCTATACTTTATGGATGTGGCTCGAAATTATTATTATTATTTGAGATTCATCTATTAGAATTATAAGTTTATATAAAAATGATATGGCATACTTTCATGATCTGATTCTCACGTGCAAGTCTCATACTATGCCAAGTATTATATCTGAGTAGAAATAATTTTTTAGTACTCGCGTGGAGACGAAGAGGCCACCTGTCACGGACTAGACCTTCTTCCTCCTCTCTTCGTGACTGTAGTTCTTCTCTGCTAGATTGCTTTGACAGATTTTGTTCCTTCTTTTTGTGCTACTTCACCCACATGACTGGGAACAAATACAGCCATAGAAGGGCTCGTGCCGCGACGGCGAAGTTGGCTGAAGGCAAGAAGTCAGCCTGCCATTCATCCACGATCAATGGGTCCTAGGTGAATCCCTCGACCGCAGGCGAGAGGTCTTCAACTCAAGGTTCTTCAAAGCCCCCGCATCCAGGGACAGATACCTTTAGGTAAATCTCCATGCTCACGCAACTTTCCACGTCTTTGACCTTTTCTTGATTCACACATTTACCTACTAGCACATTCTTCTTCAATTTTTTTAGGTCGGGTGGTCTTCGAATTCCCTTAGAACTCCTTCCTGCAGAAACATCTTCACCATCGCCGATGGACGATGATACCTTCAAGTAAATCTCCGTGCTTGGGAAAATTTCCATGTCTTTGACCATTTCTTGATTAGGTCATTTTCCCTACTACCAGTACATTCTTTCTCAATGTTCTGTTAGATCGGGCAGTCTTCGCATTGCCGCGGCACTCCTGCCTACAGAATCATCTTCACTGTAGCCGATGGAGGCCGATCAGCATAGTCGCGAGATAAAAAAATTTGATTCCATGTCCCTCTTCCTTGATAGTTCTCTAGGTACACTTCTGAGTTTTTGCTCCCTGTTCACCTAATATAATATTGGCTTTGAGATCAAGTTTATGGTGAAAAAGGTGATGGGCGATTTCTGTGCCATGACAGCGGACAGAAGTGCCCTCGTCAAGGAGTGCACTAGACTTCACTCCAAACTCGCCGCTAACAATGTAGGGCTTAGCCTCCTCAGGAATCTTGCCATGGAATACTTGATTGAGC
The DNA here is from genome assembly GCA_023614405.1 of Avena insularis. Classification (NCBI taxonomy): domain Eukaryota; kingdom Viridiplantae; phylum Streptophyta; class Magnoliopsida; order Poales; family Poaceae; genus Avena; species Avena insularis. The sequence goes on along the minus strand of JAJUPC010000024.1, from coordinate 1,871,441 downwards.
GTGACGAGCTGAAGCGCCGGAACATCATCATGGTGGAGATGTTGGGCATCAGCTTCGAACGGATCCATGACCTCGAGGACCAGAAGGACAAACTCCTGGACAAGCTGGCAAAGCTAAAGCATGAAGCTATGGTCGATCTCCATCAATAAGCCAGCACGTGAAAGACCTTAAAGTTAGTACTCCATCTGTTTTTCATAATATAAGCATATTTAAATTGCTAAAACAGTTTACTAAACAGGTATATATTATGGAACAGAGGGAGTAGTTCATGATATGATAATATAGATTGCAAAATGGGCCTAGTAAATTGAAAAACCTTTATTTAGTAGTATGAAGTTATGATCATGTACTTGCTGGTAAAGTATTTGGTTGATTGGTGAACGTCACATGCATCACCAGCCACAATGTTGGGAGAGACAAATTTGGTGTGATCAGCTTCCATACTATACTATACTATACTCTGTAGTTAGTTATTACTATCGCTTCCATCCCGAGCGGTATAGTTAACCAAATTTACAGTAAAATTATTTTCTTCTACGTATTTTCCTAAATAAACCGGAATGGATCTAGTATACTAGTAGTCCTATTTTTTTGAAAAGGGGAGTATAACTAGATTACGAAGTGCTTGAAGCAGAGTTTGTGCTCGGAACTACGCATACTAGCTTTTTCGTAGTATGGACTAGGGAGTCTACACCTGGTAACGGCTGCTAGTGCGCTCATACCTCCCATCGTAGTCAACGCACTTCTTCTAGCTTGGCTCCTAGCAAGTGTAGGAATATAGTAGATATCACCAATATTTTTGTGGGCTAAAGATCACCAAATTTTGCATTACATTGGCGGGTTTTTCTTTGAACTACCCAGCTCCACGCGCAATTCAAAAGTTTTAAACATACCACCGGCGCCATTGATACATATAAAAAGCATCTTATCCCGCATCTCCCACGAATATGGCCTTGCACCACCGTCCCTCCTCGCCACCACAACCTCCTCACTAGGTACCGTTGTGACCGAAGACACATCTCCCTTTTTTCGCAAGACGCAGCGGCTTCCCTACTCTAACGACCACCGTGCTGAAACATGCCCAACATCACCAGCAAACACGATACCGTCACCGCAAAGTCTCATCTCCTTCACGGACTCCCTCATCTCCAGCACCAGAGAGATGGGAAAACGACGTGCCCGCCTTCTCGACTGCACCAATGCCAAGCGGAAACCCATCTCCTCCCAAGAAGAAGGTTGTTGAACACTTTATGCTCTCTTTCATTATGCATTTGATTACTATTAAAAGTACTTTGTTTCTTGTTGTACTGCATTCTTTCTCATATACTCGATCGTTAGTAAAGTTTAGTAGAGCGTTACTTACCATTGTTATGAAGCTCCTCTGACATATGTGGAATTTCTCCTAAAATGATTTTTGTTGGGGCATAGAGGTCATAGAGAGCACAACTGGTATTCGTGAACTCTAGCTGAGGTTCTGAGCCAAATTAGTATGTCATGCTCCTTGTTTAGAGTATAACTAGGCGGGCATCCAGTGCCCTTCATTTATTAAGAAAATCAGTTTGATTCGATCTGTTTAGTTTTTTTCTTTAAAACCTTACACCGTGCAAGTTATGTTATCATTATTATAGTCAAGCCTGCAGATTGGTCGACTGTATTGACACTTCGTGTGGTTACCTCTCACTCAGGGTGCCATATGGTTAGACCAGGGGAAGTAATTTACTGTACTAGAGTTGTGATGGGATTAATTGCTTTTCTAGCTATCAACTGCTCCAAGTACACCTAAATAATTTTCCCTGTTGCACATGATTCCATGATAAATCTCAAAAGCTATTTGCTTCCAATGCAGGAAACGAAGTCAGAACAAGGTCTCAGAGTCTACTTAATCTAGTTGAAAATGACAACCACGCCAAAAAAGACAATAATGCAGAACACCGGCATAAAAAGTTTTGTCCTAATCCCACACTAGTGGGTCCAGTTGCACTGGCATCTGCGAATAAAAAAATACATATCCCACAGCCGCCAGTAGCCCATATGGTTACCCAGGAACAATTGGCTACAGAACCAGTTTCAGTGGAAGCTTCTCAGCAACGAACTGGTAATGATCTCCCAACGATCTTTAGTACTGACAGAGACATATACTCCCTTGCAAATGAGCGTGACACCAAATTTATATTTTGATGTAACTTTTTTTAGTTGCACTAAGACGAAGATTAACAAGGGGGCCGATGATGGGAAAAACTCTTAAACAGATGCTTGAAACAACTAAAGTAAGAATTCCGATCAGATCTATAGCAGGATTCAGACGGCCACTGGATCCACATGAATTTGCATATATAGCATCGATCACAAATATTTTCGTGAGGAATGATATTCCCATCTTGCCTTCATGGAAACACCACCGAAATACCCCTAAGAATTTTGAGGGTTTCCTGAAGAAGTTACATGTAAGTCATCTGTCTCTTGGACATACTCTTTTGCTCTGTCCCTTTTTTCTTAGATTTCCGTTTGTTATATATGATACTCATTGTTGTCTACAGAAATTTTTCATGTTCGATGAGAATAGCGAGGATGTAAAGGTTTTTATCAAAAGCATATTCTCCGCATGTTTGCGCCAGTAGCACCACAGGCTAAAGAAGCAACACTTCTCTGGAAAGTGTTTTCAGGATGTTACAAGAACGTCTCCTGTGGATCACATGACTGACGATCAGTGGGGTGATCTTCTCCAACATTGGCTTGATCAAAAGAATGAGGTATGCTTTCAGAAGATTGTGAGACTAGATCACATTGTCAATTCCTATTTATGTATATGTCTTACAAGTCTCTTTTTTTAGGCTATCGCTCAAAGGAACTGTTCTAGCCGTAATAAAGTACGAGTAGTAAGTCATACGGGATCCTGCAGTATAATTGGGCACCTCTACCATTTGGTAAGGACATGTTGTTTTGTACTGGTATTAGTATGTAATTGATCTTGTGCAATCTGTATGCATCGTATCTTTTGATCGTCTGTTTCGACTACGTGCTGCAATTTATTTTCGCTCATTCAAATGTAAAAGAAGTCTAACTAGGATCCAAAAAATAGTTGACTCTCCTGGATAAATTCGAGGGATGCCACACGAATAGATACGGTGTCATTGTAAAGAAAGTTGTTGTAAGTCTTCTCTAATTTTTGTGATGTTGCACTTGTGATATGTACGTATATATGTTGATATTCAACCTTGCATGGTCTTCTTCTCAGTTTTGTCTTCACTTACCTTCATGCTTTGCAACTAAAGTCAGTTTCAGTTTTGAATTGTACAAACTTGTCATATCCGCACCTCATAGTGTGTACATGCGAAGCCACATTTTTATTCATCTTAGTAAATGACATAAAAAACATCTATGAAAAAATGATATTTTTACTGAAGTGTATAAGATATGTTATCAGCATTGCCAGTTATAGCAGTTCATGCACTTCTTAAACATGTCTGCATGTTTCTCTATAGTAACTTCACTTGTCTTACACCTATTTATCAACTAAAATTTCCTGGCTGACTTGAAAGAGGAGATGGCATATCCTGGGAAAGCTTGTTTAGTAAAAACTCCAAAACAATGTGTGGATTTATTTTCCGAGGTACTACAACGCGGTGCTAAAGCCAAGAACATGTTGCTGTCTAATGCCGGGTTTGGAGCGATCTCGTCAAAGACCAAATTCAAGTACAACTCCAACTCCAAGGCCATTTCTTTGCATATTCAATTTTTAGAGGAACAACTCAAAGATGAACGATCTTTATCATCTACCCTAAGTGTATATAATGACCGTTTGAAGGCCAAATTAGATGAAGATGTAACCCACCTGGAGCACAACACATAAATTAACGAGAAAGTCATGAAGATGCCCAATATTCAGGGTTGGACACTAACAACTCATTTAAGTCCCTTTGTTGTGAAATGTAACCTAATGCTGAAAGTACTTTGTTGCTGCATTAGTCTGCACTTGGGTCATTTCCTTATTGTGACATCTCTATAATTTGTATGTTACCTTATACTGTACTACATGTGTTTCCAAACATAAACCTTTTTAGCATGTTGTTTTAGCTTGCTAAAAAGCCTTGTATCAATTGTGGAGCAGAGGTACTAATTGGTGAACAGATTGCACCAATATGGAAGTAGTATGATTCTTGAATGTGTGATCCGTGGATTGCTAGCCTGCTTAATATTGGTGCTTTATATGCTGCAAGGTTGGACTATTGTGTAATATACATATGTGTGGATGCGATGAAACTAGTTATGTGTGTCAACACCCGGATTTTTAATCCCAGATGCCTGTTATGCCATACATCGCAATCCCAGGATTACCATTTTTGCGAGACAAAACAGATTTGGAAATCACAGTACATCATCCATTACAAACCATACATAAGGTCTTAGACAAACAAGGATCTCATGATCTAGTTCTTAATACAACTCAAGCAGCGGAATCACGTAATAATAAAGGTAGCGTAGGAGAAGCTCCATCTTCAGGGTCACAGGAAATGCTGACGATGGGAGATGATCCTAGTTGTCGTAACCTTCCTGCGGTCCATCATCCTGGTACTCCTCTTCATAGTCTGGCCACGGGAATAGCCAGGGACAAAGCCATGAGTACTCTTTAAGTACTCGAAAACTAATACTAACAAGTGAAGGGGGTTTTTGCAATGGGTTACTAAGCTCTAGGGTTGTTTCGCAAAAAGCCAGATTTACCTCTACTAAGTTCAGAAGCAAAGAAAACTAGTTGAAGTTTTATAACACCTAAGTGGGTGTTGGAGATATGCCCTAGAGGAAATAATAAATGTAGTTATTATTATATCTTTTTGTTTATGATAAATGTTTACATTCATTCTATAATAGTATTAACAAGGAAACATTAATACTTGTGTGATTTGTAAACTAAAATAGAGTCCCTAGTAAAGCCTCTTTATAATACTAGCTTGTTGGTTAATAAATGATTGTGGTTTCCCTATCATGAACATTGATATGTTATTAACAACAAGATCATATCGTTAGGAGAATAATATGGTGGACATACTCCTATAGATAAGCGTAGCATAAAGATCAAGTCATTTTAATAGTTCAATTGCTATATGCTTTCTGATACATAGTAACCTAATTTCTTCGACCATGAGATCATGCATATCACCTTCACCGGAAGGATGCTTTGATGACATCAAACACCACACCGTAACTAGGTGGCTATAAAGGTGGCATTGAGTGTTCAGAAAGTATTGGTTGAGACACATGGATCAAGAGTGGGATTTGTCCATCCATATGACGGATAGATATACTCTGAGCCCTCTCGGTGGAATGTCATCCAATTAGCTTGCAAGCATGTGACTGGATCACAAGGGATCACATATCAGGAGCGAGAAAAGAGTATTATAATATGAGGTTGAACTAGGTATGCAGAGATACCGACGATCATAACCTCGGATAAGTAAACTATCGTGAGACAAAGGGAAATTGGTATCGTATGTAAGTGGTTCATTCGATCGCAAAGTAATCGTAGAAATATGTGGGAGCCATATGAATTTCCAGATTCCTCTATTGGTTATTGTTCGGAGAAGTGTCTCGATCATGTCCGCATAATTCACGAACCGTAGGGAGACACACTTAAGGATTCGACGTTGTTTGAGTAGTTATGGAATGATGAGAAAGAGACCGAATGTTGTTCGGAGTCTCGGATGGGATTCGGGATATCACGAGGAGATCCGGAATGGTCCGGAGAATAAGATTCATATAAGGAAAGTCCTATTTCGGAGTTGGGGAATGGTTCCGGTGTTTTCATCGGGAATGTTCTAGAAGGTTCGGAATGTCCGCACTGAAGGGAAGGGTACATGAATGTGTCATACCAAGTTGGAATGATTGCATCATGTACTAGGTGTCATCTCTGAACAAAATAAAGGGTTTAATCAAATCCTAGTTTGAAAAGTCAAACGCCAATTTGAAAAGTCAAACGGCTATTTTGGGAAGTGGAGGGGAAGGTGGAAACCGAGTTGGGGAGGAGTTCCTCCTCCACCACCCCCTTGGGAAACCAAGTTGGGAGGAAATCCTCACGGCTGACCCCCGAACCTATATAAGGAGGGACAGGGCTGCCCCTCCTAGCACCCAACACCTCCACCCGCAAACCCTAGCCCTAACCCGCCGGCCCTCCTACAGCCGCCGCCCTAGGGCAAGCTGCCGCCGCCTAGCTAACCCTAGCCGCCAGCCAAGCCTCCTCCTTGGTGTGTCTAAACCCTAGATCGCCGAGGAGCTCTCTCATAGTCCACCATACTCGCTCCGGCTTAAGGCGAAGCCCTGCGAGATCTCCCCTCTACTTCCGGTACCACGCCGTTGTGCTGCTGGAATCACGAGGAGAGTGTTACAACCTCCGCTGCCTGCTGGAACAAGGGAGAGGAAGGTCTTCGTCGAGTACCGAACGTGTGAACGACTGCGGGAGCGCTGCCGGAACACAGCGCCGAAAGGATCGTCTACGCAATCTTGAGATCGGGAAGAGTACGACTACATCACCCACGAGAATCCGCTCTCGTTAAACACTTTGGAATATTCGAGGGTGAGTTATTCCATCGAATCGTTGCTACAATGTAGTAGATAGATCTTGGCTTGTTTGTTTGTATGCGATAGAAAGTTTTCCATGCTATGAAACCCTACAGTGGGAACTTGAATTTCATATCACAACTCTGTTGTGGTCAAGTCAAAGTCTCAATTCATTTCACAAGTCATTTTGAAAACATCTGACAGGGGAACAGTATGGCCACTCCAACTGTCCATAACCACGGATGCGGCTATTCGAATAGTTTGACACTCTGTAGAGATTGTACACTTTCACCACAACATTCGATACATCTGTCAGGAACAAATCCTGAATTCACCATACTCAGTATGCGGATAATCAATCCTAACCTTTCAATTACACACCCTAGTATAGGCACCTCTCCTGTGAGTTTGGCCTCCCAACCATGACCAACTTTCATCTTGGGTACTGCACAGGTGGACAATCTTCACAAGGTTGCCTCAGCTCAGACCTTGGCCGTGAGGGAACCCATACTAAGGTATATAAGTTTCCAGTCAAGCCCTACCCAATTTTCACGTATTGTGGTTGTACGGTAAAATTGGAATGGTATCGCATCTAAACAACCATCAGTTTTATAAAGGGCTAAGGCTCATGCCTCAACATGGCTACGGGTGGCTAGCGGCATGGCTGAGGTTGGCGATCGACGGGCGGTCTCCTGGCGATGCTCTAGTACTTGAATGCGCGCTTAGGGGCGGTCGCAATCGGTCAGGAACGTGTGGTACTCTGCGCGGCAGAGGCGACGTCTTCGACGGCGAGCGGTGGCTGTGAGGCATGGGGCGGCGAACGGGAGTGTCTGACGTGTTCCTGGGATCATGGCGAAGCAGTGGGCACGGGCTGCGGTCGAGGGGCGGCATGGGCACGCATGCCCAGTGTGGCGCTTTGGGGCGGTCTCGGCATGTCACAGTGGCACTGGCCACGCAGCGTTCCCGGTGGTCCATGGCTTGCACTGGCTTAGGGAGGGGACAGTGAGCAGCGGTGAGGTGTTGTCTACCTCCCAGACAAGGTTGGCAAGGCTAGGGTGGCTGCTAGCTGGCCGTCGACAATGGGGTGGAATGGTGAGGCTCGGCCTGCTCACCATTGAATGCATGACAAGCTTACAATGGTGCTAGAGGTTAGTTAAAGGAGCTAGATGATCTACTAAGGCTAGTTGCAACCAGAGAGGGAACAAGTTAGGCCAAATTTACTGCATACTATAGTGTTTGTGATTTGTTTGATTTGAATCTGCAAGATGTTTGATGAAATGGCCGCAAGAAACTTACTTTTGAATTTTGAAAAGATTTTTGGTGGGTGTGCTAGGCATGTGCTGGGGATTATGTGGGTGCTTGGGTTTTGAAAATTGAGCTTCTTTGAGTGGTTTTTGAAATAGTGTAATCTTCCCATATGAATAGATTCAATTTTAAACTGTCATTTAAACTTAGTATTTGAATGTTTTTGGATGATAACAAAGTGGGCCTTGGTACCTTATTATGAGTACTAACAAGGGGTGCAAAGATCCATAAATGTTTCTGTTGAGTTTTGAAAACTAGGGATAGCCAAAGTAGGCATGAGAGTTAATTTGGCAAAAATGACCATTCACTTCATTTGTTTATTTTGAGTTGTTTGTCTTTGGGAAAAGATTGGGGATTGTTTAGATGATGTTTATTTCACCTAAGAATCCTTTTACAAGCAAATAAACACAGAACCATGGCAATTTAAAACAATCCAAATTTTGAATACACACACATATGAATGCTTTCATATTTTTAGTTGGGAAAGTTTTTGTTAACCCTAATTTTGATGATCCAAGTTTAATATTTTTGGGATGTTACATTTGTGTATGCACTAATATCTATCTCTATCTATCTATTTATCTACTCTTCTCTATATATCTACTATCTATTCTATTCTATTTTTTTCTTTTCTTTCCTAATATAATATGACAGTTCAAATTTGGATTTACTACTATGTCCATAGATTTCCCACCAAAACACCTCAAGAGAGACTAACCATTGATTTTTATCAACTACCGAACATTTTTCGTTCATCAAGGCACTAGCAAGAGGAATCTAACGATCAGTATTGGTTGGATTCGCTCTCCCTATGTGCAGCGCAGCACCATTGGTACAAAAACATCTAGGTATCAGTCGATCTTTCGCGTCTGAGTGGATTCATGAACAAATGGAGTATGACTCTAAAAAGACCTTATCAATTTTTCTGTTTTATTAGTTGGATTAGTCACATTAAAATTCATAGTCGAGCGGCAAATCCGCCCCCCCTCCACACAATCCCGCGGTAATATATTTCAACCAAAGATCATGGTATTAGATTTTTTACCTCTCTTTCTAGGAATAAAAGGATACTTTGAGCAATGGGGATTATGAAGTTGCTGGTTTGGGTGTTGCGGTTTGCTCATAAATTTTTTTACTAAGACTATTGCCAAATTCAAAATCATAATCCAGCGTCGAAACCTACAACCCAAACAAACAGTAATTGTAATGGAGGGTCAACATTATTTTTTATATGTGAATATGGTTGTTATTGATGATTAGTTGATATGACCATTTTTTCTATTCCTAAATAGAGGGAGTACCATTTTTTATCTCCTAATATTATTTGCACCCTAGCCAAAATCAAAATCTCAGTTGAGCGGTAAAATTTACCGCGCGTGCATCTATGACACTCCCGGGATTAGGGCTAGACAAATCCCAGACCTCTGTCTGATATAAGCCTAACCTAAATCTCAGAAGCGTACAGAGAGAGAATTGATAACACAACAGTGACCCTACGACACAAGAATTATTACAGCAAGCTCATAACTGAGCGAAGAACCAAAATATTACAAGCGGAGGTCACTGACCACAAACATCAAACAACAGAAGGAAAATTATGCTATTAAGTATAACAAACTTAACAAATGGCCTAAGAGGCGTGAAGCATAACGATGACATCAAATCCATAGATTCTAGACTGTCGGCTGGGAACTCCAAACTACTAGTCGATGTCGATGCCGTAAAGAACTCATCTTCTTATGGTAACACTTACTCTGCTACAAAAGTATCAATGAAGCAAGGGTGAGTATAGGGTGTACTCCGCAAGACTTATGGATGGTGGAGTTATTTTGCATAATGCCATCTTTATTTTGTAAAACAAGAGTGAGAAGAATCTCGACTAATCAGAATATTTTAAAGGGGATAAGAGAGCGATATCACTAGCTTTGATCATCTTTTGATATCCATCGAATCATCAACAGCTGAACCTACCTAGGATCACCATCTCGATCCATGAGGAAGCATCCTTAAGCACACATTACTTAACTTGCCAAGTTTTACGATTAGGTTCAAGTTCTCTATGATCTTCACGTCCGTTCCCAAGTCGTCCATAACCGCGGACACGGTTTTTCGAAAAGATTAATAACCCTGCAGGGGTGTACAACTTTACCCACACGTACTAACCTTCTCTTAATGCCAGTACATTAGCCCTCTTCCTTGGAAGGTCGGGAGAGGATGGTTAGACACGACCTTTACCTTGCTTTCGCCGAGACCATGATTCACGCACTAGGGAGATACCGCCGTAACGGGCCGAGTCCCGAAGCCGATCCCTAATGATGTGTGCGGGGTTCACGATTACGGATGCCGGGCATCTATTGTTCTCGGCCACGCTTACCTACCTGTTATGAATGCACCTCCTTCACCTCCATTCAAGAACAGCCAAGATGCATATTTCGAATGGAAAACCCAAACTATGTGACTCATGGAATCTACTAGGCAAGTTAGTTGGTCATGGGGGTTTCTAGGCCCCCGTGTCGCTGTACGCTCGTCTTGGTTCAAGAGGCAAGAACATCGGGTCCTAAGGGTGGCAAGTATGGGACTGCAAAAACCACAACCCACTATGGCCTCCCATACAAGCCTTAACATGTTTAACTTTCATCTCTGATCTTACCACGTCATCCTATCATACTAGGTTCATTCGCAGCTCTGATTCATCAACCAGATGGACTAGTGGTAACAGCTAAGCATGTCTAAGCACAACAAGTGTAACAACTCTAGCAATGCTACACAAGCCAAACCCTAGTTATACTAGGAGCAGTGGATCAGGGAGTATAGGCTACAAAGCGAACATGCATCAGATAGGATTAGTCTATCTATCGATAAAAGACTTTGGAATCGTATGCACATGGCAAGAATGTAAATACTTTGAAAGCATAGGATTCATATGTATGTGTGGGGCTTCGCTAGCCTTTGCCTGTTGATATCTAGAAGGCAGAGTTCCGCACACATGGTACTTGACTTGGTTATAGTTGGCCAAGTATTGATCTTCGAGCTTCGACGTTGTTGATCTCGGTCTTCAGTCTTGGACTTGATCTCGATATCGTATTCTACCGGGGAAGAACCAAACACCGGAAATAAAGGGAAACAATAACCACATGGCATCGATGCAATTGCTCAAGCAAGGATGATGATATGACAAGTTAATTTGTATTGAATTGAAACCCTAGAACATGCTCGGTAGTTTAATCGGGGTTCCGAGGGGTACAAACCATAATTTGGAGAAACCCCGGGTGTATATGAGAGGGGTTGATTTGTTCTTCTAATTAAAATTGTCATTGAAGTTGTTGAACAATGCATGATTATTATAGCTTAAATAGGTAGAGATTATTTTTCTGAACATTTTGATATATTATTTATATTTTTTTGAATAATAGAATAAAAGTTATTGATTTTATAAGTTTTAATCATTTTCTAGAATTATTTAACTAAATAAAACCTTTACTGCGTCATTATGACAACAACACAGGGGTGGGGCATTTCTTACTGGGGCTGGGTCTAGCCCCAGACACTGACTGCTGGGCCCTAGGTTGGGTCAATAGGCCACGTGGGACAAGCTTGGTCAAGGCCCACGTCAGGCACACGCAGGCGCCACGTCGATGCCACGGTGGCGCCACACAGGCTCCCCGGAGAACGACCAGGCGGTGGCGGTTGGTGGCGCTGGAGGGCGAGCGGAGACACGTGAAAGGGCGTGTTTAAACGAGCGCAGCGTGGCAGACCTGTAACATCCCAAAAATACTAAACTTAAATCATCAAACTCTAATCATCAAAATTAGGGTTAACAAAAACTTTTCTAAATAAAAATATGAAAGCATGCATGTGTGTATGCATTTAATTTGAAATTCTTTTGAACCAACTTGTTTGTTTGTTCCTTTGCTTGTAAATGGATGCTTAGGTGAAATAAACATCATCTAAACAATTCCCAAACTTTTCTCAAAGACAAGTAAAGCAAAACAAATGAAATAAAGGAATGGTCATTTTGACCAATTTAACTCCCATGCCTACTTTGGCTGTCTCAAACTTTCAGAACCTAACAGAAACTTTTTTGGATCTTTGCACCCCTTGATTGTACTCATAACAAAGTATCAAGTCCCACTTTGTGATCATCCAGATACTTTCAAATGCATAGTTTAAATGACAATTCAAAATTGAATCTTTATCATATGGGAAGATCCCACTTTTTCAAAAACCACTCAAACAAGCTCAACTTTCAAAACCCAAGCATCTGCAGACTAACCAACACCAATCTAGCACACACACCAAAAATCTTTTCAAAATTCAAAACTTGAATTCATGCGGCCATTTCATCAAACACTTGGCAGACACAAATCAAACAAAATCAAAACACTATAGTGTGCAGTGTTTTGATCCTAACTGGTTCCCTATCTAGCTCACAACCATCTCAGTAGATCATCTAGCAAGATTAACCAAGCTCTAGCACAACTGTGAGCTTGCCAATATCATCAATGGTGAACAGCCGAGTGCATCCTTGCCACCCCAGTGTAGACAGCAAGCTAGGAAGGAAACTAGCCGTGCCAACCTTGTCTAGAAGATCACCCATGCCTCACCGCCCCCTCTCAACTAGCCCTGCCTCAAAGACACCGACCAGAGCACCCAGGAACGCCGCGCCCGTGCCTCTGCCAGCCGTGCCGAGCATGCGCCAGAGCGCCACCCTCGACCAAATCCCACAGACAGCACGCCGCCCTCGCCACGTGCATACACGATCGCCACCGACCCAGGAGACCGCCAGACATCCCCGTTCGCTGCCCCATGCAGCACAGCCACCGCTCGCCGTCGAAGACGCCGCCTCTGCCCCGCAGAGCGTCGCATGTTCCAGACCAACCAGCACCGCCCCACGTCTCGCAACCGTATCGTTGAGCATCGCCAGGGAACACCGCACCGTCCCCTACCTTCGCCCATGCCAATAGCCGTCTGTACCATCGCCCCCGATGAGCTCACCGTGCACCCCGACGGTCCCCTCGCTCCACTATAAATAGAGGCCACCCCCAGCCGAATTGAGCACACCATTCTACTCCCCTCTCACCACTGATCGTGCCACACCGTTCCCGGAGCAAGGTGAGCAGCACTTCGCCGGAATTTCACCGGAGCCCGCCGCCTCTCGAGAAGAAGGAAGCCAGCGATTGGAGCCGCCCCAGGAGGAGGCACCGGTACCAAGAGATTCGTCATCGTCAACTTCGTCGTTCGCCCACCTCGCCGACCCTCGCATGCACCCCGGTGAGCCCCCAGCAACCCCCACTGGCCGCGCTAGGTTTCTGTCTCGCTGGCGTTAGCCAACGTCGACGATGACTCCCAGCCGTTGGATTAGAACCAGATCGAACGTCCCACATCGCCCCATACCGCTTCGCACCCCCTGTCTCACCGACGAGTGAGGACAACCACTTAAGCAGCCCGCGGAAGCGCTACGCTTAGCAGGCCGTCCCGTTAACTTTTCCCGCGCAGCCCAGTTATTTGAATTAAGCCTTTTCCATTTTATTTCAAACACACTTCTATACCCAGTTTCAAAAATCAACCCAGATTGATTCATTGCACCAAATTGAATGAAACCAATTTTGTTGGAAAGGTCTGGGAATACTGAATCCAAGCCCGTTGGATTCAAGTCATTTAGATCTATAGATCACCCATGGTAAAAATATCAAGACAGAAGCTTTTCTGCATTCAAATATTTTTCAAATTTAAACCATAATAGCTTTTGAGTTGATTCCAACTCTCAAAAATCACACTTAACCATACCTTTCAGAATATATAAAAATATATAGGTTTACTTACAGAAATAATGTTCAAGTAATAAAAGAATGCCCCATAGGCATTTCTAGTCACTTTATTTAATTAAAATAAAAGGGTAAAACCTTATTAAATTGTGACACCACTTTAAATCATATTCCCATGGACTAAAATATGTGGTGATGACATGTGTCAACATGATCCCATGTTTGGTTTGGAGAATATTAAATCTTAAGTAGTTTTTCAATGAGTAGAAATTACTTTTCTAAAAATAAAAGGAATTAAACCAAGCTTTAATCTTGTAATGTTAGTGATGATGTTAGATCATCTATAGGACCCTTGTGTGTGATGATTGCAAGTAGTTAAGTATTGTTTGGTGATTGTGTACATCGTATTTATTTATAGACGCTAGTACCGACCAAGGATACGAGGAGGAAGGACGATACTACAAAGAAGAAGCCGAGGAGAACTTCAACCATTGCTCTGCATAAGGCAAGATAACCCTTGCAATTCAGCAATCTTATACTGATATTGTGCAAGCAAATACCTGCAAGCTATTAACTTAGCAAGCTTATACTGATATTGATGCAACCTAACACTTGCAAGATACTCTACTGATGCAACAAACCACTACTTGTTACCATGCCAATCATATGCCTTAAGCATATATGATCATCTCCACTTGATAAACCAATCCTAGTTTTACTTGCAAGCTTCTTGCTTTATTTCTTTATCAAAGCTCTTACCTAGATTTTTCCTAAGTGAATGGTAGATACTAGAAAGATATGTGAAGGTTGCATAAAGAGCATAAAATTTGGCCTAAGCTAGATAATCTTTATGTCCTCCTAAGGCATGAGATTTAACTTAGTTAAACTCCCCTAGTTTACCACCCCTCATTAGTATTTACCCCCACTTGGAGATGCTAGTGCTAAGCATAAATCTTGATCAACTTTAGATGGGAATACTTGGTGGAAAAATGGTTATGAAAACCTTGGAATGATGGATCATTCTATTGAAATGTTTTGGGACATGTGTTTCCGAACACCTGATGACCTTGGTGATGAAAATGTTGAGGCATGAGCCTTAGCCCTTTATAAAACTGATGGTTGTCTAGATGCGATACCATTCCAATTTTATCGTACAACCACAATATCCGAAGATTGGGTAGGGCTTGACTGGAAACTTATATACCTTACTATTAGTTCCCTCATGGCCAAGGTCTGAGCTGAGGCTACCTTGTGAAGATTGTCCACATGTGCAGTACCCAAGATGACAGTTGGTCATGGTTGGGAGGCCAAACTCACAGGAGAGGTGCTTATACTAGGGCGTGTAATTGAAAGGTTAGGATTGATTATCCGCATACTGAGTATGGTGAACTCAGGATTTGTTCCTGACGGATGTATCAAATGTTGTGGTGAAAGTGTACAATCTCTGCAGAGTGTCAAACTATTAGAATAGCCGCCGCGTCTGCGGTTATGGACAGTTGGAGTGGCCATACTGTTCCCTCGTCAGACTTTTCAAAATGACTCGTGAAATGAATTGAGACTTTGACTTGACCATAACAGGGTTGTGATCTAAAATACAAGTTCCCACTTAGGTGTTATAAACTTTCAACTAGCATTCGTTGCTTCTAAACTTAGTAGAGATAAATCTGGCTTTTGTAAAATAACCCTAGAGCCTAGTGTCCTATTATCAAAAACCCCTTTCACTTGTGAGTATTAGTTTGCGAGTACTTAAAGAGTACTCATGGATTTGTCCCTGGCTGTTCCCGCGCCCAGACTATGAAGAGGAGTACCTGGAGGATGGACCCCAGGAAGGTTATGACAACTAGGATGATCTCCCATCGTCAGCATTGCCTGTGACCCCGAAGATGGAGCTTCGCCTACGCTACCGTTATTATTACGTATTCCGCTGCTTGATGTTGTATTAAGAACTGGATCATGAGATCCCTATTTGTGTAAGAACTTATGTACGGTTTGTAATGGATGATGTACTATGGTATCCAATTCTGTTATGTCTCGCAAAAATTGTAATCCTGGGATTGCGATGTATGGCATAACAGGCATCTAGGATTAAAAATCCGGGTGTTGACAAGACCTAACTACGGCGGTGTCGCTGGCTTTTGGTTTCCGGAGAAGGCTTCTCGATGATGGGCAGCTACGGCAGACGGTGGCCTTCGACGCAGGAACAGACTAGAGAGGGAGGGAGACAACGAAGTGGTCCAGGAGGACGAGGTCAACGATAATGGCGAAGGCGGTGGTCGTTGGAGGCGAGAGAGACGGAGTCGATGGCGATGATTGCGAGTGAGCAACGCCAATTTCTTCTGGGAGATGAACCAACACGACGAGGCGGAGCTTCTGGAAGCCTCGGTTGAGCGAGGGGAGGGCGGAAATGGTGGTGGTACGTGGCGGTCAGGCTAGGGTTTTAGAGCTTGTGCGCGCGAGCAACACAGAACGAGAGAGCAAGAGATATGGGGATAAGGAGGAAGAGGGGGACGTGGTGGTTCTTATCCTCGCATCCGGTGGCAGCAGCGGGCATCACAACGCAGCGGCACGGCGGCCGGCATCGACAGCGCCACCGAGCTGCTTACCGACGGTGGGGAAGAAGACATGAAGAGGTGAAGCGGTACGGGGCCGTGGTTGGGCTGCACTTGGGCCGGGGTGGGCCTCTTCGGGGCGCGCGGGAGCTACGGGAAAAGAAGAAGAGAACTGGGATGCGGCCCAGATAATGTTAGGAACTATTTCTATTTTCAGAAAAAACATTTTCTTTTTATGTTTTGTATTTTCTCTTTTGTATTTGAATTTCAAAAATGTTTTGAGTGATGTAAAAATACCAGAGGCTTTATAAAAGGTTGGAAAATACTGAGGGGGGCTTTTATTCAGATTGGGCTCCACACTTTTGTATATTTCAAAATTCAAAACCATTTAAAATGTGTTTCAAGTAAGAGGAAAATCTAGGGAGAGGGAGAGTTAGGGTTTAGGGTTTCTAGTTTCTTTTTCTTGCATGCATTTTGGTATGATGATCATGAATGCACAAACAAAACCCCTAATTACTATTAGCAAAACTAGGGTTGTTACATCATTCCTGTTTGAATCGTAGGTAGAGTATTCAATGTCGCGCACTTGTGCATAATTAATGTAATGGATGATCAGCTAACGTGACTCTCGGCCTTCATTTCCTGACCAGCCATCATACTAATGCAGAGTACTAGTCTACAACTACCTTTTCTCCATTGATTCGTGAAAACAACTACCTTTTTCTATTATTACTTGGACGCTGGCAACAAAACTTAAAATCGTAATCGAGCGGCAAATTCCCGACCGACTCAAATGCGCCATTTCGCGCTCCTCCCTTTCAAACATTTTGAGGCAACATCTCCTGGTATTATTATTAGAGATGGATGCTACCCAAATTCAAAATCTCAATCGAGCGGCAAAACCACCCACTGACCTTCCCGCCCTCTGTTTCAAAAACTTTGAGCCAAAATATCCCACCGGGAGTACCATATTTTTAATTATTATTAGAATAGAAGATGGGTGCTAGCCAAATTCAAAATCTCAATCGAGCGGCAGTATCACAAATCGACCTTAGAATTTGACCATAGAATTTGACCTTAGAATCGAGCGGCAGTACCATTTCACGCTCCTCTATTTCTAAAAAATTTGACCATAGAATTCCCATTCTGCCCTTTGTCCAAACGATAAATCAGTAGGCTATAGTCGGTATCTTGGGGGCATGATCGTAATTTGTATCATGTTCACCTCTGTGGTCCCTATTCACGCAGTTTTTCCCGTCGGCCCTCCCAAAAATCCCAAGATCCTCTATCTCCTCCACGACCACCGCGCGCACCGGCCGACGGTAATTCCATGGCGGCCTGAGCCGCTTGAGTTGCGGTCTCGTGCACCGCCGCAGAGCTACTTCACCGACACCTACCCCACTAGATCTATTTCACCGGGCTTCTGCGCCACTACAACGGAGATGCGGTCTCTTCCACCATGCCAATGGCGTCATCAACCTCCCAAGCTCTGCTTCCCCGCCGCCGAATGGTACCCAACCTTACTAGAGCCGCCTCACGGGTGTCCACCGGATAGGATCTAGTTCAACAAGTTCCATGTCCACCGCTCCAGACCAGATGCACGGGTGTTGCCATTCACTGCACCGTATCTGCCTCAGTGACGCCTTTGTCCACCGCGCCGGATCTGCCTCAGCGTCACTCTCGTCCGCCACTCTCAAGACGGCATAGACAGCCCAAGATGTTCTTCTCCGACCACCCAAGATCTGCTTCCGCGACTACCCAAGATCTACTTAGCCCAACCGCAGCACCCTTAGTGACCTGCACGTTGCCCGCACGGTACCGATGATACTTAGACGCCTCTACGACTGAGGTAACCTAATCTCCAACCCCTTTTATTTTCTCAGCAATATAGCATGTTAAAGCCTGTCGCAGTGAACTTCATTTTTATAATCATGCTAGTACATACAAGTCATTGGGCATGCATGTTGTTTGTGCTACATACAAGGTCACTAGACATGTTTATTTGCATTCTCTTCTCTACAAATTTCAAGTAATGCACATGTTTGTTATTTTTTCATGCACATGTTCCTAGCTACTCCCTACAACAGTAATTGCCTGATACTGGTTAGTTTTTGCAAAATGTGAAGTCAGCGAAAAATGTTAGTTTGGATTCCCTGCTCCACGGTTTCTGAATCTATATGGTTCGTCCTGAGCTAAGTTCCTGATATTAATTCCTCCTTGGCATCGTTCTACTATCCTCTAGTACTTGTTTAAACTCATCATACTAGTTCGATAATAAATTTATTGTTGCTATATGGATCTTTAAAAGATGCAAAACTGACTGTTTGTTTTTTCTTTGCATAGAGCTCAAAAGGGTACACTGAACATGTTGGTTTTCACAGTCTCTTCTACAGGTTCACAAACACGATGTCATTGTTTCCTTATCTGGTGTTGGTTCATCCTAAGCAACGACATAACTATCCTCTAGTATGTAGTTCATTCGTGGTTTGCGTTCCTGCTCTGCAAGTTCTGGCATGATGCCATTATAATTTATGTCTTGTTCATTCTTAGATACTCCTAAGAAAGTAACTGCATGCTCATTGTGTAGCTCACCAAAAATTCTGAGTCACCCAAACTCTCTTGCATTCCAGGATATACTACTGCTTCCATGTATATTTGTTGAAATGAACTGGCTAGTTTATATTTACTAAAATTCTAGGAAACACTCTGTTTGATTGCTCAATTCATCTGTAGGCACACTTGTGTAATGCTTGCTTGTCCTATTCTACAGGTTTACAAGCAATGCCATTATATTTCATGTCTAATGGTTCGTCCTAAGCAGCGGCATAGCTATCCTCTACTTTATATATCGTTCATTCGTAGTTTGCATTCTTTCTCTACGAGGTCTTTTATGATGCCTTTATAATTTCTATTTGGTTCCTAGCTACGATAGTAACTGCATGCCCATTCTGTAGCTCAACGCGAATTTTGGGTCACCCAACGTCTCTGGCATTCCAGGATAAACAACTTCTTCCATATATATTTGTTCAAATGACCTGGCCAGTTTATATTTGCTGAAATTCTAAGGAACACTTTGATTGACTGCTTATTTCATTGTATGCACACTTGTCTAATGCTTGCATGTCCTCTTCTACAAATTCGCAAGAGACGCCATTATATTTCTAATCTGGTGTTGGTTCATCCTAAGCAATGACATAACTATCCCCTACTATGTAATTCATTCGTGGTTTGTGTTCCTGGTCTGCAAGTTCTCGCATGATGCCATTATAATTTCTGTCTCGTTCATTCTTAGCTACAAAAGAAACTACATGCCCATTATGTAGCTCACCGCAAATTCTGAGTCACCCAACATCTCTTGCATTCCAGGATATACTACTGCTTCCATAAATATTTGTTGAAATTACCTGACTAGTTTATATTTGCTAAAACACTCTGTTCGATTGCTCAATTCATTTGTAGGCACACATGTGTAATTCTTGCTTGTCCTGTTCTATAGTTTCACAAGCAATGTCATTATATTGCATATCTAATGGTTCGTCCTAAGCAGCGACATAGCTATCCTCTATATGTAGTTAATTTGTGGTTTGCATTCTTGCTCTACAAGTTCTCTCATGATGCCATTATTATTTCGGTTTGGTTCCTAGCTACGACAGTAACTGCATGCCCATTGTGTATCTCACCGCAAATTCGGTGTCACCCAACGTCTCTGGCATTCTAGGATAAACAACTGCTTCCATATATATTTATTGAAATGACCTGGCTAGTTTATATTTGCTGAAATTCTAAGAAACAGTTTGATTGATTGCTAATTTCATTGTAGGCACACTTGTCTAATGCTTGCTTGTCCTCTTCTACAGGTTCGCCAGAGACGCCATTATATTTCTAATCCGGTGATGGTTCATCCTAAAACAATGGCATAACTATCCTCTACTGTGTAGTTCATTCGTTGTTTGCGTTCCTGCTATGCAAGTTCTGGTATGATGCCATTAAAATTTCCATCTGGTTTATTTTTAGTTATGACAGTAACTGCATGCCATTGTGTAGCTCACCGCAAATTCTGAGTCAACCAATGTCTCTTGCTTTCCAGGATATACAACTGCTTCCTTATATATTTGTTGAAATAACCTGGCTAGTTTATATTTGCTGAAATTCTAAGGAATACTTTGTTTGACTGCTTATTTCATTGTAGTCACACTTGCATAATTCTTACTTGTCATGTTCTACATGTTCACAAGCGACGCCATTATATTTTGTATCTGGTTCTGGTTCGTCCTAAGCAACAACCCAACTATCCTCTATTGTATAGTTCATTTATGGTTTGCATTCCTGCTCTACAAGTTCTTGCATAATGTCGTTATAATTTCTGCCTCGTTCATTCTTAGGTACGACAGTAACTGCATGCCATTGTATGGTTTATTCTTCTGGTTTATTCTTCTATATATATATTTGTTGAAATGACCTGTCTAGTCAATATTTGCTGAAATACTAAGCCACACACATTGTTATATTTATCGCTTCATGGTAGACACACTTGTTTAATGCTTACTTGTCATGTTTGTTTGACGTGATGGTCAATATATTTGAACCATTGACCAGTAATAAACTCTAGTTCATAGATCCTACCATATCAGTTAAATGAGTAGTTTGCTTTGTTTGATGTATTAACTTGATGTTACTTAGTTTCAGACTGCATTTATTGCTATCGCCACCAACGAGGGGGCTGCAAGATCATGTCTCAAGTTTGTTTTCCAATGTAGATGTCACATGATGTCTACGCACGCTTCTATTCTTGTAGACAGTGTTGGTCCTCCAAGTGCAGAGGTTTGAAGAACAGCAGCAAGTTTCCCTTAAGTGGATCACCCAAAGTTTATCGAACTCAGGGAGGAAGTGGTCAAAGGTATCCCTCTCAAGCAACCCTGCAATCAAGATACAAGAAGTCTCTTGTGTCCCCAACACACCCAATACACTTGTCAGGTGTATAGGTGCACTAGTTCGGCGAAGAGATAGTGAAATACAAGTGATATGGATGATTACAAGTGGTAACGATGCCAGAAAATACTTTGATGGCATGGAAGAGACTAAAGGAAAACTGAAACAAAGATGGAAGCAAGCAAACATGTAACAGATCTAGTTATAAACGGTGTTTCAATGCTTAGAAGCAAGGCCTAGGGATCATACTTTCACTAGTGAACACTCTCATATAAATATCTTCTTTCCATGACACTACTCTGAACTACTCTCCGGTTGGACAACTCTAATCCACGGTAGGGCTACAAAAGCACTCCTTAAAGTTTGCAATCCCCATCTAGATAACCCCATACTATCACCTTGAGTATAACTCATGAAAAGTATTTATGTAATCTCTAGCCTAACTGCCACACACGGTGCGCACGCTGTCACTTTCACACACATGGGGAGAGCAGAGATCTATTAAAGCACTTGAGTAGCAGAGTAGATCTACTTGATTACAAAGATCATGATCACAATAAGATCATGCCTAAAGAGAGAGATGAACACATAACTACCGGTATGGCCCTTAGCCTTGAGGAAGAACTACTCCCTCCTCATTATGGGAATCAGCAATGGCGATGGATATGGTGTTGGAGATTGATGGAGATGGCTCTGGGAGAAATTCCCTGTCTCGGCAGGGTGTTGGAACAGACAGTTCTATTCCCCGAATCTCCCCTTCGGTGGCGGCGGTGCTGCGTAACTTTTCGTGGATGTATGCTGGTTCATCTAGGGTTTTCTCATCGGGGGCTTTATATAGGCGGAAGGGCAATGTCGGTGGAGGGCCAAGGGGCCCACACCCACTGGTGGCTCCACCAGGGGCTACCGGCGCCGACATAGCGTGTGGAAGCCCTGGTGCCCTCCTCTGTCTCTATTTCGTGTTTCCGTATTGTTTCGGGAAAAATAGGCAGATTGCCTTTTGTCCCGTCCAATTCCAAGAATATTCATTTTTTAGCTTTTCTGAAACCAAAAACAGCAGAAAACAGGCAACTGGCACTGCGGCATCTTGTCAATAGGTTAGTTCCAGAAATTTTATAAAAATAACTCAAAGTGTAGATAAAACATAGCAAAGTTTATATGGAACATAAAAAATTATAGATACGTTTATGACGTATCATCACACTCAAAAGGGAGATGCAGGTGATAGATGGAGAGAGCAAATTGAGAACTGTTATCAACTCGATTATCATCTGAAATACCAATTTTTGTTTCCCTTGAGTTGATAATATGTAATAATTTTAAGTAATTTTCATTTGATGTAATATCTAGACTAATTTCATAGGACATGTAGGCATTTAGTTGATTCCGTCCACACATAGCGGTAGGCGGTACCGTACCAGCGCTAGCCAGGTCGATTAGGATACAGTATAGTGCTTTGTATTTGCCCATCTTGTATTAGGCAAACGATGAACAGTAAAAATGCTCACACGTTGTACACCTTTTATGATACCAAAATGGGCTCCAGAAATTCAGAAACTGTAAAAGACCGTAAAATTAACGGTCGACATGCGAGATTAGTAACATTAATGGTCCATAACAGTGGCAGGCCGAAACCTTAATAGGACGAAATAGTAACATGCCGAAACCGTAAAAGGCCGAAATAGTAACATGCCAAAACAATAACAGGTCAAAACAGTAACAGGCTAGAACAGTAGCAGGCCAAAACCATAACAGGAAAAAACCGTAATAGGCCAAAACAGTAATACTCAAAACAGTAGGGACCAGAAAAATAATGGGCCAGAACCTTAAATTGCCAAATCAGTAACGGACCAGAATAGTAGCAGGCTAGAACAGTAACACGCGGAGTTTGCACCAGGCCAGAACAGTAATAAGCCAAGGAACTCACCGAGTTAAAATAGTAACGACCAAAACATGGGCAGGACATTCATAGACCTAGACGGTAGGGCCCAAAGTATATGGGCCTAGTTCGAACAGTAGGTGGATATACAGTAATGGTCCATAAAGGATACGGGCCAAAGCGGGATGGCTGAATGGGGCCATTTCGAACAGTGAAGGGTGGAACACTAATGGGCCCGGATATTTATGGGACGTGCGAATGGGCCAATTTCAAACAGTGTGTGTGGAAACAGTAACGGGCCAGAAAGTTTACGGGCCACCTACGGCTATACCAGTGGTCAATTTGTAACAGTGCATGAAAAAACAGTAACGGTCCACGATCTTGTTGGGCTTCCTTAATGGGACGGCCCACTTAATAATCACAGGCCTTGGCTGGGCCTATCTTCTACCATGGTTTCATTGACAGTTAACAGCGTTAACCGGATGTTAATGGTGTTCGCCACGTGGCAGTTTGCATGATGTTTGAAGTCAACGCGGCTGGCGAACACATCTACAACGGAACAACTTTTCATGGCCGAAGGGTGTGATCTGCCACGGTCGAAAAAAATCCATGGTAGAATATTTTGTGACGGGGATTTTACCATAAAGAGCATCCGTCGTAGAAGACTCTTCAGCCATGAAAAAAGGGCCTTCAACCACGAAAATTGTGTGTTGTAAAAGGACATTTTTTTTGTAGTGAGGATAGCCCTCTGACTTCTGTTGTTGCACAGATAGTGTACCATGTGATACAGTAAACATTTGTATTGACTCCTTTTGAAAGATGGCCTTCCTTGCTGGCAGCAGGTCAACGCGAAGTAGTTTGGTGATCTTAACACGCTGATCATCGAACTTAAATGTTAGTGGTTCTGCGGCCTATAGATTTTCAATAGCTCTTGTGGTTGTGCCCCTAACAAGCATATAGCACTCATAGTTATGGTTGACAACAAACTGGAATTCTTTCCCAACTAATTATTTGAGAACATGCAAAGCAATAAAATTCAAGTTTTCTCATGCCAGAAAATTGTCTTCACTACGAACATGTCAGTTACTGGACCAGTTGTTGCACGTAGATGCTTCATAAGTTTTTGAGAAACCTGAGGCCTCATCTATTTTGTAACCGAAGAGGACATGTTTCCTGCTAGTAGAAATTAAAAATTCAGGTTAAAGCATTGATCAAATGGAAATTCAAATTTTAGAAATAGAAACCTACCTAGTACTTGAAATTTTTTAACATGCCATAACTAGTTATTCTAGATAAGTGTGTCTACAAAAACATAGATAAGTAGAACTGACACATAAGGACTAAGATGGATGTACTAGACAGTACAATCCTAGATAGACAATGAATGCAACAATAAAGTTGTTCACTTAAAATGAAATGGTGGAAAATTAGACGTAGCATGATAATAACTTATAATGTTATTCATGTAGCCAGTTGGTAGTATTGATATGTAATAAAAGTGTAGTACCCATAACCCCAATATCTTATGTAGTAGAGCACGATACTGTTTTACGAAAATTTCCTGTGGGAACTATTATTTTGTGTTCTATGCCAAAATACACCGCTATATCATGTCTTTGCTAAGTACCATTATGATTTTGTGGTCGTTTGCTTTAACACCTAAAACATCCAAAAATGTCAAATTCAGTCTAGAAAGGAAACAACCCATCAGAAATTAAAGCTTCTACATTCCTCTTTCCACATGGAAGGTTGTGCCCCTAACAAGCATGCGAAGACACTAGACGACAACGGATACAATCGTTCCATGCATAAGAATGAAACATGGGTGATGTGTTGGGGTTATTGTGATTAAACTTATGGGTCACACTAAAGGGAGTATTCAATATTTCCCCTAATCCCCTCTTCTTAGTCTTTTTTATGCACAAATCACTCTCTTCTGAATCTCCTAGGCTATGAAATATATCGGAAATAGAAATAGTGAGGGAAAATAAAGAGAGAACAAGACCCTGTAGGAGAGAAATGGAATCACGATTCGAAAAAGATCACAAAGAAGATGAAGAAATGAACCTCTCAAATTGCAGCGGAGATCAGGATCTAGAAGTTTCCACTAATTCGGCTGTAATCCCTATGCACTTGACACATCCGTATATAAGCGGTAGGTGATGGGATGGGTCACCCAAGCATTGGACAATGTGCCAAGTTGACTCGATGGCGTAGGTGGCGATGGTGGTGGTGGAAACTCAACAAAAAGGATTAAGCTGGAAGATGTATCAATGGTAAAGATTGGACCGGGGTCCATAGTTCACTAGAGGTTCTCTCCTTAGATAAACAACATGGTATGAAGGTAAAAAAATTGCAGCGGGGCAATTGATAGGAACTGAGCAAGGCATAACAATTCAATTACTAGTCAGAAAGATCCTATAAGGTTGATTGGGCAATACAAAAATATACATAGACCGCCATCCAACTGAATCTATGACTAGAAGTCCACATTCAGGTTATCATCCGAACCGCCTCCAGTATTAAGTTGCAAGCAACAGACAATTGCTTTAAGCATAGTGTGTAAGGTAAACAGTCCACATGTTCCATGAACAAGAGACTGCTGTTTTCTCCCTAGTAGCAATAGCACATCTACAATCGAAGAGATTATTGTCACTTCCCTTGGAAACTAGAGTCATGAACCCACTATCGAGCATAAATACCCCCTCTTGGAGTCACTAACAACTACTTGGCCAAGATAGCTACTAGCAACGGAGAGCATGCAAGATCACAAACAACACAGACATGATAGAATCATAAAGATAAAACCATTAATCAAACCAACATAATAATCTCAATATCCATCGGATCCCTTGAATACGAGGTCCACACCTCATGCATAGTCAACTTTGGGTCCAGGTAAGTTCTTGTCACTGTAAGTATTTGCATATCATTGAGAACAGCCAACGGGGTACCCCTTGCACATGGTATAGGAGCTTTCACATAACCAAAATGACAAGGCAAGCAAACAATGAGCATCTCAGCAATCTTTTTATTTACAATATGCATAGCTTTTTATTGAGTATGCTTCCTGGATAGCTCATTATGGTGATGCTGCAAGTTTCCACCATGATTAGGCATGGCTTAGGCTAGCGGCCTAGGCGTTTCTCTAACACATAATACAAACTCCATGCACTTACAAGTCCCCTCTTTATTTCACACCGGTGACATCCATAGACAAAATAACATGATATCAACTCAGTACAACAAGGTACAAGTGCAATGTTGAAAACATTCCCCGTGACAACACGGTTCTGCTAATTCCAACTTATAAGTGCAAGCATATACAACAAAGTTGTCACAATGGTTTAAGTTTATTAGGGGCAAAGAATAAAGTGTGCCATCAAGTTCGTGGGGGCTTTAATCACTAATTTTCACATAACAAAATAGTTTTTAATTGGAAGATAGTTGAAAACAAGAATATACTTGTAATGGTGGAACACACCGTGCATAGGGGTTTATAGAGGACACTTTTGGAATAACTTGGTTTCTTGGGAGTTGGAATCATGAGTAGAACTTACCCATACAAGTGGAGGCTAGCAAAAGACTAGGAGCAACCAACTAAGAGAGCAATAATGGCCAAAATCATGCAATGCAACAAAGCAAACTAATCAAAGCAAAGAGTGGTACTACAAGTCAAGGACTAAATGATCATAGAGGCTAATGGTGACTTGTAGTAGTCATAAAATCGTGTAAGCATGTGCCAAGTCAACCCAAGCAAAACATCAAAGGAGAATACCACAATACTATACTTTTGCATGCTAAAACAACGCATAATTTCTTCAAGGCACACTAAGCAATCCCAATTGTTTGGAACAAGACATGTTATAGAAATAATCACTAAGCATAATGCTAAAATAACTCCTAGCATGTCATGCTAAAGTCTAAGTCACAGTCAATGCAAGCTCCTCTAGCACTTCAAGCAAGAACTTACTACTTTCCAACACCAAGCAAACTTACTTGCAAAACAACACAGCGAGAACGGGGGTCCAAACTACTTTATTCAATAAAACTAAACAACCTAAGCAAAGCAAACGAAAACTAAGACGCTCCAAGAACAACACAACTGTGCATGAAACAATAAAAAACGAAGTGTCTAGACAGACCTAAGCATTTTATTGATGAAGAAGGGGATGTCTTGGGCATCCCCAAGCTTTGATTCTTGTACCTCTTGGATATTTATTGGGGTGACACCATGGTGGCATCCCCAAGATTGAGCTTTTGTCCATTCGTCATCTCATTGCATCATTCTCTCTCCACACCTGAAATTTTTCCTTCATACAAAACTTCACACAATCTTCATTAGCAACATTAGCTTATTCAAAGGATATTAGACCATTGGCAAAGCTTTGGAACAGCAAGGCTTTTCACTAAAACACAAGATACTGTAGTAAATCCTTTAAAAAGCTCAATTTACCTGAAGAGAACTCAAAAAAGAATCAATAAGAAGCAAATGCAAATAATGGAAGAAATCTGTCAAAACAGACCAGCAGGTAGAAACCGATTTTTTCGAACATCTTCTGTTGCTCAAATCAAAATGTGTTGAACTAACGAAAGTTATCTAACATACTGGGGGATTTATTCGTAAATTTTGAGCTCAATCTGAGTTACAGAGCCTCCTCACGAATGATTTTGGTGGGGGACAGAAATCTGTTTCGGGACTGCAACTTCCCAAATCTTACTTCCCTCTCATTAGAGGTCATTCTTGGCACAAAAGGCAAACAAAAAGGATAAGGATAGGTTATTACAGAAGTAATAACTTCCAATACTCAAGTAAACTCTTGGGTTATCTCCCAACAAGTACTTTTTTTTAACGCCTTTAAGTTAGGCACAAGAATCAAGAAGAATCAAGTATTTTCAACTAAGGAAGCATTAACATCAAACCTTGCTTTCAAAGGAGGAGCAAAAAGCAACTTCTCTCTTCTCATAGGGAAGTGTTCAATACCTTTCTTGAATGGAAAATTATATTTAATGGTGCCTTCTTTCATATAAATGATGACACCAACTGTGCTAAGAAAAGTTCTTCCCAAAGTAATAGGACAAGAAGCATTGTATTCAACATCCAAAACATAGAAATCAACAGGGACATAAGCATTGTTAACCATAATGAGAACATCATTAATACTCCCCATGAGTTTATTCTTAGCATTATCATTGAGTGGGACATCCAAATAACAATCTTCTAATGGTGTCAAATAAAGCATTTCATAAATCTTCCTAGGCATAATAGAGACACTAGAACCAAGATCACATGAAGCTTTGAGATCAAAGTCGGCTTCCCAACTATATTCTACTTTCCTAGGAATAGAAGATTTGTGTTTTAGCTTCTCTTCCTTAATCTTAACAAGAGCATCTGTAATGTTTTTGGTGAAGTCAACATGCATATCACTAGCATCAGGACTTCTAGCAAGATTTTGCAGAAACATAATCACTTCAGAAATATTGCAACCATCAATATCAAAGTCAAACTTAGCATCACTAGTGGTAGGCATAGTAGGAGGAGGAATGGGGGCTACTTGTGGTTTAGTGGTGATAGTGCACACACTATTGTTTCTATCAATTTCAGCTTCCCTTTCCCACCTAGCATGAAGTTGAGCTAACATCCTAACATTTTCATCAATAGTAACTTGTATGGCATGATCAGTAGCAAAGGTGTTTTCCGTAGTTTCAGGTTTAGCAGCCATTTTATTAACCAAGGAAGTTTGAGCTTCAGACAAAGAGGACATATTTTTCTCAACAGTTAAAAGCTTTTCCTCTGTAGTCTTATTGAAAGTGTTTTGTTTACTAATAAAGTCTTTGAGCATGACTTCAAGTTCAGAGGGGGCACTTCTAGTATTATTGTAAGAGCTTCCATAGGAGTTGCTATTATTAGGAGGATAAGGCCTATAATTGTTGTTGCTACCAAAATTATTCCTATAGGCATTGTTGTTGAAATTGTTGTTTCTAATGAAGTTCACATCAACTTTCTCTTCTTGAGCAACCAAAGAGGCTAAGGGAACACTATTAGGATCTAGAGGAGCTTTCCCATTAACAAGCATAGCCATAATAACATCAATCTTTCCACTCAAAGAGGAAGTTTCCTCAAAAGAATTTACCTTCTTACCCTGTGGAGCTCTCTCAACATGCCATTCAGAGTAGTTAACCATCATATTATAAAGGAGCCTTATTGCAGCTCCCAAGGTGAGTCCCATAAAAGTACCTCCAGCAGCTGAATCCAGCAGGTTCCTTGAGGAGAAGTTCAAACCTGCATAAAAAGTCTGGATAATCATCCAAGCAGCGAGTCCATGAGTAGGGAAATTTTTAACCAAATATTTCATTTTTTCCCAAGCTCGAGTAACATGTTCACTATCAAGCTGTTTAAATTTCATAATATCACTTCTCATAGATATAATCTTAGCAGGAGGATAGTACTTTCCAATTAAATCATCTTTGCACTTAGTCCATGAATCAATACTATTTTTAGGCAAAGAAAGCTACCATTCTTTAGCTTTTCCCCTTAAGGAGAAAGAAAAAAGCTTGAGCTTAATAATATGTCCATCTACATCCTTATACTTTTGCATCTCACAAAGTTCAACAAAGCTATTAAGATGGGCAACAGGATCATCAGAACCATCACCAGAAAATTGCTCTCTCATCACAAGATTCAACAAGGCAGGCTTAATTTCATAAAAGGTAGCATCAGGAGCAGGTGGAGCAATAGGACTGCTTAGGAAATCATTGTTGTTGGTGCTAGTGAAGTCACACAACTTGGTGTTCTCAGCAGAGTTCATTTTGGCAAAGGTGGGCAAGCCAAAAACAGCAGCATCTAGAGCAGGAACTAATTTTTTTGTGTTTTTAAAGAGGCAAACAAAACAAAGCAAAAGAAACAAAGCAAACTAAAAACAAAGTAAAGAGGAAGGACGTGAAGGACTCCCCTAGTGAAGACGTCCTTAGCCTCCCCGGCAATGGCGCCAGAAAATAGCTTTATGGCGCCTAGTACTTGTCCTGGGACGCTTTGTTGGAAACCCCAAGAGCAAGGTATGCAGCAGCACAGCAGCAAGTTTCCCTCAGTAAGAAACCGAGGTTATCGAACCAGTAGGAGAAAGGACATGTCACACAGGTGTTGCAAGCAACACGGAGACCTGCACAACACAAACTCAAGACTTTGCCCCAACGAATAATTGAGGTTGTCAAGCTCACCGGTTTGTTGTAGCAAAGGATTAAACATATGGTGTGGAAGGTAATGGTGGTTTGCAACAAGTAAACAGGTAACAGTGGAAGATGTATCAATGGTAAAGATTGGACCGGGGTCCATAGTTCACTAGAGGTGCTCTCCTTAGATAAACAACATGGCATGAAGGGTAAACAAATTACAGCGGGGCAATTGACAGGAACTGAGCAAGGCATAACAATGCAATTACTAGTCAGAAAGATCCTATGAGGCTGATTGGTCAATACAACAATATACATAGACCGCCATCCAACTGCATCTATGACTAGAAGTCCACCTTCAGGTTATCATCTGAACCCCCTCTAGTATTAAGTTGCAAGCAATAGACAACTGCTTTAAGCAAACTGTGTAAGGTAAACAGTCCACATGTTCCATGAACAAGAGATCGTTGTTTTCTCCCTAGTAGCAACAACACATCTACAACCAAAGAGATTATTGTCACTTCCCTTGGAAACTAGAGGCATGAACCCACTATCGACCATAAATACCCCCTCTTTGTGTCACTAGCAACTACTTGGCCAAGATAGCTATTAACAACGGAGAGCATGCAAGATCACAAAAAACACAGACATGATAGAATCATAAAGATAAAACCATTAATCAAACCAACATTATAATCTCAATATCCATCGGATCCCCGCAAACACAACATGCATGATTACAAATAGATTAGATCTTGATCATGAATGGAGCTCACAATATCTATACATGAAAGCACAAAGGAGGAGATACAACCATCTAGCTACTACATGGACCCATAGGCCAAGGTGGAACTACTCACGCATCATACCAGAGAAAAGGCCTCCGGGGTGATCTCCCCTCCGGCAGGGTGCCGGGAAGAACTTTAGATCCCCCTGATCTAGGGACGATGGTGGCGGCTGCTACAGACGGTTTCGTGGATTTCTGATCGGGTCCTCGGGGTTTCTGCATCGGGTGCTTCTTATAGGCGAAGGGGCGAGACCGGGAGGCAGCCAGGGTCACCAAACCCCAGACAGGCGCAGGCCCACCTGCCCCACGCCTGGGGTGGGTCTGGCCCCTCCGGCTCTCCTCTGGACTTCTTGTTTCCCACAGAAAGTAATTGACCTTGACGTTTGTCGCGTACAATTTCGAAAATATTTCCTTACTAACTTTTCTCAAACCAAAAACAACAGAAAACAGGCATCTGGCACTGTTGCAACTTGTTAATAGGTTAGTACCAGAAAACATGTAAAAAGAACATCAAAGTGTAGACAAGCAAAGCAAAGTAGATACAAAACAAGCATGGAGCATCAAAAATTATAGATACGTTTCCAACGTATCACCAACTTAGAGTTTTTTTTAGAAATAAAAATTTGAATTTGAATCACATAAAAATATGTTAGAAATAAAAAATACAGTTGTGTTTCTAATAGTACAAACATCTTAGAATTTTTTTAGATTTTTAAAAATAGTCAAAAATCATGAGTTATTAGAAATGGACCTCCCAGGTAGGTATAAACGGTATATCCTAGACATGTGATTTTTTTAAAAAATTTAAAATTGCCTCATTTATGTAGTTTTACACATGTGATTTTTCCTCAGTTAGATAAAAATAACACATTCCTAGTCCACATGGCCTGACGATCCGTCCATACTTGTCGAAAACTTCCATAAACCCTATATTTTAGTCGTATACCATACCAAACACACATGATATACCACTTTATCAGCCAACGGATACAACAGAGACAACACAAAGGGTACACAAAATTGTTCACTTGCTTTAAAAATGTTCAGCACACGAATACAACAGAGACACACAGAGGGTATACAATTACATCAGCAACACACATGGATCTTTATTTCTGTTGAATAAGCATCAGACAAACAACAACTAACAACCCTATTACAATTTTCAGAAGAAGCACTGCTTCTATAAGAAGATTAACCATAGATACCAACTTCATCCGTACCATTTCCTCATTCCTAGGCTTTAATGCTTCTCTTTATTTTTTTCCTTAGCTCCATATTTCCCTCCTCTCCTTTGCCCACCCATAAGAATATATTGCTGCATCACTAGTCAAAATACCATTCTCACACAAGTACTCCAACTACTTCAGATCCCACCGCCAAAAAATGTATTTGGTATAAAATTAGTAATACTGAACATCAAATATTGAATTTTGTATGAATACTGCTCATATTTTAGATACATGCGCCATCAATTGCATAAAAATTGAACCAAATTAAATGAATGCTTACCATGAGTTTTGATCTTGTAAAAGACCCAGCCATCATGGTCATCGGTGCCGGAGACGTGCCGATTGACGACCACGCCGCAGTTGGAGCAGGGAACCAGGGGAATGTAGGGCGGACGGTGTCAATTCTATGATGCTCGGGGCGACCTTGAAAAATACATGGTGGATCCCTAGGCTACGCCAACCAGGGCGACAACTTCGACGACAGATGGCTCCGACAGCAGCGCAACAATTGATTTGGGAATAGGTTTGAGGATGTTAGGGTTTCTGTTTCATTACGGACAAATGGTGTACGTGATAAAAAGCCAGGCCGCATTTCCTGGTTGTCTTATTGGGCCGGCCTTCATAGTTCTATTCCTCTTATAAAACCAGGGTGTCTTATTGGGACTCTACTGTTACTATCGTCTAGAGTCTCACATTATTCAGACAGAAGATTTGACTAGAAATGCACCGTTGATGCCAAACTAAAAGAGCCATATAAGTACATGAAAGTTTAATCAATCTAATGCACCTGATCATTAATTTTAACCCATTAGCAACCTAGCTCAAGAATCCCAATCACATATACAATCCCTAGATTTTCTTGTTCTCCCTTTATGCCACCATTCCCACAACTACACACCCAGAGAACATATGCCTAGCATTAAACATATCAGGACCAAACCAGGTTAAACATGAAACAACCTTCTTAAGCACAAACATTAGATTGTTAAAACACTAAGACATTGTAGTTCAAACATAGGAATAAAATGGATCAAGTTCAACACAACACAGATAAAGATAGTACAAACATAACAACCATATTAGCACATAGACACACATGACACAATCTACTTCATTAAGCATCAACCAACTCCCTCTACGACTGGGGGAGGTGCTTCAGCAGGAACACGACATAAGTGGCATGTTTGGCCTTTAGGTGCGGCTTATTTTTTTGGCTGCTAGCTCCATAGTAGGTAGCATGCTGCAGCATTCCCAGGTAATCCTTTGGCATCTCATTTCGAAAGCACCATGGGCACTTGTACTTCCTGAAGGAAATATGCCCTAGAGGCAATCATAGAGATGATTGTATTTCATATGTATCCATGAGTTTTTGTAATGTTCCTTGAATATCCATAACAGGCAACTTGTATTGATTGGCAATTATGTTAATTGTTTGTGAAACTCTTTACTTGTATAGTTATCCAAATAGTTGTCCCTAGTCGGAGTTCATGTGAGGACACATGTGAATATTAGACTAGCACATCGATTGGTTGATGACTATGTTTCGCAAGTCATAGACATGGAGATGTCAAACCAATGATGTGGACGCATGTTATGAACATGGGGTTGGACTGACCCAACTTGAGACTGGCAATTAGACTTGCATCTCTCTCTACACATCGTGTACGTTTTGTCCTTAGACCTGAGATTGTCGCATGTACTTGAGATGTGGATCGACTTACTTGGGGGCTATTAGACGCTACTCCGTAACTGGGTAGTTATAAAGGTAGCTTTCGGGTTTGTCTGAAAGCATGCTACAAGGCATGGTCAATCAAGATGGGATTTGCCCCTCTCTACTTGAGAGAGATATCTCTGGGCCCCTTAAGTGATCAGATCCAGAAATGCATGGTCGTGCTATATAAGGTTAAGAGTTAACCTAGTAAAGGGATTCCTAATCACAGTATGGAGAAAGGGAGGTCAGCTTGGAGCTAGACCAAATATCATGAGGCAAAGGGATAGACATGTACTAAACCTTGTGATGGTTCGTCCGATATGATCTTTGTATGCGTTTAGGAGTTGGCACGTCTTTGTACAGGCCGCTACCAACTATTGATATAATAAGTGTATTCGTGTCATGTCTATAAGTATATGAACCTATAGGGTCACACACTTAAGGGGCTGGAAGCCTAATGAGGATTAGATCCGAATTAGACCAGGCTTAGACGACTAATGGGATGCTAATGTAGAAGCCCGCTGGGGACGCCTATATAAGAGAGGGTGGGGCATGCTGACCAGGGTTAGACCATTCCACCCAGCCACCAATCCTCACGCCTGTGTTGCACGTGCGGTCCTAGCAGTCCTGCGTCTAACGCTTCCACCTTGTACTTATGGATACCTCGGAGGTGCTACAGCGTAGCACTTGGACGAGCCGCGCAAGGGGAGCTCCTGGTGGGACGAGGACGAGGAGGAGACGTAGAACATCTACACTGCCTCGACGCGCTTCATCAAGTTTCGCAACCGCGCGTCTAGTGGTAATCTCGTGATCTATGACAACAGTAATCCTGGTTTACGCGGTAGAAGATTTGCACTAGTGTAGCCTACCCATATCCCTTCAGTGGTATCAGAGCATTTTATGTTCAGTTATAGGTTCGGGATGTTTTCATATGGTGATATGCATATTGATATGAATGATGTGATCGTTTGTATTGCGGTGGTTCAGGATTGATCTATTATCTTGCTTTCCGTGATCGTGATTCTGAGGTCGTCAAACGACTTACCCCTACCGGTCGGTTTCCGCCATAGGGGTAGACTGTGACACATAAATCATGTTGAATCTCACGAAGGTCTATATGATTGATCGAATCGGAACCTAGATCTAAAATTGATGTACTGTGATCAAAGGAGTTTGATTAAATCGATGTACTAGATCTAAAGTTTGATTTGCCGATCAAAATCCTTAAAGAAAATTGTGTAGATTCTATCTCTCATTTTTCACAGTTTTCATATTTTATGGTAATACCGCGAGGGGCACTTCCCCTTCGAACCGGGCAGGGGGAGAGCCCCCTTAATCGTAGCCCCTTCTATATACCTTTAAGGTAACTAGGTGCTATGATTTCACATGATCCGGTAGAATACGATTCTATGCATAAATTTTTTTTGCAGGATGTATGTGATCAGTATGGCCCATATATGTATGTGATGCATGTATGAAATTTTTCATGACATGCGTGTCGTGAGTAGGGCAACACGGCTGGAGCCATATGTGTTGTCAATTATTGTAATGGCCTGCGTGCCAACTTGTGATGATTCCAATACTATATAATTTTTATTACTAGATGTTAGGAGTAATAGCTTGTATCAGTTCTTGGAGGACTCATCACTTGGAGGATGGCTCACGTGGAAAATGAAGATGGAGATCATCATGGTGGACAGGTTCTATGGAGATGGAGATCACCATGAGAAAATGGGCCATACTGTGTCACATCTATGTGAATGCTATTCTTATGCGTTTTACTACTATGCATGCTTAGATGATAGAAGTAGAACGATTACTCACAAAGTTTAAGTTAAACCATGCCCTCCCAACCAAACCTTCCACCATCCTATGCCCTGTACAACCATTGGTGGGCCTATGAAATTAGGGTGCCGCGGTTTTCCTTGGCTGGATGGGTTTGTATCGGATACCTACACGCATAAGGTTTGGTGAACTTGACAAGGTCATCTTAACAGTTAAGGACCTTGGGGCATAAAGATTGGGCACCTAGTTTTGACATAGAGATGTCATCCAACAACAAGAGGATATGTGATATGATTAGCAAGTGTTGCTTACCGATTTACCTTGTCTTCTAGCAGTGATGCTAAAGCTCACTAGTCGACTTGTTAATTGTGGATCTTGAATCACTTAGTATCAATAGAGGGATATTGATTTAAGTGGGAGTATATGCTATTAAATTTTTTAATATGTTTTACTCTTTCATGGTTACATGGCTTAGTATTTTGCATGTTTTCTGTTGTAGATCAATGGCACCGAACACTGCATCACCTTTTTCTTTGCGTTAGGTTCTTGACAAAGATAAACTAAATGAAACAAACTATTCAGACTGGGTTCGTAAGCTGAGAATTGTTCTCAGGTCTGATAAAAAGGAAACAGTTCTAGATACCCCAATCCCCGATGAACCTGCCGATAATGCATCTGCTGCCCTCAAGAATGCCTACAAGAGAGCATGTGATGATTCTCTTGAGGTTAGCGGTCTTATGCTTGCATGCATGGAACCTGAACTCCAAAAGAAGTTTGAGGATCAGGAAGCGTACGATATGATCGTCGCGCTTAGGGACATGTTCCAGACTCAGGACAGGACCGAGACGTACAATGTTGCCAAGTCCTTTGTGGAATGCAAGCTGGCAGAGGGAGCAGGTGTAGGCCCCCATGTGATCAAAATGGTTGGTTATAGTCAGACTTTGGAAAAGCTTGGTTTTCCACTAGTCCAAGAGTTGGCCACTGATTTCATTTTTGCGTCTCTTCCATCTAGCTATGGGCAGTTCATTTTGAACTACCATATGCATGGGGTGGAAAAGGGACTTAATGAGTTATGCGGGATGCTAAAAATAGCAGAAAGTGACATGAAGAAGTGTGCAGGGCATAGCCATGTGATGGCTATGCAGAACAAGCCTAGCTTCAAGAGAAAGGGTACTTCTTGGAAGAAGAAGAAGGGCAAGGCTAAGGATACGATCCCCAAGCCTGCACCCAAGCAAAACGATGGACCTGTAGAAGACACTGAGTGCTTCTTTTATCATGAACATGGCCACTGGAAGAGAAAATGCAGCAAGTACCAGGCTTCTTTGAAGAAGAGTGTAAGTAAGAGTACTTCCCACTCAGGTACACTTGTTGTAAATGTTGTGGACATTATTCTCGCTGATTCTTCTGTTAACTCTTGGGTATTTGATACCGGATCGGTTGCTCATATTTGCAATTTGATGCAGGGGCTAATAAGGACTAGAGAAGTGCAGAAAGGTGAAGTGGATTTTTGCGTCGGAAATAAAGCAAGGGTTGCTGCATTGTTCATCGGCCTCATGCAACTTCACCTTTCGTCAGGATTTATTATGGAGTTGAATAATTTTTATTACATTCCAAGTATGGGTCGAAACATTTTATCACCTTCATGTTTGATGACGGATGGATATTCATTAGCGAGTAGAACAATGGTTGTGTAATCTCTAAGAATGATATGTTTATGCTAGTGCTCGCATTGTTAATGGGTTATTTATTTTAAATCTTGATGATGCATCTGTTTACAATGTTAGTGCTAAAATGCTTAGGCCTAATGATTTGAGTCCTACCTATTTGTTGCATTGTCGTTTGGGGCATATAAGTGAAAAGCGCATGAAGAAGCTCCATGGTGATGGTCTTCTAACTTAGTTTCATTTTGAATCATATGAGACATGTCAGGCTTGTTTACTTGGAAAGATGACCCAGTCGCCTTTTTCGGGTTTACTCGAGAGAGCGAAAGACTTGTTGGAACTCATACATACTGATGTATGTGGACCAATGAGCACAACGACCAGAGGAGGATATCACTACTTCATTACTTTCACTGTTGATTTCAGTAGATATGTTTATGTCTACTTGATGAAGCATAAGTCTGAAACTTTTGAAAAGTTCAAGGAGTTTCAGAGTGAGGTAGAGAATCAACATGGAAAGAAAATAAAGGCCTTGCGATCAGATCGTGGAGGTGAATATTTGAGTCACGAATTTAGCAATCATCTTAAGAGTTGCGGAATTGTTCCACAGCTCACACCGCCCGGAACGCCTCAAAGAAACAGGGTCTCCGAACGGCGCAATCGAACTCTGTTGGACATGGTTTGATCGATGATGAGCCAGTCGGATTTTCCATTGTCATTTTGGGGTTGCGCTCTAGAAACGGCAGCTTTCACACTTAACTGGGTACCATCTAAATATGTAGTTAAGACACCATATGAGATGTGGACTGGAAAGAATCCCAGTTTGTCTTTTCTAAATATTTGGGGTTGTGATGCATTTGTCAAGTGACTTCAGTCGAACAAGCTAACACCCAAATCGGATAAGTGCATTTTCGTGGGATATCCGAGGGAAACCTTAGGGTATTACTTCCACAACCGACAAGAGGGCAAAGTGTTTTTCGCTCGTAGTGGTGTTTTCCTTAGAAAGAGTTTCTCACAAAGGGAATGAGTGGAAGGTCGGTGCGACTTTAAGAAGTTCAAGATGAGCCAGTCGGGGATGCCTCTACAAGTGATGCTATTGTAGCATAACAAGTTGAGGAACCCGTGGCAATAGAAGCACCAAAACCATGAAGGTCGGCGAGGCTCCACGAAACACGGGAATTATTATTGTTAGACAATGATGAGCCTACGACCTATGCAGAAGCGATGGTGGACCCAGACTCTGAGAAATGGCTGATCGCCATGAGATCCGAGATAGAGTCCATGGGAGACAATCAAGTTTGGAACTTGGTTGACCTGCCCGATTGTTTTAAAGCCATCGAGTGCAAATGGATCTATAAGAAGAAGATTTGTATGGATGGAAATGTTCACATCCATAAAGCTCGACTTGTTGCCTATAACAAGACTTTCTCGACTATGAAATATGGCAGATGGATGTCAAGATGGCTTTCTTAAATGGAATCCTTACTGAGGACGTGTATATGATGCAGCCCGAAGGTTTTGTCGATCCAAATAATGCTCGAAAGGTATGCAAACTTCTAAAGTCCATTTATGGGCTGAAGAAAGGATCTCGGAGTTGGAACATTCGATTTGATGAAGTTGTAAAGGAGTTTTTCTTCATCAAAAACGATCAAGAACCTTGTGTTTACAACAAGGAAAGTGGGAGAGCGCTTGTATTTCTAATCTTATATGTAGATGACATATTGCTGATTGGAAATGACATTCCTATGCTTGAGTCTGTTAAGACCTTGTTGAAAAATAGTTTTTCGATAAAGGACTTAGGAGAAGCGGCATATATTATGGGCATCAAGATCTATAGGGATAGATCAAGGAGGATAATTGGATTAAGCCAGAGTACATACATTGACGTGTTGAAACGGTTCAGCATGGAAGAGGCTAAGAAAGGGTTCTTGCCCATGTCTCAAGGCATTAAACTCAGCAAGACTCAGTGTCCTTTGACTACTGATGAGCGTGAGCGCATGAGCAGGGTTCCATATGCTTGGCTATTGGATCCATCATGTATGCAATGATATGTACTCGCCCAGATGTTTCCTATGCTCTAAGTGTTACGAGCAGATACTAGGCTGATCTAGGTGAAGGTCACTAGACAGCGGTAAAGAATATCCTTAAGTACTTGAAAAGGACTAAGGATGTGTTCCTAGTTTATGGAGGTGAGGATGAACTCAGTGTAAGGAGTTACACAGATGCGAGTTACCTTAACGACTCAGATGACTCCAGATCGCACTCTGGTTATGTGTTTGTCATGAATGGTGGTGCTGTGAGTTGGAAAAGTTCCAAGCAAGATACGGTGGCCTCCTCTTTAACAGAAGCAAGTGGGAAACTGAAGTAAATATGCCCTAGAGGCAATCATAGAGATTATTATATTTCATATGTATCCATGAGTTTTTGTAATGTTCCTTGAATATCCATATCAGACAACATGTATTGAGAGGCAATTATGTGAATTGTTTGTGAAACTCTTTACTTGTATGGTTATCCAAATAGTTGTCCCTAGTCGGAGTTCATGTGAGGACACACGTGAATATTAGACTAGCACATCGATTGGTTGATGACTATATTTCGCAAGTCATAGACAAGGAGAGGTCAAACCAATAATGTGGACGCATGTTATGAACATGGGGTTGGACTGATCCAACTTGAGACTGAAAATTAGACTTGCAGCTCTCTCTACACATCGCGTACGTTTTGTCCTTAGACCTGAGATTGTCGCATGTACTTGAGATGTGGCTCGACCTACTTTGGGGCTATCAGACGTTGCTCTGTAACTGGGTTGTTATAAAGGTAGCTTTCGGGTTTGTCCGAAAGCATGCTACAAGGCATGGTCAATCAAGATGGGATTTGCCCCTCTCTACTTGAGAGAGAGATCTCTGGGCCCCTCGAGTATTCGAATCGAGAAATGAATGGCCGTGCTACATAAGGTTAAGAGTTAACCTAGTAAAGGGATTCCTAATCACACTATTGAGAACGGGAGGTCAGTTTGAGCTAACCAAATATCGTGAGGCAAAGGGAAATACATTTACTAAACCTTGTGATGGTTCGTCCGATATGATCTTCGTATGCGTTTAGGATTTGGCACGTCTTGCTAGAGGCCGCTACCAACTATTGACAGAATAAGTATATTCGTGTCATGTCTATACGTATATGAACCTATAGGGCACACACTTAAGGGGCTGGAAGCCTAATGAGGATTAGATCCGTATTAGACCAGGCTTAGGCTACTAATGGGCTGCTAATGTAGAAGCCTACTAGAGACGCCTATATAAGAGAGGGTGGGGCATGCTGACCAGGGTTAGACCATTCCACCCAGCCGCCAATCCTCACGCCTGTGTTGCACGCGCGGACCTAGTAGTCCGGCGTCTGACGCTTCCACACTGTACATGTGGATACCTCGGAGGTGCTATAGCTATAGCACTTGGACGAGCCGCGCAAGGGGAGCTGCTCGTGGGACGAGGACGAGAAGGAGATGTAGAACATTTATACTGCATCGACGCGCTTTATCAAGTTCCGCAACCGCGCGTCTAGTGGTAATCTCGTGATCTATGACAACAGTAATCCTGGTTTACGCGGTAGAAAATTTGATTTGCGCTAGTGTAGCCTACCCATATCCCTTCACTTTCCTGGACCAAGAAGATAGGTGATGTCGCCAGCCTTGATCTTCTTCCGCAAAACACGACTCTTGCGGTCCGTGTCCTGCACGTGACTACGGACATCATCTGACTCCTATGGACAGATGTGAAATGAAATAAGGCTTACAATAATTACTCTGTAAAATCAGACTATATGTGACACATATTATATAATGGGAAACTTAGGACAATTCCTTTTTAATTGAACATTTAAAAATCATAACAGAGTAGTTGATATGTTTCACGTATGAAGTTAGATCAGAGCAGCATTATGTACAAAACATATGTGTGTAGCAAAACAAAACATCTGTTGGAAGCATTAGTGCAACAAACAAATCTACCTATGAAGCTGATTGATCTATCACACAAATTAATCTTAAGCTATATCACAATAGCATTAAATACCAACTTATGTGTGCAACAGAACAAACCATCTGCTGAAAGCAGTAGTACAATAAAAATAATAAACCTATGAAGGAGATTGATCTATCACACGTAATAATCTTAAGCTAGATCACAACAGCATTAACTACCAACTTATGTGTGTAGCATAAGAAAATAGTTGATGAAAGCAGTAGTGCAACAAAAATAATAAACCTATGAAGAAAGATAACAACAACTGTTACTAGCAGTACTAAAACTAGACATTTATGCATCTGTAACAAAACACATAAGCTTTCATCTCCAGAACTGCAACTACATAAATGCTTGCTATATTTGAAATATTTTACAAATACAAAACACAAGCTTTCAGTAGCTCAACAAAAACTCCTTGAATTTGCTATACATATTGAATTTATCAACTGTCATGAATGTCCCAGAACCATATGTTCTATGTCAGACAAGCATTTCAAAATACTAGTAAATTACCAAGGTATACACTCTGACTAGGAGTATAGAGACTAGGTTTATTAAGCTCAATATAAAGTGATAAGATGATGCTAATGAACAAAATTATTAAGAAAAGCAAATGACACAAAATACATTCTACACAACAGTATAACAGTATATTGGAAAGCACATGGTATAGATTGCTATGTAATATGAGTTGTTCCCTAAAGATTTTATGCAACAATAAATTAAATTGTCTAAAAAAAGTACACAACATAAAAATGCATTAGTCCTAATTACACATTCCCATGTCTCTTTTACTTAAGTATTACACTCAAATTCACAAACTGGCATTGCTTAACTGCCTACGAAATTTGTCTAAAAAATGCATCAGTCCTAATTACACATTCCCATGTCTCTTTTACTTAAGTATTACACTGAAATTCACAAACTAGCATCACTTAACTAGCATTGCTTAAGACCAAAATGTGAGGTTCTTACATCTCATGTGATCGTTCAAGACCAAAAAATCAGGCAAAGGTCAAGCATAAACTACCGTAGAAAACCAAACAGCAACTAGGTGCATGTAAACCTGGCACAAACTACAAATATCATAACATTCAAAACATGAGGAACCACTAAACGACCTAGCCTTCCTAAATAGAAGCCTACTTGATCCTCCATCCAGAAGAACGTCGGCAAAGGGATCCTGGGGAAATCAGTAGCTAATGTATGGCGCATCTAACCTGGCAAAAACCAGTATTGCTAGGCGCATCTAACCCCAACAAGAACAGGACGAGGCATACGTTGGAGGCAAGAACACTAGGAGTAATATCTAGTCTTACTCATTAGTGTCATATCTCTCGGACTTTCGCAAGGTCTTGACGTCCGCAGGCGAGTAGATCTCCCACATCTCTTTCGCTCTTAACGCAACTTATTCTTCAGTAGACGGTCGGCCGACCCCAGCTAGAGCTCCCATTTCCGCCCTCTGCATCCGCCACCTTCTTCCCCTTCTCCGCATTGCTAGCAGCCGCTGCCACCTCTTCCCCTTCTCCATGGACGGCCGTCGTGATCGAGGGTTTGTGGAGAGATGGCTACCTAGGGTTTTCTTCTGATTTGGGGAATTTTTCAAAGTGGTTGGAACGCAGTCCATCGGTCGACTTTGCTACTTAAGGAAGCTGACGGTTCGGCACTCACATGTATACGTGTATAATATGCGCCGCAGGACGGGCCATACAGGCTTCTACGGATCTATTTTTGTAGCAACTATGACAATTTCCGAAGGATGATCGTGCCCCCGATTAAGAATCGTTCGCGCGTCTCCCTGCCGTCCATGTTTTTCCTCCAACTTCTGTTTTCCCCGCGGGTGCGCACTGAAGCAAAACATAGAAAATATACAATTTCTTCGCTCAGGAGAGAAGATGACTCAGTGACTTTTGAACATCATGAAAAGGCTAGGATTCTTTTGCAATCATATAAAGACAGCATAGGCTGCTCCACTCCCATCGAGCCAAGCTTTAATTTTTCTGAATATATGCAACCAGTTGAGCATTTGGAGAACCTCTCGGTACCTTTTTCAGCTGAAGAGATTGACAAGATTGTTGCTGAACTCCCCACGGACAAAGCCCCTGGTCCATATGGTTTCACTAGCTTATTTGTTAAAACATGTTGGCTGATTCTGAAGTTTGATTTTTACAGATTATGCAATGAATTCTGGGAAGGATCAGTTAACCTGCAAAGTATTAATGATGCCTTCATCACTCTGAATCTAAAAATAAACTCCCCTGAAAGTCAAAATGATTACCGCCCAATCTGTCTTATCAATATTTGTCTGAAAATCCTCACCAAATTATTGGCAAATCGATTACGGTCCAGAATTTTGAGCTTACTAGACAGTTAGGCGCGCTTCGCTACGCCATATTCATCTGGTTGTTGCATGTATTTTGTCATTCGTCGTGGCAGTGTGTCGTTTTATGGTTGGCATGGTGTATGGTGTGTGTGTTCATGTTGTTTGGTGAACTATGTTTGTTTGCCTTCTCAGCATCAGATTCAAATACATCCACAATGTCTTCGGCAAGTGTAACCTCTAGTTTATGTATACTTGTAAGAAAAACTCTGAATTAGTGGCATCACCTGATTGCTTTAAACGGTTCCAGACAAAGTTGTTGATGCTAATTTGTCATATGCTAGTGTTGAATAGAGTATACTAATAAATACAGCGACAATATGAGGAGTATTCCCTATTCCATAACTTGACCTGATGTTTTCAACACCAATAATGAAAGGGTATATCCAGGTAACGAAGATTTACAGTTTAAAGTGGTAGTCCATATGAATCAAGTTCTAGTGGTAGAACATACAGCAGATAAGACCTACATTAGATAGTCTTTTTTTACCTTTATCTAAAGACACACAATAGGAGAGATAGAGAGAACACTTATTATTGTTCACACATACATGATAATAGCTACAAAAGGGCAACACAATAGTTCATAAACATAAAAGCATGTTCTAAACAACACAAGCAATAACCCACACACATACACATTATAGAAAAGCCGATAATAGCTACAAAAGGGCAACACAATAGTTCATAAACATAAAAGCATGTTCTAAACAACACAAGCAATACCCACACACATACACATTATAGAAAAGCCGACCAACCGACTTCACTCGCCAAAACGCATGCTCGCCTTCCACATCCCAAACGCAAATGGTCGACGCATACGGAAAAAACACCTCCCATGCACACCATCACAGGACGATGCCATCCCGTGCGACAACTACCGCTAGCACTTCTGAAAACAATAACACAAAAAAAGTCAGGAAGTGCCAATGTGCTCAGCATAAGGAAGAAAGATGGCATAAAACCAAAAAATAGATTTTAATTCTTTCTACCTTTTAGTCCACATCATCCATACTTGAGACGTGGTCACGTGTGCTAGGTTAACCA
Source organism: Avena insularis (assembly GCA_023614405.1). Classification (NCBI taxonomy): domain Eukaryota; kingdom Viridiplantae; phylum Streptophyta; class Magnoliopsida; order Poales; family Poaceae; genus Avena; species Avena insularis. Next base: position 1,826,670 of record JAJUPC010000024.1, on the reverse strand, counting down.
ACTCCCTAGCAAGATCCTCCTGCCTTCCAGGCACTAGGATATGTTGAGAATATGCCCTAGAGGCAATCATGTATGATGATATTTCCCATTGTATTCATAAAGATATTAAGTTGTCATTCTATAAACATCTTATGTGTATTATTGAATATGTGATTCGATTGTGGAACTATATATTCATGTTGTTTGTACTAAATATCCTTGGTAATTGAGGTTGTGCTAGACACACAACTTAGACCAATGTGAAAGTTGGCTTGATGACTCGGTTCCACTTGTCATGGGCATGGAGATGCTATTCCAACTTACATAGGTTCGGCTAACACTACACCATGGACCAAACAAGAGGGCATAGTTCTTCCGGCAAAAGTCCACCTAAGCAGGCAATCTGACTGCCAGGGAAACTTAACTGCCGACACAAATAATAGATGGCATTTCCTCTGCCGATAAAGGTAGAGAAGCAGCGGCACCGTGTCTACCGGTAATTACCGAGAGATACGCTGGCATTTCATCTGTCGTCACAACTCAATTCTGGCCCATTAACTGTCGGCTCGTCCAGCCCAAGCGACCTCGAAAATAAGCGCGCGCGGTAGCCAATTTACGAGCGCGGAGCAAAAATGTTGGAAAAAAAGGGCGCGCGCAGCCCAAAATCTATTGTCGTAGACTTGGGAAAAAATCCCCAATTCTATCCCTAATCCTATTCCCATCGACCTCCCTGGACGCACGTGCGCCGCTGCTTCTCCGCCGGCGGCTGCTGTGCTTCTCCCCGCCACCTCTCCTCTCTCCCTCTCCACCATTGTCGCAGCTAGTCGTCCCAACTCCCCATGGCCACCGCCCTCCGCCGTCTTTGTTGACCCTGGTCTATGTCTGTTTCCTCTCTGCGAGTTGCCCCGACCTCCTTTCTGCCAGGAGCTCACCGACGGATCCTCGTATCGTCCCGAAGCTCCTCCGTGCCGCCGCAAAGGAGCTCGTGCCTGGTCCTCATCTCGTCCTCGAGCTAGCTTCTCCCTGCCGCCGGTAAGGATCTCGACCTAGATCCTCGTTTCGTCCCCTAGCTCCTCCCTGTCGCCGGAAAGGATCTCTCCTAGATTTTTGGCCAAAAACAAATTAACTACTTACTCCCTTCCTAGAACAGATAGGTAAGACAGGACTGAACTAAGGCCATGGGGCACTAGGTTTAGGAATTTAGGGGAGGCAGTGGAAAATCACACAAATTGCAACAGCCAGGTAGAAAACCACTCACAGTCAGAGAAGAACCGATTTTATTTTGAAAAGAAAAATACATGATATTAATGAAATTGAAGAAGATTCTACGCAACGGCATCTGATCCCTTGCCCTTGCTTGAATTGGAATAACAGACAATATCTCAACGAAGACTCGAATTAACCAATTATTGCAGATTTTTTAAGCGAAAATAGTGGAAAAGCTAACTTGTAGTATATACTATTGTGCTATATTGTGCTATTGTATCTATTCTTTTCTTGAGGCTCCTCCTAGTGTACTTTCTTTCTTACAGATCAAGTCGATGTTAACCAATATTATGTGTAGCACTGATCCGCGAGATTATTTAGCAGTGTGCTACTACAAAAAAATTGTGTTTTGTTTCTAGCTTGGCCCACCCATGAATTGTTTTGTATCTCCGCCACTGCTGACCGCCTGGTTCAACAACATGCAGAGCAACTCAAGGTCGCAGGCCTGGGACAACACCATCCACACTTTCTTCACCGTTGAGAACTTTTTGGAGGTACGATCTCTCCTATCCTAAAAGCAGATCCCTTTTTGGTTGATATGTTTATTCCTACGTACTATGTTTGGCTGATGCGAATCGAACCATGATTTATGTGTGAATTATTGAACGTCGCAGTAGTGGATCATGTGTTGTATGTACTCCCAATATATTTTTTTCCCTCGCCCCATATACTATACTGCTGCGCTGCACTTGAGCTACATTTGTAGTGTCATATAACTTGAGCTGTTCCGATTTTGGTTGTTTTGGTCTATGCTGGGGATAGTTGTTTAGGCTTTGGTATGTAACTAGATGTTTTTTATTATTGTCATTCATAAAATCGCAATATATCCAAATATATATTTGTGCTGCTGTTAATCGGTAATAATACTCCCTTTGTAATCAATCTTACAAGGTTTACTCATGCGGTGAACTTTTATATTCTATTTTTGACCAATCACTCTATCAGACACATGGCTAAAATATCATGTTTGATCATAACTTTTCCTTTCTCTCCATTTCCTTCTAGAATTTTTTGTTTTCATGGAATGTTGGGAGGTTTTCTCAAGGATACCTGAATTGGAAATTTGAGTTTACATTTTTATTCTGGTTGTTTATATTCAACTGCGCGCTTCAGTTTTGTGGTCAATATGTTTTCCTTCTTTTTGTCCTTGTTTTTCCTTCATCGTTTTTCACACTAGATTGTTTATTAACATGTATGCATTCGTACAGCAGATGTTCATTCATATGTTATCTTGTTATAACTATCTGTGTAAATATTTAATTTAATTAATCAAATTTTCTTATGTCTCTTAGGGCCATTTTAATAATACTTGTAAAAAAAATGGACAAGAGCTGGATGGCCGAGGATAGGCACACAAAAGAATTTGTAAAATTTTCTTTTACCCATTCAGCAAAAGGGAAAACAATTTTATGTCCTTACAAAAACTGTGTAAACTGTTTTTGGCTTGAAGCTAGTGATGTCGAGGAGCATTTAATATGTGAATGGTTTGTCAATGGGTATGGAAGATGGGAATATCATGGGGAGGCATCATCATCTCGTCGACCTGTTAGGGATGCTCATATGGAGCAATTTGATGAGGTTGAGGAGAGGGATGACTTAGAAGAAGATTGTGATGAATTGGCTGGAATGATTAGAGACATGAGGCATGATTTTGGGGGTTTGAGTGATGTTGAGGATGAGGGGGATCATAGTGAACCTGCCGATGAATGTGAACCTTTTCAGCAGTTAGTAGGTGATGCAACAAAACAACTTTATCCAGGTTGTGCCTACTTCTCCAAGCTGCGTTTTTTGGTGAGGTTACTCCACATAAAATCTCTTGGAAGTTAGAGCGATAAACGTTTTAATTTTCTACTAGAGTTACTAAAAGAGGCCTTCCCTGAAGGATCAAAATTACCTACAAACTTTCATGAAGCTAAGAAAAAGATAAGATGTCTTAGACTTGATTATGTTAGCATCCATGCATGTAAAAATGATTGCATCTTGTTTTGTAAGAAGCATGCAAATGTTGATAGTTGTCCTAAATGCCAAACATCTCGCTGGAAATCAGAAAAGAAGAAACCTGATGGTAGGCATGCACACAAAGTCCCGATGAAGGTTTTGCGATATTTTCCAATAACAAAGAGGCTACAGCGGTTGTTCATAATGGTAAAAAGTGCAACAGACTGTAGATGGCATGATGAAGGTCATACAAGAGACGGGCCTCTAAGGCATCCAGCTGATTCTCCCGCTTGGAAGCATTTTGATGCAAGGCACCCTGAGTTTTCTAAAGATAGTCGCAACATCAGATTGATTATAGCGACAGATGGCATCAATCCATTTAGATCAATGAATTGTGCCTATAGTCTATGACCTGTTATTGCAATTCCAATAAATTTGCCTCCTTGGTTGTGCATGAAGCAACCAAACTTCATCCTCTCATTATTGATTCCTGGTCCAAAGTCACCTGGGAGAGACATAGATGTTTTCCTAGAGCCTCTTATTGATGACCTAGATTTGCTTTTTGAGAAGGGAGTCCGAACTTATGATGCCTCTAAGTCTGATTACTTTCAATTGCACGTTGTTGTGCACTCAACAATCTCTAACCTTCCAGGATTAGCCACTATAGCCGGAGTTCTCACCTCAGGTGAGTATGGTTGTCCCAAGTACCACTCACTTACTTGCTCATCTTGGCTATCCAAAGGCAAGAAAACTTGTTATATGGATCACCGTAGGTTCTTAGTTCCAAACCATAGATTCAGAACAATGGAAAAAGCATTTTTTCATGGTGAGGTGGAATATAGGACAGCCCCTGAACCACTTACCGGAGATGAAGTGGATGCCCTTACAAAAAAAATGGAGACTGTATTTGGGAAAGACCCTAAGGGAAAGCAAACCACAAGAAAACGTAAGCGTGGGGATCCACCACAAATTTTCAAAATGAGATCCATTTGGTTTAGGTTGCGCTATTGGAAAGACTTGCTGCAACCTCATAATATTAATGCCATGCACATTGAAAAGAATTTGTTTGATAACATCATGCACACGCTTTTGGGCATCGACGGGAAAGCAAAAGATAATATTAACTCTCGTCGAGACCTAGAGTTGCGTGGAATAAGAAGCAAATTGCATCCAGTTCCAGTAGGAAAGGATACATTTGATTTGCCTCCTGCCCCATATTCAATGAGCCCTGAGCTGAAGAGGTTATTTTGCCAAGTTTTGAAAGGAGCCATGTTCCCGTATGGTTATGCATCTGACATAAGAAAGAATGTCCATGTTAAGGAGAAAAATTTGTTGGGCTCAAGAGCCATGACTGTCACATTCTCTTGCAGCAATTGTTTCCACTAGCAGTTATAAAAACATTGCCAGCAGGAGTTAGTGCTGCACTGATCCGTGTGAGTAGATTTTTCAAGAAAATATATTCTCCCGTCATTTGCATCAGTGATATGGAGAAACTAGAAGAAGAAATAGCTGAGACATTGTGCATTCTTGAGACCATATTTCTACCAAGTTTTTTTGATATGATGGTTCATCTTCCACTCCAAGTGAGACTTGGGGGCCCAGTGAAGTATAGCAACATCTTTCCAATAGAAAGGTCATTTTATAAACATGTTTGTGTACATCATACAATTTCTATCTAACAAATAAAACTAATACATGTTTAGTGTATTTTTATAGGTTTTTATGTAATTTAAAGGGGCATGTTCATACCAAAAGCCATCCTGAAGGTTCAATTGCAGATGTCTACATTTTTGATGAGTGTCTTAATTTTTGCGCTTGCTATTTAGAAGGATGTGAAACTAGACTGAGCAGATTGGTTAGAAATGATGCTCTTGAGCCCATGTCTAGTAGTATGCCTTTCTTTAATAGCAATGGTCGTTATTTAGCTGGAAAGTATACTATTACTTTAGATCAAAATACATGGCTTCAAGCACACAAGTATGTATTGTTCAATTATGATAACATATTTCCATACTTGAGGTATATTACATTCCAAACCTTTTCTTTCTAGAGTATGTGTTTGCATTGTTGATTTCTTTGCTTAATTTGCATGTCTAATAAACTTTTGCAGAAAGCATCTACACTATGTTTGGTTGCATTGAATTGAACATGGAATCAGGGAATTGGAAATCGGGCGTATATTTCCGTCGTTTGGGTGGGCTGGGAATCAGAACTTGAAAATCGGGAGCAATTCCGTGCGTGGCCGGGTCGCATGCAAAAACTCCCTTGGCCGATTCGGAGGTCGGGACCTCGGAAACACACGGGAATCGCTGAAGCGGTACCTCCCTGACTCCCTCGCACGCGAGTCTTCCTTCTCCCGTCGCAAGCTCGCGGCCTGGATACCGTTGGCGGAGGCCCAAGGTAGAGCTCTGTCCCCGTCCCTCTCTTCCATCTCCGTGTTGTCGCCCCTCCCTTCCACCCTCGCCTTGCATCGAGCTTTGTCCCTTCCCTCTCTTTTCACCTCCCCCTGGATGCCCCCTCCCCACCCTCTGAACCCTATCTTTACGTTTGGGCGCCGCTCTTCTGGGGCTATTTTCTCTATCCTCTTCCCTCCAATGATTGCTCCAACTGCAGCATCTCACAAATCGGCTGATGAATTTATTTTTTGTTTTGTTTGAAATTGCAGATTCTATTGATGAGAAGAAGTGATGGCTGAGGCCAATTTGAGGTATAAAAGATCTAATTTTGACTATTGTTTGTGGATCCTATCATTACTGCATGGACGGGCACACGGCTGGAGAAGAATTCCCGATGGAGTCATGCCTTTTGGAGATCAATCTGGTTCGTAGGCCATCCAATTTTACTCAGCTCTGCGTACAGAAGGTTAATGTTCATACAAATGGGAGGCACAAGTGATGTATAGAGAAGGATCAAGAGAAACGTGTCCAGCTGCAAGGAACACAGGCTGTTCCGAGAAGTACAGAGCACTGTAAATAGCAGATTAGCTTATTTTGTAAGAACCCGTCTGATGCAGTTCACCATGAATATGAATCAGTACCACCAGCTAATATTATTTCATATATGCTACCAAAATTCGTAAGTTCTGGGTAACCAGAGTCTGCCCAGTCATCTCTGCTTGAATTAATTATCCTATATACTGTTTCTATTGAATTTTATGTGCTACTGTAACAACACAGAGCAAATACTAGCGCAGGCGTGCGGCTGCGGCAATGCCACTTTTCCTAGTACATTCTGATATACTGCTATTCGCGGCATGCCACTTTTCCTAGTACATTCTGATATACTGCTATTCATACACGTACAAGTATATATTGTCCAAAAGCAAAAAAAACATCCAATTCCACAGCTGTACATCCAAACAGGAATTGTAATTGGGTATCACCCTTTGGTTTCAACAGAAAATTTCAAACCACACAAACAATAGAATTAGAATTGAAAGTCATTTCCTTTCCAGGCAGGATTTGGAATTTTCACCGAATTCAATTCCAAAATTCAATTATGTACATCCAAATAAAGCACTAGAGTATTTGTCCTCAACTGTCATGCCAAGTTCCATGAATGGTTTAGGTTGCATGTGGCACAACTAGTTGATAGTGGTGAAGAAGTTTCCGAAGAGATCCAAACTTTAGCTAAGGGACCCTTATTTGTGGCAAGGACATATTGTAGTTACACTATTAATGGGTATAAATTTCATACAAAGTCTTATGACGAGGGTAGGCCTACCCAAAGCAGTGGGGTGGCTCTAGTTTCCCAGGTGTCCTCCTCTTCAAATGAAAGCAGAACATACTATGGTGTGATAACTCAAATCCTAGAGTTAGATTACAATCATAAAGGAAATGTTGTGCTCTTCAAGTGTGAATGGTTTGACAACCGTGTGCAAGGTAAATGGGTTAAAGTTGATAGTTTTGGTATCACAGATGTCAACCGCAAACATCTAATCCACACAGGTCATAAGTTGAGTGATGCACCATTCACCCTTGCATCTCAAGCAACTCAAGTGTACTATGTTGAAGATCCTCTTGATCCTGACTGGTTGGCAGTTAGACAACCAGCAAACCAACGAGACCTGTATGATATGTTTGGCATGGGAGATGGGAATTATGAACAAGAAGATGGACATACAGTGCATAATATAGATCCTATTTCCACTATCAGTATTGAACTTAGAGATATACCACAAACTAGGACAGACATAGATGGCGTGCTTGTTTCCGCAAAAAAGATGACAAAGTGTGTGATGTTTACTTTCATTGTTTCTTTACCTGGCTTCAAATTCAATATATTCACACTGCATAATGTTGTTGCATCGTCTTTTCAGGAAAAAGAATGGGAAGGGAAGAAGGGTTAAGCAAGGAGGCGCATGCATACTGTGATTTACGGGACGCACAACTGGCAATAAACGCTGAGAAAATGAAGAGTTTGAGGCTTTCTACTCTTTCTAGTGATCTGAAATTAACCAAGACTGCGTGTGTAGAAAAACCAAGGAAGAAGGTGATGTTTTTCTTTTGAATTTATTTCTTATATGCTGAAACTTATGTTGCCATTTGTAGAGAGCTTTAGAATTAACTATTCCAGAATCAACTAGAGTCTCAATCAGTTATACCTGGCTCTGATAATGAAGAAGATGTTGCAAATATTCCTGCTGACGAGCTAGAAGAGGATGAAGGTAACAGTACAAATAATTTGTAGTAATTTGTTCTTACTTCTCTTTTGCATTTATTTATTTTGGTACTTGTTATTTTTTTGTTGGTCACTTACTGATCTTTTTGATATGCAAGAGCTTGGTTTGGTTGATCAAAGGAAGAATACAAGAAATGGTCGGAAGCGCACTAAAATGCACATTGTGTATGATAGAGCCAACAAACCACCGGTTCCAGTGTCTTTTAATGAAAAAGTTCAACCAAATGGGGACAATGCCTCAGAATTTAGCAACTTCATTGCAACACTTGTAAAAACTCATATCCCTCTTGGTCATGAGGACTGGAGACTAGTTGATGTTGGAAATAAAAATGCATTATTGGAAACCTTAAGGGTATGTCTAGTTATTGTAGCATGTATTTTGCTTCCTTGTTATGTAGTCGTTTAATAATTCAAATCTATGCATTTCAGAAATACTATGTTGTTGATGACAAGCTCAAGGACTATGTCATGGGAAGTGCTCATAAGAAATGGCGAGATTTCAAAGAAGATTTAAAGAAAAAGTTTTTTAAACCTGAAGAAACTGATGAGGATATCTATGCTCAAATTAGGATCAAGGATAATAGTGTAAGTGAAGATGATTGTGAATGGCTTGTCAAATTTTGGAGAAGTGAAGAAGCCGAGGTAATATCATTATAGCGCATATTACACATGTTGTAGTTCCGTTCAGGTATGGATAACTTATCTTTTAATTGTGTTGTCATAGAAACGAAGTGAACAAGGAAAAAAGAATTGAAGTGCACAAAAGGTATTACATAAATCAGGATGCAAGAGTCATGCCCGTGTTACCGCTGAAATGGTATATTAATGCTCCCTTCAGATTTCTAAACTTACAAACAATTTATGAATGTGATGTTGACTAGTACTATTTCTATACTTGTAGCACAAGGAGAAAGGATATGCTCCTCGTAGAGATGAAGTTTTTATCAGAACACACACAAGAAAAATAGGAACTCCTGTGAATGCAGAAACAACACAAGTAATTGTATGTACTTATGCTATTTAGTTCTATTTGTGCGAATTACTTATATGTTTTCCTATCTTTTGAGAAAACCTAACTAATGTAGTAATTTGTCTTAATGTTATTTGTATAAGGACATACAAGATGCAATTGAAGATCATCCTGAGCTATTAGAAAAATCCCTCCAGCAAGGTGACATCTTGTCTCATGTTCTAGGGAAAGAGAGAAATGGCCATGTTAGGTGCATTGGACTAGGACCAACAGTGGGCACTCTTGGTATTCAAGGAGCTCATAAGCTTAAATCTACAAAGCTCCAAATGGCAGAGGTGGAAGCTGAGAAAGCTCGACAAGCTAATGAACTTCTAATGGATCATATAGATGAAGTTAAAGAAGATACCAAAGCTCAGATAGATGCCATGATGGAGAAAATGGCTGAAATGAGAAGGATGCTATCACAATTTACTGCTGGAAACAATAACACTATGCATACTTATGAAATTCAACCTGAAGCTAGCGTTGGAGAGTATTATGCTGCTAACCAATCTCTTTATGATTTCCACAACAGTGGCGAGGAATATGTAGTGATGCAAGAGTTGAGGGAAGCACAAAAAAATTTGAAAAGAAGAAAGCAGAGGAAGCTCTATTGATTAGGAAGAAGAAGGAAGCATCCCAAAGACTAAATAATGAAGTTGACATGCAGCAGAAAATGAGGAAAGAATTAGAACTGCGGAAGAAGAAGTAAGATGAGCTATTACATAAGAAGAAAGGAGAAGATCTGATGCAAAAGAACAAGGAACAAGCCTTGCAGAAGAAGAGGGAAACTAAACTACAGAAAAAGAAGGGAACTGAATGCAGAATAAGAAATAAGAAGTAGTTACACAAAAGAATCATCAGGTGACTTGGGCCTTTCCTATTCTAGTTTGTTAATTCTTTATGAAAGGAATAATTGCTACTACTTAGTTTTTACTTTGTCTTCACCATTTATTTTTAGAATGGAAAGGAAGTGATCCTATACAGTGTTATCCGTGATCATGGTACACTTGTAGCAAAAGCTACCATTCTATCAACTGATAGGAAGAAGATCGTAGGTGGTCATGAGCTTGGCACTGAGTGTTGTGAAGTTGTCATCGACTACATCATCAAAAGAGATGCCATATTGCCTCGTCCCATTGGGAATATGACGACCATGGGACAAGCTCAAGGAAGAAGTATTGCTTGGCTCTATAAACATGTAGGATTATTTTCTTTGGCTGGAATACCAAAAGTTAATAGCATCTTAAGTTGCTGACAAATGTTTATTTTATATGTAGATGGAGGTGGATAAGTCAAAGACAAAGCAAGCCTTGCAGCCACAAGCAGAATGAACTACCACGAGGTAATAAAAGAACCGTATATTCCTCATTCTCTGCATAAAAACTAGGATTGAGTGATGTATCCTTGTTATTATTTATCCTTTACTGTGCTCTTATGATTGTGTAAGTTATCCACTTCAAGATATTTTGATTGGTCTCCTAGAATTATGTCTGAAATTACTGTGTTGTTCTGGTCTGGCCATTAATTGTGAATCACTTGTCTTTTATTTTTCATGAAGTTGTTTTTCCTGGTACTTAAAGTTTTCTTGGTTAATTATCTCCTCTGGTACGTTTATGCTAATTTTTTGAATTGTTATCTTAGAAACAAATGAAAAGGAGGTAGTAGTTGAGCTGAGAAAATTGATAATCGGCTGCTGGACCAGTATGTTTCCTGTGTACACGTGAGCTTACACGTTTTTTCTTTTTTCTTCGATAATTTTGAGCTCTAATCGATGGGGACTGTATATTGGCATTTAGGCTCTCATGGTATTTACATAGTTTTGTTTGTCAAGAAACTACGGGAGTTTTCACACTGCATGGCTGATAGCTAGATATCGTCACAACAACACTAGTATTTAGAATTTTGATTTTGATTTTGTTTGCTGGGATTTTGTTGGCTGCCTATTGTGAGTAGAACATAATGGTTACTTCTAAGATGAGCCCAGGTACAACCGAACCATGTATAACAAGACAATTTATATCAGTTGTATTTGTGTGACCAAGATATATACATATCATCATGAGACTGTCACCTGATATTATATAATCTCTATGACTCAGCCCATTTTTTCATGTGTGTTCTGTGTTGTCTATGAAATTTGTACCCTCTTGTGTTTTGCTCACGCTCCGCCACTTTTCTTGACACATGTGATTGGGTATGTTTCAATTCTGGTTTAGTTATAGGACCATTGCATGCCAGTTCACAGTTAAGAGTTGGCATACTTTCCTTTGCACATGGTTCCAGTACCTGCTTTTTAACTCTCATCTCTCTCTTTCTTTTCCTCAGGTTAATTAACAGCACAAGAGGTTGATCATCAATGCAATACAGTACCGGATTATCCTTGCACTAAATGAATCCACTGAAATATTTATACACTGTCATTGTCTTAGAAACAGACACATGTATTGTTGCCATTCATTTTTTTTGTCGGTGGGTGAAATTAATATGTATGGTCTTGTATGTGCACGATGGATGAAGTAGTTCATTTTGAATGTGACTTGCGAATGAATCATGCTTTATGAAGAAAATAAGACTTGTGTATGAGTTGATATATTGGTCATGTTCACTTCTGTAAGATATCTTATTTGTTGAAGTCTGATTGCATTATGTGTTTGAGTTGAGATATTGGTGTACATTAGGGAGAAGTTTTTGAGCCATTTCTAGCCTTATGGCAATCCAACTGCCAGGCATACTAATCCTAACTGCCGGGAAAAGTATCAAGACTGCTGGCGATCAGTCTGCCAGTAGAACTAACTAAACTGCCGGGAGAACTTGCACCCAACTGCCGGCAAGAGTCGCAGTAACACGGCATGCCTACTGCCGGCAAAGAGTAAACCTGCCGGCAAAGACTTTTGCGGGCAGGGTTTTAGAGGGCAGGGAAGCCTACCGGCCAAAAAAATTTGCCGGCAGTTCCATTGCCGTCTTAGACCACTTTTGCCGGCAGCAAGGCTGCCCTTAGGTTTGGTCCATGGTGTAGTGTAAAGAGTTTAGCGAATCGGATTGACCCATATTGAGGTACAACGAAAAAGTTTTCATTTGTATATCTCAATCAATGTAATCCTTAGACCTGAGGTTATTGCATAATCCGAGTTGAGGATCACCGACTTAGGTTCTGTCAAACGATGATCCGTAACTGGGCAGTTATAAAGGCACAGTTCGGGTCAAATGAGAATCAAGCTGTGTGATGTGAATAACCAAGATGGGATTTTGCCCCTCCACTCGGAGAGATATTCTCTGGGCCCTCTTGGATGATATGATTCAGAAAGCATGGCCATGCACGACTCGGTTAAGTGTTAACCGAGGCGATCGACTAAGAGTTAGTTGGGTGAATCACTTATCTCGGATCGAGATGAGACTCAGACTATTTAAGGGATGACAATTATTCGCCTATAGTCTAACAAGGTATATCGTGAGGCATAAGGGACTCGGATGCAAGTCGCATTGGAAAGGCAAGTCGTCATGACTTTTTGGTACTTGGGAGTCGACACGTTCTGCTAGGAGCAGCTAACGACTGATTGATTGAGAGTCGGACTCTAATCGTGTCCAAGTAGCCATGAGCCTGCGGGGTCACACACTTAAGAGCGGGAGCAAGTTCGGATTGGATCTGAACTAGAAATCTGGTTGGGTTGGACCCGAGCCTGATTTGGACTGAGTCAGTGAGTCGGACTCATAGGGACTAATATTATATGGGATTTAGTGAATGGGCCGCGCGAGAAGAGCCCACGTTCATTCCCGATATATAGTGGAGCACCGTAACCCAGAAAGGTTAATCATTGTTCGGTTAGGTCATTCCATGTGTTGGAAACCCTATCTCCACAGCAGTCCTGCCGTCATATCGAACCTAGCAGTTCGTCGTCGGTGCTCCTCCTTCTACGTGTGGATACCAGCAGAGGGGCTGTACGATCAGCACCAAGACGATTGGATCGCAAAGGACTGCACTACATCAACTGACGCGCTTCATCAGTAATCCGCAGCTGCACGTCTAGTGGTAAACCTCGTGGCCTTCTACCTCGGCTAGATCTTGGGATCACCACGTTAGAGGAAAAAGTTTTGTTTTATCTCTGAGTGGCTCAACAGTGGTATCAGAGCGATAGCTTCTGGTTTTAGGCTCGAGATCTCGCATATGAGATGTGCGGTTGGCTGTAGATGAGATCTATATGCTGTTTTGGTGGTCGATCTATGAGATAGATCGGTTTTGTACAAGGTTGATTGGATCAACTGTACTCGGGGAATGGTAGATATGATTTCCGTGATCATACTGCTGAGGTCGTGGAATGACATACCCCTGTTTTCGGAAATCCAGAAGTGGTGATCAAAGATCAAAGAGTTTGATTGAATCGGAACGATGGTCGGAATCCATGTTTGGATCGTAGATGAGATCTACGTTTTTGGAAAAATCATCGTGACCGCCGGTTTCGCCCTGTCGTAGCGCCTTAGATGTTGTTGCGAGTTTCACAACGCCGATAGATATCGTATCTATTGTAGGGGTTCGTAGCATGGAAAACAAAAAATTCTACCGCATGCAAACAAACAAGCCAAGATCTATCTACTAGATTGTAGCAACGAGTCGATAGAGGAACTCACCCTCGAAGATTCCAAAGCGGTTAACGAGAGCAGATTCTCGTGGGTGATGTAGTCGTATTCTTGCCGATCTCAAGATCGCGTAGACGATCCTTCAGGCGCTGCGTTCCGGCAGCGCTTGGTCACATCGCTCACACGTTAAATTTTCGATGAAGACCTTCCTCTCTCTTGTTCCAGCAGTCAGCGGAGGTTGTAGCACTCTCCTCGCGATTCCGGCAACACGACGGCGTGGTACCGGAAGTAGAGGGGAGATCTCGCAGGGCTTCGCCTTAAGCCGGAGCGAGTATGGTGGACTATGAGAGAGGCCTTGGAGATCTAGGGTTTAGAGGGAACCAAGGGGCGGAGCTTGGCCAGTGGCTAGGGCTTGGGGAAGCCCCAAGTCAGTGGCTAGGATAAACCCTAGGGGCGGCGGCGACTTGCAGGAGGCCGGCGGCTAGGGTTAGGGTTTGGGTGGTGTTGGGTATGTCCAAGAGGGGCACCCCTGCCCCTTCTTTTATAGGTGGGAGGGTGCCGGTTGGGAGTAGGGAGTCCTCCCCCAACTCGGCCTCCTTGGCCGGCGGGTGGAGGGAGGAGGACTTCCTCCCCAAGTAGGTTTCCTACTCTCCCTCCACCAAGCAAACTTGCCGTTTCACTTTTCAAATTGGCGTTTGACTTTTCAAACTAGGATTTGATTTCTCCCTTTATTTTGCCCAGCCATGATACCTAGTATATGATGCAACCATTCCACAATGTCATGACACATTCATGTACCCTTCCCCTCCGGAGTGCTGGACCTTCCGAAACCTTCTAGAACATTCCCAATGAAAACACCGGAATCATTCCCCAACTCCGAAATAGGACTTTCCTTATATGAATCTTATTCTCCGGACCATTCTGGATCTCCTCGTGATATCCCGGATCCCATCCGAGACTCTGAACAACATTCAGTCTCTTACTCATCATTCCATAACTACTCAACAACATCGAATCCTTAAGTGTGTCTCCCTACGGTTCGTGAATTATGCGGACATGATCGAGACACTTCTCCGATCAATAACCAATAGAGGAATCTGGAAATTCATATGGCTCCTACATATTTCTACGATTACTTTGCGATCGAATGAACCACTTACATACGATACCAATTTCCCTTTGTCTCACGATAGTTTACTTATCCGAGGTTTTGATCGTCGGTATCTCCGCATACCTAGTTCAACCTCGTTACCGATAAGTACTCTTTTCTCGTTCCCGTGATATGTGATCCCTTGTGAGCCAGTCACATGCTTGCAAGATAATTGGATGACATTCCACTGAGAGGGCCCAGAGTATATCTATCCGTCATATGGATGGACAAATCCCACTCTTGATCCATGTGTCTCAACCCATACTTTCCAAACACTCAATTCCACCTTTATAGCCACCCAGTTACGGTGTGGTGTTTGATGTCATAAAAGCATCCTTCCGGTGATGGTGATAACCATGATCTCATGGTCGAAGGAATTAGGTTACTATGTATCAGAAAGCTTATAGCAATTGAACTATTAAAATGACTTGATCTTTATGCTACGCTTGTCTATAGGAGTATGTCCATCTCAAATGTTAGTTTACAATGATCTCATTGTTATTAACAACATCTCAAATGTTCATGATCAAGAAACCATGATCATCTATTAATCAAAAAGCTAGTATTATAAAGAGGATTTACTAGGGACTCTAAATTAGTTTACAAATCACATAAGTATTAATGTTTTTGGTCAATACGATTATAGCATGAATGTAAACATTTATCATAAACACAAAGATATAATAATAACTACATTTATTATTGCCTCTAGGGCATATCTCCAACATCTATGCATAACTTGTTTTTTGCAGGAAGTTGTGAATGGTATGGTTCATGTGCATGTGATGTATGTGTGTAATCCATACGTGATCTGCGAATCACGGTTTTTGTCAGCCGGTTGGAGCCTAGGTGCTATCATTTTATTGTATAAGGACCTTCATGTCGGATTCTCTATGTAATTTACTTTACTAAGCTAGTGTAGCTGTTTGGAGAACCCGGATGACATGCAAGGCGATGTACATGTCGGCGACATGGAGTAAGACGACTAGTGACAAGAGTTGGCATGAGTCAGATTACAGGCTTTGTGGAGATGGAGATCGCCATGAAGGGAGCCATACCATTTCACATTATAATTGCTTTATTTTGTGTTATTGTTATGTCTCTCTTTTACCTTTATTAGGTAGTCGGTAAAATTTAATCCCTCAAAGAACGTCTTGTCGGTTTTCCCCGCCAGTGTTTGCACCATCACAAGTCGGACATTTTTGGTAGTGGGCTCATAAAATTGAGGTGCTGACAATTCTTTCCGACTAGGTGGGTTCGAGTCGGACACTTACTGCGGAAACACTCGGTAAGCTAGACGGGTCTATCACAACGGTTGTGGGGCTCGGGGAAAAGTCGGATGGGAGCCGGGGCATGTGATGCCACCCGTCCAATAGGTGTCGTATGAGATGAGATTGACAAGGAGTTGTCTACCTAGATCACTTGGCAGCTAGCGGTGATGCTAAATCTCACTAGCCGACTTGCTTATTTAGGATCCTCAATCACCAAGTAACCATCGGAGGGATGTTGGTTCTAGTGGGAGCATAAAATATTAAAGTGTTTAATATGCTTTCTCTTTTATGAATACATGTCTTAAGTGTTCTGCATTTTTCTGTTGTAGATCATGGCACCTAGTAGCAGTCACTCTCAGATATCCGGTTTTGCGTTGAGAA
This sequence comes from Avena insularis, assembly GCA_023614405.1. Lineage (NCBI taxonomy): Eukaryota > Viridiplantae > Streptophyta > Magnoliopsida > Poales > Poaceae > Avena > Avena insularis. The sequence continues at coordinate 1,810,421 of JAJUPC010000024.1, read as the reverse complement.
CCATTCTTGAGAAAGATAAACTGAACGACACTAATTTTACCAACTGTTATCGAAATCTGAGAATTGTTCTAAAACAAGAAAAGAAGGACCATGTCCTAGACAACCCACTTCCAGATGAGCCGAATGAGAATGCGACTGTCGCTGCCACCAATGCCTGCCGTCGGGCTAAGGATGAGTCCACGGATATTAGTTGTCTTATGCTTTCTCACATGGAACCGGACTTGCAAAAGCAGTTCGAGAATGTTGAGGCCTACGATATGATCGAAAGCCTCAAAAGTATGTTCTAGGCTCAAGCGAAGACTAAGAGGTATCAAGTCTCTCAGGCTTTGCTGAGTTGCAAGCTTAAGGATGGTGATCCACTGAGTCCGCATGTGATCAAAATGGTTGGTTATGTGCAGTCTTTGGAGAGGCTTGGCTACCCCATTAGCGAAGAGTTCGCTACGGATATAATTCTAAACTCTCTTCCTAGTGCATATGGGCAGTTCATTTCGAACTACCACATGCATGGTATGGATAAGAAGCTCACTGAATTGCATGGGATGCTCAAGCAGGCAGAGGCGGATCTCAAGAAGGGCGCCAGTCAAGTGTTGATGGTGCAGAATAAGGCTAAGTTCAAGAAGAGTTCTTGGACTAAGAAGAAGGCTAAGTCAGGAGGAAAGTAGGCTCAGGACCCGTTCCCAAGCGCTTTCTCAGGGACTAAGCCATCTCCTTCAGCCGGATCCACTTTCTTCTATTGCAAGGCGGATGGCCATTTGAAGAGGAACTGCAGCAAGTTTTTGGCTGATAAAGCCAAGAGTGGAGGTATGACTTCCGACTCAGGTACACTTGTTTGCAATGTTATAGACATATATCTTGCTGATACACCTAATAGTTCTTGGGTATATGATATCGGATCAGTTATTCACATCTGCAACTCGTTGCAGGGACTGGTAAGAACTAGGAGCATAGCAAGAGGCGAGGTTGATATTCGAGTCGGCAACAAAGCAAGAGTTGGTGCGTTGGAAGTCGGCATGATGCAACTTCATTTACCTTCCAGATTCATTATGGAACTGAATAATTGTTATTATGTTCCAGTGCTCAGTCGAAACATTATTTCTGCTTCATGTTTGATGAGGCAAGGCTATGAGTCGAATATCAAGAATAATGGTTGTTCTTTGTATTTGAATGATATGTTTCACGGCTTTGCACCCGTCCAGGACGGGTTATTTATTTTGAATCTTGATGGTGAATCGGTTTATAACATAAATGTTAAAAGGTTGAAACCAAATGATCTGAATATGACTTATTTTTGGCACTGTCGGCTTGGTCATATAATTTGGAAACGCATGAAGAAGCTCCATGATGATGGACTCCTAACTTCGTTCGACTTGGAGTCGTTCAAGACATGTGAATCTTGCCTACTCGACAAAATGACCAAGACACCTTTTTCAAAGAGTTGCGAAAGGGCGTCCGACTTGTTGCGACTAGTACATAGTGATGTATGTGGACCAATGAGCACGACAGCCAGGGGTGGTTATGAGTACTTCATTACCTTCACTGATGATTTGAGTAGGTATGGATATATCTACTTGATGAAACATAAGTCGGAAGCCTTTGAAAAGTTCAAAGAATTCTAGAATGAAGCACAAAATCAACTCGGCAAGAAAATAAAGTTTCTTCGGTCAAACCGAGGAGGCGAGTACATGAGCCATGAGTTTGATGACCATCTGAAAAGTTGTGGAATAGTTCCTCAACTTACTCCGCCAGGAACGCCGCAAAGGAATGGTGTTTCGGAAAGGCGGAATCGGACCTTGTTGGACATGGTACGATCAATGATGAGTCGGACAGATCTACCTTTATCATTTTGGGGTTATTGTCTAGAAACAGCGGCGTTCACACTAAACAGAGTACCATCAAAGTCGGTAGAGAAGACACCGCATGAGATGTGGACAGGCAAAAAGAAGAGTTTGTCTTTTCTTAAGATTTGGGGTTGTGAAGCATTTGTCAAGCGACTTCAGTTGGACAAGCTTACGGCCAAGTCGGATAAGTGTATTTTCATGGGGTATCCGAGGGAAACCTTGGGTTACTACTTCTACAACCGAGAAGAGGGCAAAGTGTTTGTCGCTCGGAACTGTGTCTTCCTTGAGAAAGAGTTTCTCAGTCGGGGAGTAAGTGGGAGCACGGTGCAGCTTGAAGAAATTCGAGAGGAACTGGCTAGTAGAGAGTTGGCAAAAACCTTAGAGGTTGAGCCGGTCATGGTAGCTGAGCCGGTAGCAGCACCTGTACTACGAAGATCAGCGAGATTGCGAAGTGTTCCTGATGTGTTACTGTTAGACAGTGATGAGCCGGAAAATTATTCGGAAGCGATGGTGGGATCTGATTCCGAGTCATGGCTTGGAGCCATGAGATACGAGTTAAAGTCCATGGATGAAAATCAAGTTTGGAACTTGGTTGATCTGCCAGACGGTGCAAGACCCGTCGAGTGCAAATGGGTCTTTAAGAAGAAAACTGATATGGATGGAAATGTTTCTGTCTATAACGCACGTCTTGTCACAAAGGGGTTCTGAAAAATTCAAGGAGTTGATTACGACGAGACTTTCTCGCCCGTAGCGATGCTTAAATCAGTTCGGATCATGTTAGCTATAGCAGCCTATTTCGACTATGAGATATGGCAAATGGATGTCAAAACGGCTTTCCTTAACGGAAATTTAACCGAGGACGTGTATATGATACAGCCTGAGGGTTTTATCGATCCGGTTAATGCTGACAAGGTATGTAAACTTCAGAAATCCATTTATGGGTTGAAGCAAGCACCTCGGAGTTGGAATATTCGCTTTGATGAGGTAGTCAAATTGTTTGGCTTCATCAAGAGTGATCATGATTCTTGTTTGTACAAGAAGTTTAGTGGGAACAAAGTAAACTTTCTAATCTTATATGTGGATGACATATTATTGATTGGAAATGATGTCCAGATGTTGCAAGAAACCAAGGAATCATTAGAAAGGAGTTTCTCAATGAAAGACTTGGGTGAGGCAACATATATCCTCGGAATCCGGATCTATAGAGATAGATCAAGACGGCTCATTGGATTGAGTCAGAGTACTTATTTGGACAAAGTGTTGAAGAAGTTCAACATGGAATCGTCTAAGAAGGGGTTCTTACCGATGTCCCATGGTGTAAAACTTACCAAGACTCAGTGTCCTTCGACAACTGATGAGCAAAGTCGGATGAGTGCGATTTCGTATGCTTCTGCAGTCGGATCCATCATGTACGCCATGATTTGTACTAGGCCGGATGTTTCGTATGCTCTAAGTGTTGTGAGCAGATACCAGGCTGATACGTGTTTATTATAAACGGAGGTGCTGTGAGCTGGAAGAGTTCCAAGCAAGAGACTATGTCTGCATCTACAACAGAGGCTGAGTATATTGCCGCCTCGGAGGCAGCAAAGGAAGCTGTCTGGATGAGGAAATTCCTCATGGATCTTGGTGTGGTTCAGGGCTCGTCCAATCCGTTAGACGTGTATTGTGACAACAAAGGTGCTATTACACAAGCCAAGGAACCTAGACAACACCAGAAGAACAAGCACATACTCATGCGGTACCACCTGATTCGCCAGTTCGTGGATCATGGTGATATCAAGTTATGCAAGGTACACACGGATGCAAATACTGCGGATCCGTTGACAAAGCCGTTACCACAGCCGAAGCATGAGGCGCACCTGAGAGCCATGGGCATTAGATGCCTAGACATGTGATGTCAGAAGATTGACTCTAGTGCAAGTGGGAGACTGTTGAGAATATGCCCTAGAGGCAATCATGTATGATGATATTTCCCATTGTATTCATAAGGATATTATGTTTTTTTGTATAAACATCTGATGTGTATCATTGAATATGTGATTCTATTGTGGAACTATACATTGACTCGGTTCCACTTGTCATGGGCATGGAGATGCTATTCCAACTTACACAGGTTCGTCTAAAGAGTTTAGCGAATCGGATTGACCCATATTGAGGTACAACGAACAAGTTGTCATTTGTATATCTCAATCAATGTAATCCTTAGACCTGAGGTTACTGCATAATCCAAGTTGAGGATCATCGACTTAGGTTCTGTCAAATGTTGATCTGTAACTGGGCAGTTATAAAGGCAGAGTTCGGGTCGAATGAGAATCAAGCTGCGTGATGTGAATAACCAAGATGGGATTTTGCCCCTCCACTCAGAGAGATATCCTCTGGGCCCTCTCGGGATGATATGATTCGGAAAGCATAGCCATGCACGATTCGGTTAAGTGTTAACCGAGGCGATCGACTAAGAGTTAGTTGGGTGAATCACTTATCTCGGATCAAGAAGAGAGTCAGACTATTTAAGGGATGACAATTATTCGCCTATAGTCTGACAAGGTATATCTTGAGGCAAAAGGGACTCGGACGCAAGTCGCATTAGAAAGGCAAGTCGTCATGACTCTTTGGTACTTGGGAGTAGGCACGTTCTACTAGGAGCCGCTACCGACTTATCGATTGAGAGTCGGACTCTAATCGTGTCCAAGTAGCCATGAGCCTGCGGGGTCACACACTTAAGAGCGGGAGCAAGTTCGGATTGGATCTGAACTGAAAATCTGGTTAGGTTGCACCCGAGCCTGATTTGGACTGAGTCAGTCAGTCGGACTCACAGGGACTAATATTATATGGGCTTTAGTGAATGGGCCACGCGAGCAGAGTCCACGTTCATTCCCTATATATAGTGGAGCACCGTAACCCAGAAAGGTTAATCGTTGTTCGGTTAGGTTATTCCATGTGTTGGAAACCCTAGCTCCACAGCAGCCCTGCCGCCGTATCGAACCTAGCAGTTCGTCGCCGGTGCTCCTCCTTGTACGTGTGGATACCAGCAGAGGGATTGTACGATCAGCATCAGGACGATCGGATCGCAAAGGACTGCCGCATCAATCGACGCGCTTCATCGGAATCCGCGAATCGCCTGCTCTTGGTAAACCTCGTGGCCTTCTACCTCGGCTAGATCATGGGATCACCACGTTAGAGGAAAAAGTTTAGTTTTATCTCTGCGTGGCCCAACAGGATATTAGAACCAGAACATTTGACAGCCAAGAATGGGAGTACATTGTATTGAACAAAGATGTGTGAAAGCTTAGTCATCACTTCGTGAAGTGACTGAACAGCACTATGTTCCCTTTGTCGAGCAAAATCCGACATCAAAGTCGACCCTACAGCAATGCGATGCAGCTCCGCAAATGGACTACATGCCACATTACAGAAACGGTAATTCACAACATCCACATTATAACCGGTTTCGAGCATAATCTCCTGGATCAGTTTTTTCTGACAATTTCCCACACATCTACTTCTGACCGACGTTGCGCACCACATGTTTTCTAAGATTAAATCCAAACGGATTTTCTTTGGCTGGCAAGTTATTTCTAATCCAAGCCACCATCCTTCCAGACCCTGGGTTATCGAGGCCCTCGGCATAGGCACATAGGTCGAGTTGTGCTACCATATCACCTGCCGCCATAGCCATCCGAGACAAACGTATCTCCTGCGAAAAATATAAGAAATAAGTACTATCATTTAAAAAGAGATTAAAATGCAACAAATGTTCTGTCTACAATATACATATCAACGAACGGCGGGATGTTTTCATACATTCTTTCAATCCCTATTCTTACGATATATATAAATATAGGATAATCGACATGGTCTGAAGAAAGAAAATCCATATACAAACCTAAATATAGAAGTAATAAGATACACGGCCAGAATAAAAGAATAGAATGTTAGTAATAAACCTTGGTTATGCAAAGCATCAAGTCTCTAATAAATAGATTTTCTAACAATCTACAAAGAGGAGATCAAGCCAATCCGAAACTAACCAGTGGAACAGAAATAATACTTTACCTTAAATTCCATGTCAAATATCCATCATAGATACCCCATACCATATGCAAGAAACTATCTAGACCAGCTGTACTATGTGTGATAAAAAATATGGACGAAGAACATTGTTTAACATGCCATCATGTATAGCAGATAGCATCACAAATCTATATTCCTACAAAAACGACAGATAGAAAAGGCATATGGTGTTTTTCTAAAGAAACATCCTGTTGAAAACATACCATTTCCACTCCTTGTCAACACTAAATCAAAGAAATCTAACCACATATTTTGACAACTTCATATGGTGCGCATAAAAAAATCCAATGCAATAGAATTCTGCCATCCAACAAACCCTAAAAATTCTACACATTGATGTCTTCCCTTCTATCAGTCAAATGATAGACAGATTATCTATAAATGTGAGATTTTATACATCAGCCATCAGATATAAACACACAATTGGTAAGACAAATTATATCTTCATATGAGCTTTCATACATCCCATCATATATAAACACACAATTGGCAAGACAGATTATATCTAAATGTGAGCTTTCATACATCAGCCATCAAGCTGCTAACCAAACCATATTCGACATTAAAACAACAAACTAAATAAATAACTCCAATATAAGCGGCGATTAAATATCACCCTTACTCTGTAAACACACGGATATTAACAATAGGCGTTACTCGCAGAAAATCTAAGAGAAAACAGAGAAGATTGTAAGAACAAATCATCCCATAGCCAAGGAAAAAGCAACATGGGCAAATAAATTGTGTCAAGAAGTAAACACAAGGGGAAAAACAAACATCCAATCAAAAAATTGATGCATACTCACCAGTCTGTCATCGAGATACGGGTCATTAGCAGGAACCGTAGATCTAGTCAGCATCGGATGTCGTATGTCGCCCTTCCTAGCAAAGGAAGCAGTAGGCATATGCGGCTCAGGAACCTGCAGTAGTAACGGAGAAACCACCTTCACTCTCCCATGGCATAAAAGAGTCATGGCAACAAAGACAACAGAAGACCTAACCGTTGTCGATGAATCTCGCCCAAACCATTAAGGACATCCATAGCTCTCTCCGCTCAGTCAAAACGATGTCAGATCTCCAACAACCCAGTACAATAAGCCATATATACACGGTAGAAGCAGCCGCCAGATGTACACCAAATTTGTCTAACTAAACAGCGTAAACCAACTCGAAACAGAAGGCACATAAAGCCTATTCTCCGATTCTTTCCCCTAGCACACACCACAAACTAAAATGTAGCAGACTAAGAATGTACACACAAAATTTGACTAACTGAACAGCGTAAACCAACTTGAAATAGAAGCCACATAAAACCTATTCTCCGATTCGCACCTACAGACAAATAAACCTGCACATCCTGTTCCCCTAGCACAGAAACAACAACAACCAATTTCAGGAAAAAAGAACCACAGAAAAGCAGACACGAACCAAAATACAGACGCACAACAATACACGAATCTAGACCTAAAACCAAAATAAAAGCAGCAGAAATATGAAACCTCTCCAATCATAGTCTGAGAGCAGAGCCGCGGCAGACCTAAAACATAAACTACTGGTAAAGAAGAGAAACCAAACCTTCCAGCGGCCGCCCGGCCAACCAGAAAGAGCCCACCGACGCCCTGTGCCAAGACATCCCTGCCGAGAAAACACCCCGCACAACAACCGGAATAACATAGAGCAGGTACACCGCCACCAAGAAATTTGACGCCACCAGAAATCCAGCACACCCGGCCCGGTTAAAGCAATAAATAAGAGGAAGAACCACCCCCACCCACACAACAAAACGGGAGAAACACAGAACGACCAAGCGAATAGGACACTGACAGAAAAGGACCCGAGAGCACGACCCATCGGTCAGGGAGAAAAATTTAACCACCGCCCAACCAGGGTAACATACGGCCAACACGTATGCAAACAACGCGAGTACGAAACAAGGCCACACGTAGACAGAGTAAACGGGAAACATGCCACACGGACGCTTACAAAACGCCCACAGACCACCATGCTTAAGCTTTTAGAGAATTCCCATTTCCTTCTTCGTAAATTCATGATGCAGTCATTTGTTGTATCTAAATTTATGAATGATCATTGATAATATTAAGTTGAGTAGATTTGATCATCCTGAGAGAGAGGCAAGTACTGAGTACTCAGTAAGCTACATGATTTTCATGTAACACGTGGATATCTAGTATGTCTTGATAATCACATATATATTACAACACTACGCATTACGCATTACCAAAAATTTATCTTTGACCTTAACAAAATAAGATAATAAACAAAATGTTTAGAATACCAGTTTTTAAGTTGTAGGAGAAGCCAGCTATCCAAAAGGAAAAAAGTTCAAGAGTTGCTACACGGTAATTAGCATTTCCTTTGACTTTTTGTAAACAACTAATTAACCAAGCAGCTAGGTATGGAAATCAAAATAAATGAAGCAAAATTAGTATTGCTTTGTATCAGTCAGCATACATAAAGGATGTTTACCTCCACATGAAACATAATGTTTACCTTAGTCAACCGTCCCTAAAGGATGAGAAGAATCTAACGTACTGAATGCCAAGCAGGCTAGTCAAACACATGGATCTCCAATCATCCATTCCCCTTCCAATGCCATCAAATATAAGAAAATAAGTTTCCCTTGTGGATTCCAACTAAGTGAATAATTATGAAATTTCTCTCGCTATTAGATATTATGAGAGTATGCTAATAAAAAACTATAATGGTCTCGCCCTGCATGTAATTATCCGAGACTACACTGAAACTTCCATCGTGAAGTCAAATTTTCTAACAGGGAAGCCATGGAAGAAAAGATGTGTTGCAAATAGATAATGCAATTCTCGACATAACTGTTAGGAGTTCACCGTTTCCGAGGTAGGTAGACATCAACGGAATGGAGAAATCGGACTCTCACATAAACAATAGATATTCCAAGTGTCATCAAGAAGAAATCTGTTTAAGATGATACCTTTGCATTACAATATTTCATGAGTATTAGGGTACATCAGTCTTGTTAGGATAAAATTTCAGTGACCCCCATTTGGAGGCCTCTACCCCAAGACTGAAATCGGCAAAGTAATTTATAGCAAAGCTACGCCATAAAGCGAAGATAATTTATACCATGGTATGAAGAGCATAGGAAAAGTGGAAAACCAACCAAACTAAACACAGTCGTATATTGTGAGACACGATCCATAAAAATTAACAAACCTGGATAAATTGAGAGGACGAATCTAGCTTTCCCTCATCCCCAGATTCTTCCACAAGTGCAATCATCGATCGTGGATGGTCTTGGATGCGGATAGTCCGGGACGCGTATGCTGCCCACCAACTCTGGACGCTGCCTCCAGCGACTAGCACGTCCGCCCATGCATCCACCGTCGATCGGACCCGTTTCCCGGCGTCGAGCATACCCAGCGCCGCTCTAATCTAGCCGTCGATACCGTGCTTGTCGGCACCAATCTAGCCGCCGATACCGCGCACGCGTCCGACGCCACGCGGCCGGCTGATGTTGGTCTGCATGTACCCACGGTCTGCACCCCGATGTTGTTGTATATGGCTGCGCCGGCAAGCGGTCGGTGAAACCGACGAAATTTTCTCTCTCAAAATTTTCCTCGGATTGAAGAAGATGGAAGGACCGACCACAGCCGCTAGCTGTTCCGCGCTAAGCCACACGTCACCAAACTCCTCCCCGGTCTACACAACCTAACAGAATAAGCCAGGCCAATAGACAGAGACAGCACAACACCAACACGCACACATATTGCTTCACATTGCTCGCTGCTCGCTAGGTTTAAGCCTATAAATAATGGCTTCTTAAAGACCGAACCATCCAAGACTATAGCTTGGGCATACGAGTATATCCATCATTGTAAGGAGTCCAGAAGAGAAGTGGTGATCCTCAAACTAGATTTCGCCAACTAGATTTCGCCAAGGCGTTTGATACAATTGAGCATCAATCAATTTTGAATATACTTAAGTGCTGGGGTTTTGATGAGAAATGGTTAAGCTGGGTGAGGCAATATTTTCCACAAATGAAGTAGTTGCAATAAAAAAATTGATTTAGTGCAAAATAAAAATTAGACTGCGACTCCGGCGGCGAGGTCGTGGTGGACGAAGACGACAAGGTAGTTGTTGATGGCGATTGAATTGTTGTGGTAGTCGATTTCGGTAATTAGACCCGTATTTTCTATTTGTATGAGCGCGGTGTTGCTCGTGGAGAAGAACTTTTTGTTGGTGTTGACGTTGTCACGATTGGTGGTGGCGGCCACGATGCGACGATGTTGTTGGTGTAGATGGTTGTCGGCGATGATGACCACGGGTGATGAAGGTGCATCCCTTTGTTGACGGCGGGGCGCGTATTCGGGGACGTGCATCCCGGTCGATGTTGGTGAAGATGGGCCGTCGTGGTCACGACATGAGAACGGAGAAGCCGACGCAATGCGTGAAGGCGTCCCTTGGGACGCCGCACGGAGCCTCCTTGGCACGATCGTTGGTGATGATTTGCCGGAG